>CM021108.1:266228485-266281621 GCA_007115665.2 Sequoiadendron giganteum
TTGATTTACCCAAGGTAGAAGAGTGGTAGTTTATATGTACGTATTGAATCTGTGGATATGATGAAGGGAAAAAAATCTACTAAGAGTGGAGATGGTGAATCAATAGATCAAATCTATTTAAAACTCTTTACTTTAACACACACACACACACACATTTATGAACATGAAACTTGAATCAAAACAACTATTGATAGTCAAGAAATGACATAAGTGCATATTCACTCATGAGAGCACTAGATATATGTGGAACCAACCTACTAGAGATAACAATTTCCAATACAAACATCTAAGTATAAACTCAATAAGTAGAACACCAATCCTACCAGATTGTAAAGATAAATCTTGTGGATCCACAATGTTGATTAAAAATCTTGCACAAGATCTTAACATTCTTTAGAAACTCTTCCAAACTCATTATGGTCTTTTAATGATGGTGCACAATGATTGAGATGCAAATCACATTGAATAACACTAGCTCGTATAAATTCTCTCACAATCGTGTCCTTATATATTCACTTACTGCCTTCTCTTATCTTGTTTTCACTTATCATGTGAAGTCCAATCTAAATTATATATAAGACATGGCATTCACATCAATCCATGTTGGACAAGTATCAATAATTAACCATGATGAAATAAGGTGGATGTAAATTCAAATTACATGAAATATCTAACCATTCAACTAATATTACACTTTTGTAGACATCACATCTTTGACATCAATGAACTCCTTTTCTCATAAATGAACACTTTCAACATCAATGACAACCTATGTTCAACAATCTCCCCCTTTGTCATTTATGAGAAACAAAAATAAGTGGCTATACATAAAGATAAATATAATGTTTTTCAAATCAAGAAACAACCTAACATTGATTCCCACTTTCTTCCCTTCAAAGGATTTAGCATTTTGAGAAATTTTCTCCACCTTTGAAATCAACCAAAAAGTTCAATTATATAGCAATGTATTTTTTATACTCTACACAATCCGGGACCATATTTCCTGGATAGACACCCCGTGAGTCCATACCACACTACTTCTAATAAACATTTCACAATACCACCAAGCCTTCTTGCAATAGGAAGAAAAATATCTCCTTCAACTCATGCTTCCCCTTGATTCAAGAGGTGGGAGAAACGACTCCCAAATTCTTCCAAATAAACTCAAAAGTATCCATAAGAAGTGGTTTTGGGAAAACTTCTTCTACTTTCTCCTTCATTTCAACATACTCCAACTTCACCTCTTTTTCTACAACCTTCTTCCTCAAAAAGTGATACTTGATTGCAATATGCTTTTCCCCTGAATATATTACCAAATGATTTGAAATATTTATATCGCTAGTATTATCACAAATAATTGTAATGGGTCCATCAAACTCAATCTTCATCTCCTTTAGATTTTTCTTCATCCATAATACCTTTGTGCAACATGAGATTGCTACAATTTGTTTCACTTATGTTGTAGATAAACAATTGAATGATGTTTCTTACTTAACTACAATACAAGATTGTGACCAATAAAGAAAGCTCCACCACTTGTAATCTTTGGGTCATCTATGTTTCCTTCCAAATCCGCATCTGCATATGTAATGAGATTGAAATTTTCACTCTTGATATACCAAAAACCAAAAATCCATTATAGCCTTGAAATATCTAAATATCCTCTTTATTGCTTTGACAAAATTTTCATTAGGTTCTTATTGGAATTTATCCACCATCCCAACAATTTGCATTATATCTAGTCTAGATGCAGTTATAAACAACATTCTAGAAATCATATATCTATGCAAGGCCTAGCCTCTCCTAATAGATTCATCATCTTTACTCAACTTACATCTAGTAAGCATAGGTTTACTCACTAGTTTGCATTATTTTATCTTGAACTTACTTAGCATTTCATTTATGTACTTGTTCTATGAAATGAATATGCTTTTGTTTGATTGAAAAATCTATAAAACAAGAAAGAAAGATAATTCACCAAGAATTGACATTTCAAACTTACTCTGCATTACATTCTGGAACACCTTGTGCATGTCATCACTTCTTTCACACAAAATAAAGTTATCAAAATTGATAACAACCAACAGTTGATCACCTTCTATTTTTATTTATAGATTATTATTTGCACTACCTCTCTTAAATTTTTATTATTGCAAATACCTATCAAACCTAGAATACCAAGATCTAGGATCTTGTTTGTGTCCATAAGGGCCTGCTTCAATTCACACACAAAATTTGGATTATCTAAACATTGAAACCGTTCATGTTTCTAAATGTAGAATTCTTCTTATAATAGCCCATTCAAAACTATTAACTTCACATCCATATGATATACATTAAAATTATTGAATGTTGAAAGAGACAACATTATTATTACTTACATTCTTGTTATTGGAGAAAATTTATATTCAAATTAATTTCCTTCAACCTGAGAATATCCTTTGCACATAAGTCAACGCATGTTCCAAATCACTTCTCCATCTTCATTCAACTTGTTTCTGAAGACCCATTTGGTACCAATAAAATTCTTGTCCTTAGTTCATGGAACTATCTCCCAAGTTTCATTTTTCTTGATTTGATTCGATTCTTCATGAAATAAAGAAAAATGGTGATCCTAGATCTTCAATACAAAGAAACTAGGATTTAATGGTGTCTTTTTATAAATTTCATTGAGATGTAGATCCAAGGTGAAAATATTGACTTTGAATACTAATGGTGAGCTAATCGGACTTGAATCTACATATAAAGGGGGGTTGTAATTGACTAGAAATACTTTTAAATGATTAACTTAATGATCCTATATGCCCTAATATTAAAAATGCAAGATCCTGAAGATTGATAATCAGAAATAACAGTTTACCAATGAATCTATGAAGTGCATAGAACATTAAATATGCTAAAAAAATCTATTTTGAGATGCCTACAAGGATTCATTAACCCTTGGGTAAATGGGTCTTTGTATAGGTGTCTGGATCAAATATTTGGGTCCTCTAGTACAATATCTCAGCTTCTATATGCCTTGAGTTTGCATGGCTTGACAACAATGATGAAAACTTATGCAACAATACAAAATTTATCTTCAAGATCTTCAATCCTTCTTTAATGTATAATGTGCACATACAAAGAGAGGGAAAAAATATTTTTTTTTGAGTTGGGATTTGCCTTAGTCAAATCCCATGTTTGGTAATTAAACCTTGATAGAAAGACAATGACAATGGAGAAGGAAATGATGAATGAAAAATTTATTGCTACAAGTCACCAAACCTTCAATTCCTTCCCTTAGAGGACTAAAGACAAACACATCACTCCAAGGAATTGATCTTACTTTTCTTGATTGATTTGGAAACTTTAAAATGCTTGGATACTCTTGGATCAATAATAAATATGATCCTTCACAAGGTGGCATGAACACACATAAGCTTGAACATGATGATAGGATCTTGAATGTTGCAAAAATGACCCAAAAACCTTCTCTTGAATGCTCTTTACAATAATATATGCTCTTCATAATATTAGTTCATGTGTGTTAGAATGCTTATTAGATTGAATGGAGAAACAAACTATGTACATAAAGGTATTTATCTAGTTTCTCAAAAATTAGATTCTAAAAGCCAGCAATTGAAAAATGAATTTGAATAATTAAAAGACCATAAAAATTATATTTAAAAATGGGTCCTAAGACTTGAAGGGGACCCCTTCACCCTTACAGAACAATCGGGGACACTCATTCTAAAATGTGATTAAAATATTAATTGTAATAGCTAAATATTGGTTTTCCTTTTGGAAAATAGGAATAGTAAGGCTTTGGAATACATAATTTAAAAAAATTGAATATTAATAAGTCCAATAAATTAAGGAACCCAAAAAAGTGTAAAATTGTAAAGGGTATACAACTTAATACACTATATTTATCCCCCACTATAGTGAGAGTATTAACTTACACTCAGACTCACACTGAAGTGAAAAAATGTGCATGAAGAGATGTCCAAGTGTACAAATGTTAGAAAGATAGGATAAAAAAGATCAAAGAGGATGATCAAGCCCCCATGATCAAAGATCCCATGGAAAACCAACATAAGGACAAAGGTTCACACAAGATGTGTAAGATATGTGTAGTAAGACAAGATACACAAGCATACAATATTAAATCTAATATAAAAGGGATGGAATAGCAAGTTGCATTATGGAACATCCATTGAATACACTCAAAAGGATGTAAAATCACTTATGAAACACATGGATCCACTAGAGAGAAAGTTGTGTTATGTTAGGTGGCCAGGAAATCTGATCACAAGGGCTAGTGCAATCCAATATATACAAGGTGAGACACAAAGGAAAAATTAGAAACACACGCTAGGTCTACAAGGTCTTGTTGTGCAGTTTTGCACACATGCCCCACTAAAAGTGGGGACCCTCTCTTGGCCTGCCTTTTGGCTTGTTTTTGTGGCTTGCTCCCCCCCTCTTTTTGTGCTCATCTTTGAAAATATTGGGGTTTTGGTCCTTGGTGCTTGCCTTGGTTGTGGGTGAGTTTGTGTTGAGTTCCTAGTGGTTTTGGAGTCTTATGGATGTCCTCTCTAGGGTGGTCTTATTTTGCCTTCTGTTTTCTCCCTTGGTGTTTTTGTTTGGATCCTAAGGGTTGGTTTTCTCCCTTAGCTTTCCCTTGTTTTCCTTGTTTCCTTTTGTTCTGTTGGAGGCAGAACCGAGATGAGACTAAACTTTGATCTTTGGCTAAGTTCTCGGTTCCGTCTTTGTTCCTATTTCGGCTCCGCTTCCTTCCCACCCTTTTGCTTCCTTCTTTGTTTTGTTTGTTTTTGTCCTAAGGGTTGGTTTCCTCCCTTACTTTTTGTCTTCGCTTTGTGTTTTCCTTTGCTTGTCGGAGGCAGAACTGGGATGAGACTAAACTTTGAACTTTGGCTAAGTTCTTAGTTTTGTGTTCATTCCCGTTCTGGCTCCACCTCCCGCCTTCTCGTTTTTCCGTTGTTTTGTTTGTCTTTGGCCTTCGGGTTGGTTTTCTGCCCTTGGGTTTTCTTCGATTTTCTTTTTTTATTTTGTTGGGGCCGGGACCAGGGTGGAATTTGGCTTTGAACTTTGGCAAAGTTCACAGTTCATTTCACATTCCCGTTCCACCTCCGCTTCCACCAAGGTGGGTTTTGTTTCCGCCTATTTTCATTTGGTTCCCATTTTGGTCCCCGTTCCGCCTCCGCCTCCACCAGGGTTGGTTTCGGTTCCTTTCTCATTCCCATTCTACCTCTGCTTCCACCGGGGCTGGTTTTTTTCCCACCTCCACCTGGTTTCCCTTCGTTTCCTTTCTTGTTCCCATTTCGCCTCCACTTTCGCTAGGTTGGGCTTTGTATCCACTTGTTTTCCTTTGGTTCCCATTTTGGTCCCCGTTTTGCCTTCGCCTCTGTCAGAGTTGGCTACAGTTCCACCTCCACTTGGTTTCCCTTTAGTTCCTTTCCCATTCCCATTATGTCTCCACTTCCATTGGGGTTGCTTTTGTTCCCGCCTCCGCCTGGTTTCTCTTCGGTTCCTTTCCCATTCTCGTTTTGCCTCCACTTCTGTCGAGGTGGGTTTTGTTTCCACCTGTTTTCCTTTTGTTCCCATTTTGGTCCCTGTTTCACCTCCACCTCCACCGGGGTTGGTTTCGGTTCCATTCCCACTTGTTTCCCTTTCCTCTCTGTTCCCGTTCCACCTCCATCTCCGCCTATCTTGGGTCTATGTTCTTTTTTTTCTCATGGCTCCGCCTCCGCCTATCTCTGGTTCCACCCCCGCCTAGGTTTATGCTTGATTTTCTTGCCTTAGGAACTCTTTTGGACCTGCTTATATTTTGATGGTGTATTGGGAATTAATGGTGGCCCATTTGATTGTAGGTTGGATTGAACTGGGATTGTTGGATGTACTTTCAAAGATTTGGCATGATTTGCGGGTGCAGTCAAGTACACTTTGTGGCTGCTATCACGAAACCCATTCTCTCATGCAAGGCTGAATTGGTTGGTGGCCATTAATGGTTGGTAGACATGATTTGAAGGGGCTCAACCTAGTGTTGTTAAATCTAAGCCATTCTTTTTCCCAGCTCAAGTCTGATCGGTGGCTCATGTTCCTGCGAGTGTTTTCACATGCATGGTTATTCACGCGCATGAAGTCTTTTGGTGGGTGTGGCTCGAGGATCCGTTCCCCTGACTTTGTGGAATCCCATATCAATATGATTAGGGTCCTTGCTGCATTCAATGCCTGATAGTGGGTTATTTTTGGTTGTTGGGGCCGATTTGATTGGTGGCCGAGTTTCCTTGTGGCCCTAGCTCTCTTTCATGCAGGCCTATTTTTCTATAAGTATGGCACTCCACCTCATTTGTAAGGGTTTGGTTAAGTTGGAATTGGCTAGGTTAGGATTTAGATTAGCAGACTAAGTCAGAGGACTTGTAATCATTAGAGTTAGTAGTAGAGTAGCATGTTAGAAGATTAGAAGTTAGTTTTCACATTTCAAGCAAGTGCTATAATAGACCAGAATTGTTGCTAATATGATTATTTGATACAAAGTGTAGACATTTTGTTATGAATGGTGCCTCTGTTGCATTGAATAATCTTGCATGTTTCTTGTTCTATCTTTCAAATCGCTTGGAAATGTTTGGATATATCTTAGGTTTAATCAGTAATGTTTGTGATTTAATGCTTGGAGTGTTATAGAAATATTTGGTTCATACTTTGGGCAGCTTCTTGATTGTGGGAATGCTATGCAAGGTCAACCTGTACCTCATATTCATGTGCTTATTTCAACTATAGATATTCATTCAGTCCTATTGAATGAATTCCCACAGCCTAAAAATATTTAACACCTTAGAAGATTGCACTATTTTCTGAAAGATTGTAGGTATAGCCTAGGTCGAACATAAATTAGTTTAAGGGATTAGTCCATTCCAGGTATTTCACAATTTGCATGATTAATATTAGAAGTAGTGTTAACATTAGAACTTTTGAAACCCTCATCTTTTGATGTTTCTTTTATTAAATGGTTAGAACTTGAAGTTAAAGCATCACCATATCTTGAAATCTGATGAGTTTAGGGCTCCCAACATTTGCATGTAAGACCCCTTGTGATTACCGGCATTTTCACATTTTATCATTGAGTTTTTTCCATTGCATAGTCATGATCTAACACCCGTGAGACCTTGGGGCTATCTCTTTATTTATAGAGACCAACCTTTCAAGACAGATAGGATAAATTTTATTTTGTCTGAGTTATTGCTGTGCAAAAATACCAAACAACAGGATTAATGCTAGAAGGAGGGCTTGAACAAGCAAGCTGGAGCATTTTCTAAATGCCATTTCTCTTGTCAATCCAACAGAAATAAAGAGATAACCCCAACCAACCAGGTCAAGAAGGACCAAAAGAAGGGAGGAATCATCATCCAATCCATCATTTCCACCATCCCCACCTCCATCTACTTCATCTTCATCTAATTCTGAGATTAGTTCCATTCCACAACCCCAACCAGTCATCCATCGACCATTACCACATCCACCAATGGATTTCTTGGTGAATAACCCATCACCTCTGACATTTAATAACTACAATGTTATGCCCAAGAACCCTGAGCATTTTTTCTCTAAGTTTCACACAAATGACCCAAATAGGACAGCAGAAGAGCACATTAGGATCTTTCAGACTTGTCTGAGAGATAGAGGGATTAATCATGAGGATGTTGCATGCAGGATTTTCCCCTATTCTCTAGGAGAGGAGGCCTTTTATTGGTATAACCATTTACCTGTTGCGTCCATCTCTAACTAGGCTGAGCTTAAGGCTACATTTCTGCTGAAATTTAAGATTCTCATTAGTTCTAATGAGCTGTATATGTAGTTTACTGGAGTAAAATGAGATGTTAATGAGCCTATAGGATCATTCAACAATAGGTTCCACGGAGCATATACTAGACTTCAAGCACCTTATGCTAGAAATGAGGACACTGCCCTAGAGGTCTACTTTGAAGCCCTTGATAGCCTTACTTCCACCTTCCTTAAGTGGAGAACTAATCCACCAACTACCTTGCTCACTGCATATAAAAAGGTTGTTAAGGTCAGCACAAACGTAAGACAACACTTGTCAAGACCTCTGCCATCTCTGGGACTAGCTCCTCACCCAGGCCAAATCTAATCTCTCAACTAGGCTCTGACCAATCACATGCCTATCATAAATCCTATTCCATAGTTGCCTCTGGTCCCTTACCTGGGTCATCCAATAAACCAGGTCCAACCAATGCCCAGTTATCCCCAGAAAAATGCTAACCATCCCCTCCACTCATAGTCACAAGTTGGTTTCCTAACATATTTGCAGAACTCAAAAGTTTTGAATCAATCTATTAGTTCTAGAGGAGTGTCAGGGTATTCCCCAAACATTGTGAATCTAGTCCCTTAAAACAATCCTGATAAAGAAAGGTTAGATGAGATAACTAAGCAATTCAAGAAGCTGAACATGGAGGTAACCTACTTGAGGAACTAGAAAAATCAACTCCAAGCTAATCAAAAGAGAATGCAATCAAGTTATAACAGATGGAAACACTATGACAGAAATCAGAATTTTGAAAGAGGACAAGGTTCTGGTCAGAACTTTGATAGAAATCAACAAGCTGGACAAGGATTTGAAAGAAGACAACCACCTAGGTAGAGTAGGCCATGGAACATTGGGCCTAACAATGGGGGAGTTCCCACTCCACTAGATCAACCTTCCAATCTTGAGAAGCCTCCGAGTGGTGTGTACTTAGTAGAAGCCACTTTGTCTGGATGGTGTAGGCTTCATAAGACAAGTCAACACTCTGAGCTTGACTACCTTGAATTTCAAATGACTACTTCTATTTTTCAATATGAAGTTGAAAACAACTCCACTGGCCAAGAATTTGTGCCTTCAAATCCCTATGACTCCCCAGTTTTGGTGTTGAATCATGCTCCTTTCCCAAGGGATGAGGAAAATGAACCAGAAGAGGAATTAAATGGCCAGAATGGAGAGACTGAACAAGTGCTCAATGAAGATGAAATCTCTAAGCTATTTGATGAAGAAACTGAGAATGAAAATGGCCCATTGGATGAAGTAGAGGATGATGTTGAAGAAGTTCAAAGTTTTCAGCAAACTGTCAGAAAGTATGATCTGAGGAGCAATCCCCACAAGAATCCACAAACTTGAGGACCTTCAGGACATCTGCCCCTCCACACAATTTTACTACTCCACCGGATCCACATGCCAATAACAATCCATCTTAGCCTGAGGTGCCAACACAATACCTCACAAAAGAGGGACAACCAGATGTTTCCAAAGGAAGCAATGCTGATGCAACAAAGGATAGGAAGACTGGTCATTCCAAGGAGCTCCACACTGACATGAATGTGGAATAGCTAGGAGAATATGTCACTAAGGAACTTAGAAAAGTAAACACGAGTCTTTCTACTTTTGAGTTATTAAGAGTTCCTGAAATCAGAAATGTAGTCCTTGGGTCCTTTAATTCAAGTATAGCAACACTAGGAGTAGCAACCAATGAGGCAATTGCAGGGCCTCCTATTTCAAAAACACCCAAAGGTCCTAGTCGATCACAACCCGAGGATGGGGGTAAAGAAAAAGATAAGAGTCAGGTTGCCCAAGCTCATTCACAATCGATTTTATTCCAGGGCAAAGTGGAAACCCCTCCTTTTTAGATTTCCATTCGTATATTTGGTAAAAATATGCATAATTGTCTGCTGGATTCAGGGGAATCTACAAATGTTATGCCATTTGTTGTCTGTAGGGCTCTTGGTATTGCCCAGGAACCTCTCAAAATAAATTCACTTTATTAGGCAAAACAAAGGTGAACATAGTAGGAGAACTAAATATGATTCCCATACAAGTTGCCTCAGATCCTAGACTGCAACAAGTGCTTAATATTCAGGTAGCTGCAATTCCTGACACATATCGTCTGATCTTGGGTAGAGATTTCACCAAGGCACTAAATGGATAAACATCCACTGATTACTCCCACATGTGGCTCCCCTGGAAGGGAGTCCCAAATCATATCATAATTGAGAGAGAACCAAGAATGAATTATGTCATTACAGAGTATCAGAATACTTCAAATGAGATATTGGTATCAGAAGTCAGTCTGGGGAACTATGTCCTAGCCTCTCTTGCTTCAGATGTAGAAGAAATCTTGATTTTGCAAAGCTCTTGTGATGAACGCACATCAGAAGCCAGTAGCTCTGAAGTGCAATTTGAACACACAAAAAAAATTGATGATCAGGCAGATAAACAACTCAGTTTGTTGGATAACTTCCAAGATTGTATCCGAAAATGTGTAGAAGATCAGATTCAGCTGGGTAGAAATATGAACTTTGAAGAATTGCTTCTTCCTAATTGGTGCAGAGTTCACGATGCTCCTCATTTTGAACTGGAATGTTTCTTGTGTCAAATTGTAGTAGAATAGATACAAAGGCACATTAACACACCCCCAACTATTGAGTCAAACATACGAAGCATTCAAAATAATCAAAAGGGGAAGGATCCAAAACCTCCTGAAGAACCTCCAGGTGATAGTAAGGATAGAGGTATCCCAAGAAGAGAAGGAGCTAATGATTTCTGGACATTAAGGTTTAATGGATCCAAATCCAAGCAAAGTGCTGGAGTGGGGCTTGAGTTGATCATTCATAAAGGTAAAACCTACTTTGCTGCTCACAGACTCCAATTCCAGTGCACTAACAATGTAGCTAATTATGAAGCTCTAGTTCATGGGTTACTAATAGCATTGAGAAAGAAAGTTAAAATCCTGCAAGTGTTTGGAGATTCCGAGCTAGTGGTCAAGCAAGTGAGAAAACAATACTCATTTCATGATAGAAGGATGGCTAATTATAGACATAGGATTTAGGATCTTATTGAAGGATTTGATGCCTTCAACATTCAAATGATACCTCAAAGCAAGAATCAAACTTCTGATTCTCCAGCGCAGGCGGCAAGTACATTGCAGCCCTTGTCACTTTTAGGCTTAAATAATTTCACTGTGGAACTTGTTCTAGTACCCTCAGTGCTTGACAATGTCACAAATTTTTCAGGTATTCGAAGATGATAAGCATATTCTTGATTTTATCACTAGTTGTGATGTGTTTGCTTCTCAAGTAATTGATGAGGTTGAGCCTCAAGAGGAAAAAAAAACCTAGAAGGAGTCCTCAATCTAAAGACTAATACCATCCCAAGACGCATGGTGCAATTGGAAAGGATCTTCGATTTGGATAGGATCAGAGATCAAGAGAAAAAAATGAAAAGGGAATCCCTCAACTGTCAGTGTGAAACATACAACATGGGGACGCAAGGTAATGTCAAGAATGTCTTTATTGGTAAGGTGTGCACTCTGAAGGAGAGGAAAGGAATTATTGATGCCTTGCACACATATCAGGATGTGATAGCCTGGAGTTATGATGACTTGAGGACATATGACACTTTGATCATTACACATACTATCCCCCTCAAGTCAAATGTTAAGCCATTCAGGAAAAGACAAAGAACAATCAATGCTTTGCTGGAGCCCATTATTCAGAAGGAAGTGTAGAAGCTACTCTCCACACAAATCATATTTCTTAAGACATTCAACATGGGTTGCGAACTTGGTCTAGGTTAGGAATAAAAATGGAGAAATTAGACTATGCGTTGATTTTAGGAACCTGAACAAAACATCAGAAAAGGATAATTATCCAATCCCTTCACTAGATGAGGTGATTCAGGTTGTCAATGGATCTCAGATAATTTCCTTTTTGGATGGGTACTCTGGATACAATCAGTTCATGGTCCAATATGAAGATAGGCACAAGACTGCCTTCACTACAAAATGGGTAACCTTTGCTTACCAGAGAATTCCCTTTGGGTTAATCAATGTTGGAGCCACATTCCAAAGAGCAATGTATATTGCCTTCAAGGACATCATTGGAAAGTGCATAATCATCTACATGGATTATTTGATGGTCTTTTCCAATAAGAGAAGTGATCATGTTGCAGATTTATGCAAAGTATTCCAGAAGTGCAGGGAATTTGGTATTTCACTTAATCCAAAGAAGTGCATCTTTGGAGTCACTAAGGGAAAGTTGTTAGAACATTTTATTTCAAAACAAGGTATTTCCATTGATCTTGAATGAGTGGAGGCAATACTGAAAATTCAACCCCCTGAAAGCAAGAAATAAATGAAGTCATTATTTGGCAAGATTAACTTTGTCAGGAAATTTATCACTAGATTTGCAGAAATAATCAAGCCATTAAATTCCATGTTGAAGCAAGAAGAAAAGGTTGAATGGAATACAGAGGATAAGGAAGCATTTACAGAGATCAAGAGAGCTATTTTTGAGGCCCCTATTTTGACGAGTCCTGATTATGCTAAGCCATTCTACATCTATTCATTTGCTTCTGATCACTCCTGTGCGGGCTTGTTGACACAAAATTCTGATTAAGGTAATGAACATCCCATATAATTCATGAGTGCACCTTTGAAGGATGCCAAACTGAGGTATCCTAGTGTTGAAAAGCAGGCTTATGCCTTGATCTGAACTGTGAAGAATTTCAGGCACTATGTACTGAGAAACAAGGTCTTTGCTATAGTCCCTGATCCTATAGTCAGGCTATTGTTGATGCAAAATTAGATGGGTGAATGCAGAGCCAATTGGGTGACTATGTTACAAGAATATGATATTGAAATTCAACCCATGAAGTTGGTAAGGGGGCAGGGACTGGACCAAGACAATGGCAGAAATGGGTCCTGACCTTGTGGCTCAACATTATAATATTGAGGATGTTTCTTTGGGGGACTGGTATGATGACATTATCTACTACTTGTTGAATCAGAAATGTCCCAAATGCCTTAATTCAGTACAA
Organism: Sequoiadendron giganteum; assembly: GCA_007115665.2. NCBI lineage: Eukaryota > Viridiplantae > Streptophyta > Pinopsida > Cupressales > Cupressaceae > Sequoiadendron > Sequoiadendron giganteum. The sequence continues at coordinate 266,241,351 of CM021108.1, forward strand.
AGGAGAGCTCTACGTTTGAAGAGTGGCAATTTTATGATGAAGGGAGTCGTCCTATACAAGAGAAATCATGAAGGTGTCTACCTGAGATGCCTAGGGAAAGAAGAGGCAGGGAGAGTGATGACTGAGTTTCATGATAAATATGGCACATGCCATGGTTCAAAACCTTCCAATGCAAATCAAATTATGAGGGTAGGCTATTATTGGCCTACCTTGTTCAAGGACACACATCACCACGTGATAACTTTCCATGTGTGTCAAACTGCAGCAGGCAGGGAGAGATGTGCAACTCTTCCACTTCGGCCTATCATAGAGGTAAAACCATTTGCGCAATGGGGAATGGACTTCATAGGTCCAATGAACCCATCTTCATCTGCGGGCCATAGGTATATTCTTACCATAACTGATTATTTTACTAGGTGGACTGAAGCTCTAGCTTGCAAACAATGTACTTCTGAAGTAGTGATCAATTTCATGGAATCAGGTATCATCAATCGCTTTGGTTGTCCATTAGCCATGGTTTGTGACAATGGGTCTGCATTTGCATCTTTAAAGTTTTCTAACTGGGCTTATAACCATGGAATTGGCATAAAATTTGCATCCAATTACTATCCACAGGGGAATGGTTTGGCTAAGTCCTCCAATAAAAACATTTTGACATTCATCTGAAAACTACTAGAAAAGAATCTCAAGGATTGACATACCCAGCTCAGATTTGCTCTTTGGGAAGACCACACTACACTGAAAACACCCTTATGAACCTCTCCTTATCACTTAGTGTATGGATTTGAACCTATCTTTCCCATCCAGCTGAAGATCCCTACCCTACAATTCATCAATAAATATTATGATGGAGAGGACAAGCATGAAGCTCGCTTGACTAAATTATTACACCTTGAAGAGAGAAGAGATGAAGCCCTAGAAAACTTTGCCAAAAATCAGGGTATAGTGAAAAGATGGTTTGATAGGAGAGCCAAGGTGAAAGCCTTTAGAATCTCTGAATTGGTTCTCTACTTGGATAAAGCCCATGACAAAAAGGGGAAGCATGGAAAATTTGACAAACTTTGGCTTGGACCTTATCAGATCGCAAAGATTTTGGGAGATAATGCCTTCCATTTGAAAACCCTTACTGGAGGAGATATCCCGCTATCTGTCAATGGGAAGTATTTGAAGCATTATTTTCAGTCTTGAGTTGTTCTCAGATCTATCCTTGTACATAAGTAGATAAGTTTTCCTTTCTACTATTTTTCTGGCTGCTTTTGAGTAGGGTCTCTTTTAGTTTTTCTCTGCTTGTCTACTGCTTTGGTTTTGGTTTTCTTTGGTCTGCTTGGGTTGGTTTTCCTTGTTGTTCTGCTGGTTGCTTTGGGGTTGTCCTACTTTCCATTGGGCTTGTTGTATCTGTACAACCGGTTGCTTGTCTGGGTTTACTCTAGGATTTCTTTTACAAACTCTTATCATATTTTCAGAGTCATTCAAATTGGTAGATTTCTTTCATCTGATGTTGCATGGGCTGGGAGTAAGTGTCACTTGACTAAGTTGAATTCTAGAATTTATTTGGGTCTTATATCTTCAGACAAATCTTAAGAATTTCAAGGTTGCGTATGGTCTTTAGGAGGTTTGACTAGGTGAAAAATCTTAAATTCTACTCCAGTTCCACTATGGTTCTCATCCTTGAGTGTGGGCTTCATTTCCTGCAAGGTGAAAAGTAAAGCTTTAAAAGAAAATCTCAAAAGAGAATATCAAAATAAAAGAAAATATTGAAAATAAAAATGTTCACCTTTTCAAGGGTGTCCTAGTATCTCTATCGGGGCTATGGACGCTTGGCTAGTAGTAGAGCTATGCTAGGGAGGGTCATAGTTATAACCTCACCAGGGCTATGGATGCCTGACTGGTAGTGAGGCTCTCTCTAGGTTTCTTTTGGAGTTAGGATCCTTAGGTAGCCCTGTTAGACTGAGTTTGGTCTTTGTTGCAACTAGGAAAAGGGAAATGAATGCATATGCACACACTTTGACCCTGGTACAGGAAAGGTTGGCTTGTAAGTGATGTCTGAAACCTTGTATATTTTTAACCTGATGCTTGGATTGAAACCAAAGATTCTGAGTTCTTTATGCCAGTTTTTTATCGAAATGCTCTAGAGCATTTCCCCAATAGAGTCGCCATTTGTTGTGCAGTTTTGCACACACACCCCACTGAAAGTGGGGACCCTCTCTTGGCCTGCCTTTTGGCTTATTTCTGTGGCTTGCCCCCCCCTCTTTTTGTGCTCATCTTTGAAAATCTTGGGGTTTTGGTCTTTGGTGCTTTCCTTGGTTGTGGGTGAGTTTGTGTTGAGTTCCTGGTGGTTTTGGAGTCTTGCGGATGTCCTCTCTAGGGTGATCTTATTTTGCCTCTTTTTTTTCTCCCTTGGTGTTTTTGTTTGGGTCCTAAGGGTTGGTTTTCTCCCTTAGCTTTCGCTTGTTTTCCTTGTTTCCTTTTGTTTTTTTGGAGGTGGAACTGGGATGAGACTAAACTTTGAACTTTGGCTAAGTTCTCAGTTTCATCTTCGTTCCCATTCCGGCTCCGCTTCCTTCCCGCCCTTTTGCTTCCTTCTTGATTTTGTTTGTTTTCATCCTAAGGGTTGGTTTCCTCCCTTAGTTTTTTTCTTTGCTTCATGTTTTCCTTCGCTTGTCAGAGGTGGAACCGGGATGAGACTGAACTTTGAACTTTCGCTAAGTTCTCAATTTCGTCTTCATTCCCATTCTGGCTTTGCCTCCTGCGTTCTCATTTTTCCATTTTTTTATTTGTCTTCGGCCTATGGGTTGGTTTTCCACCCTTAGGTTTTCTTCGGTTTTCTTATCTATCATTTTTTCAGGGTCGGGAGTGGGATGGAATTTGGCATTGAACTTTGGAAAAGTTCATGGTTCCTTTCCTGTTCCCATTCCGCCTCCGCTTATGTCGGGTTGAGTTTTGTTTCCACCTATTTTCCTTTGGTTCCCATTTTGGTTCCCATTCCGCCTACACCTTCGATGGGGTTGGTTCTGGTCCTTTCCCATTCTTGTTCCGCCTCCACTTCCGCCGGAGTTGGTTTTGTTCTCACCTCCACCTAGTTTCCCTTCAGTTCCTTTCTCGTTCATGTTCTGCCTCCGCTTCTGCCGGGGTGGTTTTTGTTTCCACCTATTTTCCTTTGGTTCCTGTTTTGGTCCCTTTTCCACCTCCACCTCCACCTAGTTTCCCCTCGGTTCCTTTCCCATTCCCATTCCACCTCTGCTTCTGCCAGGGTTGGTTTTGATCCCACCTCTGCTTGGTTTCCCTTCGATTCCTTTCCCGTTCCCGTTCTGCCTCCGCTTCCACCAGAGTGGGTTTTGTTTCTACCTATTTTCCTTTGGTTCCCATTTTGGTCCCCGTTTCGCCTTCGCCTCCGCTAGGGTTGGTTATGGTTTCATTCTTGCTTGTTTCCCTTTGCTCTTTGTTCACGTTCCACCTCCGCCTCCACCTGTCTTGGGCCTTTTTTCTTGTTTTTGTCGTGGCTCTGCCTCTGCCTGTCTCTGGTTTTGTCCCCGCCTGGGTTTATGCTTGATTTTCTTGCCTTAGGAACTCTTTTGGACATGATTTGATTTTGATGGTGTATTGGGCATTAATGGTGGCCTATTTGATTGTAGGTTGGATCGAGCTGGGATTGCTGGATGTACTTTAAAGATTTGGCATGATTTGCGGGTGTAGTTAAGTACACTTTGCAGCTGCTATCACGAAACCCATTCTCGCATGCAAGGCTGATTTGGTTGGTGTCCATTAAAGGCTGGCAGATGTGATCTAAATGGGCTCAACCTGGTGTTGTTCGATCTGAGCCATTTGTTTTCCTAGCTTGAGTCTGATCGATGGCTCATGTTCTAGCTAGTGTTTTTGCGTGCGTGGATGTTCGCACAAGTGAAGTATTTTGGTGGGTGTGGCTCGAGGATCCATTCCCCTAACTTTGTGCGATCCCAGATCAATCTGATGGGGGTCCTTGCTGCATTCAATGCTGGACGATAAGTTATTGCTAGTTGTTGGGGCCGATTTGATTGGTGGTTGAGTTTCCTTGTGGCCCTAGCTCTGTTTCATGTAGGCCTATTTTTCTATAAGTATGGCACTCTGCCTCATTTGTAAGGGTTCAGTTAAGTTGAAATTGGATAGGTTAAGATTCGGATTAGTAGACTAAGTCAGAGGACTTGTAATCATTAGAGTTAGTAGTAGAGTAGCATGATAGAAGATTAGAAGTTAGTTTTCACATTTCAAGCAAGTGCTATAACATACCATAATTGTTGCTAATATCATGATTTAATACAAAGTGTAGACATTGTGTTATGACTAGTGCCTCCTTTGCATTGAATAATCTTGCATGTTTCCTGTTCTATCTTTCAAATCGCTTGGAAATGTTTGGATATATCTTAGGTTTAATCGGTAATGTTCGTGATTTAATGCTTGGAGTGTTGTAGCAATCCCTAGTTCATACTTTAGGTAGCTTCTTGATTATGGAAATGCCATGCAAGGTCAACCTGTACCTCATATTCATGTGCTTAGTTCAACTATAGATATTCATTCAGTCCTATTGAATGAATGCCCACAGCCTAAAAATATTTAACACCTTAGAAGATTGCACTATTTTCTGCAAGAATGTAGCTATAGCCTGGGTTGAACAGAAATTAGTTTAAGGGATTGGTCCATTCTAGGTATTTCATCATTTGTATGATTAATCTTAGAAGTAGTGTTAACGTTAGAACTTTTGAAACCCTTGTTGGAACTGTAGAAATTTTTCATTTTACAGCCTATTGCATTTGTGAGGTTCCATCATTAAGGCCCTTACATTAAGCATAAAGTCTCCTCATGTCATTAATTGGCCTATTCTATGTTGTTTGACCCTTCTTGAATTCACTTACTCCCTTTTGTTTCATTAAAAGATCCCTATCGGCAAGACATGGTAGAAGTCTTCCCGAGATGTGTTATCATTAACATGTATTGGTTGCAGATAGTCGGCGGGACTTTGCAGAATGTTTCGGAAACTAAAAGACTCATACCGGCATATGTTGGAGCATTGTCATAACATCACAGCGAACTTAGTAAGTCTTGCCGACTGGAATATGGAGGGGTCGTTTCGGCCTAACTAATAAGTATCGGCATGAAGTCATAGCGACATCCTTATGTCTTGCCGATTGACTTATATGCAAAATATTTCGATGTGACTTAAAATCTTCGGGGAGAGTCTTGGCGAGGTCACATTTGTTTTGCCGAACTTGATGTAAGGAAATCTTGGGATTGCTGGAAAAGGTATTGGTGTCTTGCTGACTCAAAATATATACCGATGGAGATATGTATCGCTAAGAAAAGGATGCTTCGGCATAAGCTTCATCGAGGTTCAAATGTTACATCGACAAAGTGGTTCGAGGTAAGTCTCACCGAATGAAAGAAGTCTATGGAGATATTTTCGGTAAGACATTTGATATCGGTATGAGTCTTCCCGAAGCTTTATTGTCTTGCCGAAAATATAATTTCAGTTATAGTTTTTCAGTGAGACAGTTCAGAGGATATGCCGAAGTGTTAAGTTTTCGGCCAGAACGGTAAAGTTTCTTGGTAACCATAGTGTGAAGGGGATGTATATCGGTGTGAGATGGTGGAATCTATGTGATGTCTCCCCGACTTAGAATGTTATGACGACATGTAAAATGGAGTAGCAGTTGTCATATTTGGAGTCTGAATTTTGATAAGACTATACTTTTGTCTTGACAAAAGGATGTGATAGACGTTGAATATGATTTCGCCCCAAATTTGAAAATCTCTTACCAAAGGGACATCTGATGCGACAGTGCCAATTTCAAATTGATGTTCGTTCGTGTTTCATTAATGGCACGACGGAATAATACAGTAGGAATTGAATCATTTCTTTTATCCGAAATGATTACAGGAGATATTGATGTGAGGCATATGGAGTATAGGTCATTTGTTTCAGATAATGAATTTATAAACTCTCCAGAATTTAAATCATTTTTGTACAAACAGAAAGGAAAAGAAATAAGGGAAGGAGTTGGTTCAATCACTTTTGGGAATGAGGAGCAGCTTCTAGACCAATTACGAAGATGTGTAGATGAGGAAATGGCAAATATGACTCCTGAAAAGGGGAGGAAAATGTTGGAGAATGCTGGAGTAATGATTTTCCCTGGTCTTGATTTAAATTCTGCATTAGTATTTGATAGTTTTCTGAAGGATACTAACACTGTGCATAAATTGGATAAGGATAAGGTAACAGAGGTATATGCAGGATCGAAATTTAACACTGATGAAGGTTCATTAATGATATGGGCTTTGTACCCATCTCATAGGAAATCAGTGGTGATTGATACTGAAAAGGCATTTGGTCATGTCATGACCTTAAAGGTTGGAGAGGTAGACCCTGTGGTTACTGCAGAAATTGGTATTGATATTGCCAAATTGAATAAAGCATAGATTCAGGCGTTGATAAGGGAACGAGAGATGTATAAAGCAAATAATGAGAGACTGCTCAGAGAGAATGATAGGTTGAAAGATTTGGTAGGTGTTCCTGCAATTCCAACCAAAATGCTTACTCAAGGAGAATGTTCCCAGACAAAAGAACATTGGGTTGGATCGAGTGCTTATAATCAAGGAGGGTACGATGCTATTACAACAATTGTAAAGAAGCGGCAGGTCAATTTGACATCTTGGCTGAATCAGTTGTGGGGAAAGTTTTCCTCTACTATGAATGCAATAAAAGAGCATGAGCGGATGAAGGAACGGGTAATGGATAAATTTCAAGAATTGACCATGCGTAATGAGGTTGGTAGCACTGCAACTGAAGGAGCAAATAATATTATCAGTCGTCATCAAAAGTTTTATGATGAGTTGCTCGGGGACAAAAATGGATTGACTGAAGCTGCTAATACAGTTATGGTTACACTTTTTGATGCTAAAGGAGAAGTCAAGGATGCTGCTAGGTGGAGGAACGAGTGCGGTGCGATGCTGAAAGAGGTTATGAAGACATCCTCTGCGGAAGATACATCTCTAGAAGACGTGAGTGAGCGGGTGGAAGATATGATTAGAATGGAAACCGCAATTCGGAATGCCGTTGAAGATGCGGATACTTTTAATTGTCAAGATTACTTGGATTACCTTGCTACAGCTCACTTATGGTTAACAAGGGCTTAATTGTCTTCAAAGCTTTTTGTATTTTGTTTAATCTTATTTCTGAAGAGATGCATCCTTTCATATTCTGCATGTATAAAAGCTGCTTTCAAGAGACAAAAGAGTGGGGGGCTTTTTGTAAAAAAAAGGGGGATAAGACTGGTAGCATATGTAAATGATGGAGATATCAAAAGAACAAAATTTTAATATAATGGCGTAACATTTTCTGGCATCAGTTGTTTATGGTAATTATTAATTAGTATTATTGAGGTTGTCTCCTTATTTTTTGTTTCCTGGTTGTTTGGATTTATGTAAACAAGTTTTTACATCATTCATCAATGCACATTTGTTGTATTTGTATGATCAATTCATTGTTTCTTTCCAGCAAAGATTAAAATTCTTTGCGTTGATCATAATAAACAGGGAATATAAATTGGGATTATTAAGAAGAAACTCAGTGATCATAAATGGCATGTTTATACAAGTTATAAACCAAATAAAATACTAAACAGCTTGAATGTTTGCCAGTAAAATAAACCCGTCTTTGAAATTTTCTTGACTCCGTAAATCCCATAAGGCACTGGTCTTACTTCTCAGTTTAAGTTTCATTCACATTCTCCACGCTTGTTAAGTTTTTAGTCTATCCTTTTCAAATATTGGTATGTACTAATCATTAAATCCAGTGTTAATTCATTTCAGAATTGCCATTGTAGATTAATTGAATAAGATTGAGCTTTCCTGAGTCAATTAGGTATACCCACCTAGGTTCAGCATTACCTAAAGAGTAGAAGGTTGAGTTTTCTTAACCTTGTCTGTTACCCTAAAGCGTATCAAGAAGTTGGCATCTTCTTGAGGCATCTAGCCTGTGTTTTTGAGAGATAACAACCCTCATCTTTTGTTGTTTCTTTTATTAAATGGTTAGAACTTGAATTTGAAGCATCACCATATCTTGAAATCTGATGAGTTTAGGGCTCCCAACATTTGTATGTAAGACCCCTTGTGATTACCAACATTTTCACATTTTATCACTGAGTTTTTCCACTATGTAGTCATGATCTGACACCCATGAGACCTTGGGGTTATCTCTTTGTTTATAGAGACCAACCTTTCAAGAGAGATAGGATAACTTTTATTCTGTCTAATTTGTTGTTGTGCAGAAACACCAAAAAATTGGTCCGAACTCATAACAAGGGGTGGTAGATGGGTAAATTCATCACAAAAATTGTGTACCCATAAGTCAATACCATAAAATAATCAATCCTATACCAACACTACACTAAGTCCAACCTCTTTGAATAAAAGTGAAGCAAGAATATCAACATGTTCATGTCAAAATGAGAATACCAATGTCCATGTCAAAATAATGCCAATGTTTGCCCCCACTTTAAAAGAATTTCTAAAAACCATACTATGAGCAATTACTTTAAAGTGGAAATTATATATTCCAATTGATAAGAGGGCTATGAGATCTTATTTGGAAAGCCCTATGCCAATCATATGTTTCCCAATAAAATTGCATCATGAAAAATGAAGTTTCCCCCACATGAAATCTCAAACACATGATGGATCCACAGATTTGGGGTCAGTGCATGTCTTTGCTACATTGATATAATAGATCTCAAAATCATCTTCATTCCCCAAATGACTCATGGATGCTCAATGAACACAAAGGAGGAATGACATATAGGGAGATAGAAAAGAAACAAACCTTTTCGGTCAACATGGAAGAGACCTAAATGTCTTAACACTTTGCATCGTCCCCAAAAGGAAAGCACAAGACAAAGGAATAAAGATATTTTTTATAGTAGATAGAAGAATGTAGATACAAATAGAATAATATTACAACATATTCACATTATTTATATCCTTGCATCAACATAGTAGCAAGGTTCATCCAAAGAAAACTCACAAATGTAAAGGAACACCAAACAAAACAATATGGGGGGTGATAGTGCATACGTGCAATCACAAAGAACATAAAGAGAAAACTAGTATGTCACATGCAGACCAACCTAAATCAAGTCTTATGTATCTTAATATCATTCATCATATTTAGAAGGAGGATACCTAGCCAAAGGAGAAATGACAAGTGCCATACTAGGACAAGGCTACCTAACCCCTTACACCCCAAATGTGGGATAAGGATGGGTCAAGATAAATTATTATATGCCACTCCTTGAAATAAAAAATATAATGATGCATAAATTATAATACATATGGTTGTGAGAATGCTATAATTCTATAATTATCACATGGTAAGGAGTATCAACTAATTCTATTGATTATGATGAGTAGGAAACATATCATTTTAAAACATATCCATTGAGATACTCCCACATGTTGTGTGTATCAACTTAGGATTCACCAAGGTTAAAGTTGTCTTATAAGAATCTTGTGTGATGGTATTGATATTAAGAAAAGGTTTCTTTGATACTTTAGTTTCTTTTGAGGGACAATAACCTAGACCTATTGTTTTTTATTGTAGGGTAGGCTCTACAGAGACACAAATACCTTGTTCTTTAACACCACATCCTTTTCTACTATAGCCAAGTTGTTTCAAAAGCTCATAATCCCTTCCATATTATTTTTCATTTCTTTTGAAGAAGGTGGTCTCTCATGATCATACACTCCATGGGTGATCCCACAATAGTGGTTTACAATTTTTGGCCAAACTCGACACTAGAATTATTATTTTCAACTAAATCTTCACATTCAGGCACCTATACCGACTAAACTGTGAGGAATTTGAAGATGATGCAAACTAGAGTCTCATCACATTTTGTCTATAGATTCTAAATTTTTTTTTTTTCAAAATTTTTGGAATCAGATTGGACTTCTTTTTCCAGCTCCCAAAAAAATTGGTTTTTTTCAGAAAACAACATTTTTAAAAAGTGACGGACACCGTATAACACATAAATTTTTTTCCATGAAGGATAAACTTCTAATTCTTTCGAATTTAGATTTGAAACTCCAATATCTAGTGCTTCCACTTGGTTAGATAGTTTTTTATTGAATATTTTTTCTTTAATCAAGTTTCGAAGTCAAACCAATTACAATTCAGACATACCGCGACCGTATAACGTGTAACTTTTTTTTTATTTATCAAAATTCATTTTTATTTTTTTTGGTGGATCAAGGACTTCAATATATAGTGCACTAATATTTTTCAATATTTATTTTTAATAATCTACTATTTTTCCACATGTGCTTAACAAAGACCTTCACTTTCGATGAAAAATCTATGTTTAATAAAACTAAAAAAATAGATACATAATAAAACTAAAACATATTAAAATTATATTCGTTGGATAGCTCATTCTGAGGAATATCTGATTCCATTTGGGTTTGTGAAAATTCCTCCATTTTCATCTTCAACTCGAGCTCCGAAGTGCCAAAATTTAGGTTTTTTGTGTGTCTCAGATGGGGGATGAGGGATAAGGGGGGTTCGTACGAACCCCTAGGGGTTCGAGCGAACCTCCAGGGGTTCGTTCAAACCAAGGTTTGAGGGAACCCCTTTCCTATGATTTTTTTTTTTGGTGGCCAAGATTCAAAGGGGTTCACTTGCGAGCGAACCCCTTATTGGTTCGGCCGAACCAATAGGTTTGTACAAACCCCCAAAATCACTTTTTTTTTGCCTTGGGGTCATTTTTTGTGATTTTTCCTTCCTCACCTAAATTGTAAACCACTATAGTGGCTTCAACCTCATATGTAGATGTATAATTTATGTTTTCATCTTCTTTACTAAAACTTGTGGATTCACATGGTTTGGATGACTCAGATTGTGTTGATATTATTGCATCTTCTTTCTCTTTTCCTGATTTGTGAATAATATTGTATTCTCCCACGAATGTAGTTGTAAAATATAATGATCCAAAATAATCCACTGATAACATTACCACATGTGAAAGGTACTTATCTTTTTCTTCTTATTGTAAAGTTTCCACTTCTGAAGTTGGTGTCAATTTCGTAATATTATTTTTCATTCTAGGACCAATTTATAAAAAAATCTCAGGAGTTAGGATCAAATTTTATCATGTAGACCTCGTTGTTGTTAGTGTATTTCAGTAAATGATGTAATGTTGAATGTATTGCATTCATTGAATGAATCCATTGTCTACCCAAGAGAAAACTATTTGAAACATCATTAGGCATGGCATGGATAGGATTTTGTAAAGTAACCCTACCAAAATTAATAGGCAATATTATCGCACCGAGTCATTGCTTTCCCACATTATCAAAACCACAGATTAATAAAGAATCTGGTTGAATTTTAGTCTTGACCACTCCCATTATATCCAAAAATTTTACACTACAAACTTTGAGTGTCGAACCATTATCAACAAGGGATATTTAATTCCAAACTTGCTACTACCATTCTTAATACTAATAACTATCATCAAAGCATCATTTTTTTATGTTTCCAAATGAGGTAATTCACTTTGATGAAAGACAATATCCAAATCAAGTGAATTCATATTCCCAATAATAGTTTCCATATTATTTGGTTGTACACTAGGAGGGATAAAAACTTATTATAAAGAATTTTTGAATCATGCCATGCTAAAGAGGTGGTTCTTGAATAAAATCCCAAAGGGATATCTTAGGATTATTACAAAGTTGTTTTTCAAGGTCATACATCTTTCCACTATGGAAAGGTAAATGAGGGGCACTAGGAAAAATAGGTTCTGGGAGTGGTATCAATGTAGGAATGTTTTTTTGGAAGTTTGTAGAGATTGCTGGAAGTTTTTCATTGATGATGTTGATTGGATATATGAGCATGGATGATACATAACAATGTGATTCAGTGTTTTCATTGATGTCAAAATTGTTGTAGATCATTTTGATTAATCCTGAAAGGTTTTTGAGATATTAAGGAAGACATTTGTGCAAGTTGATTTGGTCTAGAAAGATCAACCACATAGAAATTTGACTAAGTGTCAAATTTTCTAGTTTAGTGTAACAGTGTGTCATTTTTTGGGTCCACACCACTTTGAAATTAAATATTTCACTCTATGCTTCTAACATTATTTTGGTGGATGTTAGAAATATCTAATTCTAGTATTTAATCATATTTGGACAAATGGATCGAGAGATGTGAATAATAGAGTTTAGCTTCACATATTATAGTCATTTTTCTATATAGTGTGTTTGTGTGGGAAAATTCACACTTCTTCACGGATGTGTTTTTGGCTTTGTAGTTTTTGAAGATAAGTTGCTAGATGTTAGTAGAGCATGGATTCTAGATGGCATCCAGTTTTGAGGTCTACATGTTTAGACATGGATACACAGTTGAAGGTTTTTGGTTTTAGGTCTTATGTCATGCCAACCTAACATGTTTGATGTTATGCGAAGGATAAATATGTATTTCTATATTATATGGGATATATAATAGGTCCACGCCAACCTATCTTAAGATATAACTTTTAAATTATGGCACATTTTGTGGATGAATTATTTTTAGCCAAAAATTTACATTTTTGGGCATTACATGTAATTAGGCTGACCTAATTGATGTTATACTTGAAGTGAAGATATGAGTTGGATTTTTTTGGTGTTTTTATGAAATGGATGTGACATGTATTTTGTGTGATGTGAATTTGATAAGAGCAGTGAGAAGCTAAGTTGCTAATATTAATTTGAAGATCTAAATTCTACGAATGAAGAGCGAGGAAGAGTGTTGAATCTGATCCATATTAAGATTTTTTATTGAGATTCATTGGGACTATGTTCATGCATATATAAGATGAAAATTGTAACCATTCAAAATAGGATGTGAGCCACCATATCTCTTCTATATTTTTATCTATGGAGAGTGAGTCCACCTATAGTGAGCATTTCTATAAATATATTATAACTGGTTATAATATATTATGAGCTAACTCCAAGGAAAAATTTAGTGGAAAGTCCTGGCCAATTGGCGAATATTTGAAATCGGGACCTCCAAAAATGGTGAATAATACAAGCTAGAAAGGATGATGAATTGCCAGGTTTTTACAAAAAATAAATTTATCTCGATTAATTCGCCTATGCATTATTTTTTAAGTGATGCATCATTGGAACTGATTCACCATTAGTTTATATTATAATTACAAATACTAATTATATTCGCCAATAATATTATATTCCTACAATTATTTTTTGGGAAATATCGCCACTAATAATAAATTACCATTTAATTTAAGGGTTATTTTAGCCTTGAATAGAGCTTTTATTTATCGTCATCGATTAGATTTAATCATGTGGCCCAAAATAAATTTCGAGTCTCAACAAGCCTTTTTAAAGGCACGTGCATATAGGTCACGGAATGAACTATAGCCATCCGATAAAAAATCTAATCGATGGTAACATTTTAACTTTTTGTTTAGTCTTATTTTTAAAGTTAGATTTTAAAAAATATACTTGATCTTTATGTGCTCCAATGCATTTTCAATAGTCAATTTGTGTTGTCCCTAGAGCCCACGAGGTGGAATTTCCCCCTCGACCCCCACAAGGGGGCTCTTCCCCCTTGATCCCTGCAAGGGGCGCTGCCCCTTGACCCCGCCGGTGGCTGCCAGCCCTGAGCCCCTACTTCAATATTAAAAAAAACAAAATAAATATGGGGGAACTGTGCTGACCAACTATGAAAAATTTTAAAGGAGAGATTCACCATTGGAATTAATCATTTTAGTGATTATTCAGTAGGATTTTCCACTATGATTATTATTTTTACCAATTATTCATTAAGATTCATGAAGATTTTACAATTTTTTTAATAATGTGCATAAGATTCGCCAAGGAAAATTAATAATTTTTTCAAATAAAAGGAAAGATTTGCTAGGATTTTAAACCTTCACCAAGGGGTGGGTTTCTTAAATTTATCCTTGGCTAACTCTCATCATGGTTTTTCCCATTTTGGGTTTTCTATGTAAAAATCCTAGTGTTCATGTGTTATGTGATGTTGTGAATCTTTCATGCTTTCTTTCCTTACTATATTTGAATATGCATTAGTGATTGGATGTTTAATGTTTGAAGGGTTTAAGAGAATATTGATTCACCCCCTACTCTTAGTATTCTAGGTGTTCAATAATTGGTATGAGATCTTGGTTCCTTGGAAGGAGCTTAACCTCTTTGGGAAAGTCTTGGAGATTGAACACATGGCTGATAGAAAGTTTCCTATTCCTCTAGAAGAGATTCCTATTGTTGGATTTATAGAAGAATATTTCATTCTCAATAAAGATGGAGAACTCAAAGTTTCTCTTGAGCATCTAGAAAGAATTGAAGGTGATAAAAAAGATATGAAATAAAATATTAAAGAAGAAAATAAATGAATTAGAAAATTGAGAAATCAGATCAAGAAGTTCAAAGAAAGGAATAAGGAAGTTAGTGAGAAGTTGAAACAAGCAAATGGAAACATCACCAGACTAAAAGTGCAAGTTGAATAAAATAAAAGCACGGAGGAGTGTCTAAATGCAATGGTGAAAAGAAAATTTGATGAATGCATAAGGCTTGAACTAGAAGTGGTAAATCTAAGATCAAATTGGGAGAAAGCAAGAAATCATGAAGAAAAATTCAAAATGAGTGCTACAAAACTTGATGAGATGATTGTAGGAAAAAAAGTCTCTAAAATAAAAGATGGCTTTGTATTTGAAAAAGGTAAAAGATCAAAAGAAAATCAAGCACCTAATTCAAAAGAGAAGATGAATGAACCAAAGAAGGTTGGAGATAAGAAGAACAATGGAAAGATCCAAAATCAAATAAATGAAGCTAGAAGACCTCTAGTCAGATAACCAAATGTTGAAAGGTACCCATATTTCAATTTTTTTTATTACTCTTGCAATAAATTTGGACATAAAATAATGTAATGTAAAAGAAGAATGAATCAAAATGTCCCATCCTTTAGTGGTCAATGTTTTACATGCAAAATATTTTGAAATAGAGCAAGTGATTGCAGAAATCAAATGATGAATGCATATAATAATGGTAGAATGATTTAATCCTTCAATGGCTACTGTTATAAAAGTTGTATATTTGTACACAAATCTAATCAATGTAAATCTAGAGTGAATGGAAGGAATAATGTTCAAAATAATGTCACATGTCACAATTGCAATAGACCTAGACATATTACTAAATTTTATAAAAGTTGAAGTACAAGGAAAGATAATCCAGTAAAAAGAAATGAACTAGTTAAAAAGGTTCATCTAGTTGAAGTAAAGAAGGAAATGTAAAATATGTTGCAAGTATGAATGTGTTTGGTGGTGTTTTCAATAATATTTTCTTTGATGTCAACATAGTTTAGAGTGATTGCAGGTGGTACATGTATAGTTGAGATACTGTAGAATTGTTGAGAGTACATGGAGCTATCTTTATGGTGTTGCAGGTGTGTTGATGTTGAGTGCTTTTGAGAAAATTAATAAACAATGAAGACAGTGTTGTGTGTGTGTGTTTTGAGTGTGCTACGATAATGTGCTTTGCATTGCTTCTGTATTGATCGTATGCCTGTGCAGATCTGTAGTATTTTTTATGGGACTCAATGGATAATATATCCTATTTTGTAGATTCTAGGTTGATGTAGAGTGAAAGATGTGTTCACCGATGTGTGAACCGGTTTGGTAGAACTGCTTGTCTATGAACTAGGAGAGATGTCTCTACTCTGTAGTCTTCTGGTGGTTTGTCTCAGATCTTGCGGATCTGGAAGAAGGTTAATATTGATTTTTTTTGTGTTCTGGGAAACACACTCATGTTTGGTACTCCGGAAGACTTGTTCCAAAGCTACTGTGTGTGTCTGCATAGTCTAGTTGGACTGTTGAAGAGTGTTCTATGCATAAATATTGTTGCAGTTGTTATAGATGTATCTAAAGGTTTCTAAGAGGTGTTCTATTGTTTGGTGAAGTGTGTTGTGTGATCCAAATTTCATCATCTTGTTTTGGATGTGCGTACTTCAAAGTTCATTGGTGTTTTCATTAGGTTTGGCCGACCTGGTGTTTACACATTACATGGAGAATAAACATTGATTAAGGAAGAATGTGATTGATCCAAGATGTTTTTTGGGTCTTAATTAAGTATGTAATTGGTTCACTCTCATTCTTATCCACCATAGGAGTGTTGAGTTGTCAACCTAATTTGAGTTTGTAAAATCAAGGATGTGCAACTGACCTTGGAGAAAGTTTTCAAGATCGAAGATGGTATGAATACTAGTCAAGATGTTTTGAATTGAAAACATTGTAATACCCCACCACACAAACCCCAAAGGACAACATAAAACTAACAATTTATAGCACAATTTTTTTTTTAAAGGTAAAACATAACATAAGATGTCCATAACATGAAACACTTGTAGTGTAATCATACATATAAAAAATAAACTACATCCTTCGGGGTACACATGATAGCATTACTTAACTTAAACCCATAGACTATAATGATGATCATCAATTCCCAAGATGACATTACAAAACCATAAAATAAGGAACAAGTACGAAATGTACATACATCTATTACCTTATAACAATGATAACATCCATAAGTAAACACATGGTATAATCAAGAATATATATACATTACAATTATCAAAGAGTTTACATCGTTACAAAATTACAAATGCACAACAGTGTTTCCCAACACAAAGTGGGAAAGATACATCAATTACAAGAGTAATACAACATAAATGAACAAGGTACGTATCATCAATACTATCTCCAAACTGGTGAAGCTCAAGAATCTCGACAAAGGTACAACTTCGCACTTCATGAAATATGACTGGGAACCAAATGGGGTGCATAACACATTCCACCAGATCATGTGGACCCTAAGGTCCACCCCCCATGTTAGGAGATGACAAGAAGGACTCGCAATTGAAACTTTCAAGTGAAAAAGGCTAACAAGACTCCATACAAAAGAAACAACAAACACAAGATACATCCGCTTCTAGAGGTACAAGAATGACAAGAGGGAAACAATAAACATACAAGGTTGCTAAAGGGTGGAGTGTCATCACATAAGTTTGACATGGGTTACCCAATGCAGATCTTTATAGGTTACCATCCCCTCTACTTGGTTAAACCCTGGCAACCTCAACCAACCCCTAACCCTCATTCTCACTCATGTGGGATCAACATACCTTTCAAGGGGACAAGGCAGATGATCTTTTCCATTCCAAGCCTTCCCACTCATCTCAAGCCTAAGTGAGCACTTGACCCATGAGTGAGGCTAACTTAGATGGATTAATGTGAGATACTACCCCAAACCCCCTAATTTATTATAAGTTGTCACTGATTAAAGAAACTCTTAATGAGTTATCCGTATGCCACTTTGTGTGTTGGCCCCCACTAAAACCTCTCCCCCTACTAACAACAAGAAACTTACAGTCACCAATTGGGTAAGCCAACTTGCACCGACTAGAAAACCATAAAAAGTCACATGAAATGAGGCATGCAACACCTCACACAAGATTTACACAGTAAATAAATTTCCACAATATAAGGATCAAACCCACAAAAACACAATCCAAGTAAAAAGATCAACCATTATCAAAATGTCAGAATCATGGAACCACCCACATTCAAGTGAAACAACATAACACTCATGGAAACACTCCAGGCTTGATATGGGTTACCCAATGTAGATCTTCCTAGGTTGCTGGCCCCCATCCCAGGTTACCCAAGTAGCCTCACCGGATCCCTGACCCCCATACCTACTCTTGCAAGTAAAAAACATAGTCCCCTCAAACCTCTAGAAGTCTAACAAAACACTAACATAATGGCTCTACATGAATCTATATAAATATACAATGAATTTCTTAATGCAAAGCAGTGATATGTACACACATCAAACTCATACACAAAGGAATTAATGTAATACCCCTCCATTTTGCTTTCTGGACTGGACAGTGTGTCCTTGTTCTGTTTTGTTTGCTTTGATGTGTTTCCTAGATATTCTGATACTTTGATATACTTTATCATGTGCGTGTTATTTGATCACTATTTATAAAGCGACATAGACTATTTGCGGTTGTGTGATGTATCTCCTTAATGCTTTATTGTCATGCTTTAATTGGTGTAATAATGTTAGTTGTCATAACATGTTTATTGCATACGAGTTATCTGATTATTATGGAACTATCAGTTTATGATGAGTGTATTAGTGAAGGGGATGAGATCACATCACTCACTTGTGAGTGCCCTATGATTCTGTGATTTCCTCTTCACGGTGTGTATTTTATGTTGTTTATATGCATGTACTTTCATATCTCGTTTATAGGTTTGCAGGTACATGACATCAACTCCACCTGGTTTCATAGGTTTGAGCATGTGGACCCAACGGTTAAGTTGAATGGGAGATAGTAACTAGGTAACATGTGTCAGATCTACACCCTAGCCATAGTGTGTCATCAGTCGTTGTTTGGTGTGCCTTCGTTTGCCTTGTTTATTACTATTTAATTCCATAGGGTTTATGTTATGAAAATAAATGTTAAATTATGCATTAAATAATGTTGGTATTTATTTAATTAGTTTTTAGATAATATGATGGAATCTTTCTATTTAAATTGATTGATTAAATTAAATTTATTAATAAATTAAATTTAATCCATGTGGTTAAATTTATTTATTAAGTAATTAAATTATTTATTAAGAAAGTTGTTTAAGGGAATTAAATTTAATTTGGAAATTAAATTTGAATATGAAATTATTAAATATTTTTTGTGAAAATAAATGTGATTGATAAAAGATATTTGTTAATTGCCAACATGTGATAGTTAATTAATTGAGGGTTGTTAAGAAATAAATTCCCAAAGAGAATCTTGGCTTTGGCTTCTTCACAACAAAGGTTAAGATATTTTTGGGGATGTTGAAAATTTGGGGAAAGAGGATTTTGCTTGCTATGGAAAAATTGGAAAGGGATTTTGGAATGGAAGGAATTTGTGGGAAAAATTTGCATTCTTAGATTTGGTTGGGATAGATTGTTGTGGTGTTGGATTCAATAGTGTGCTTTAAAGTTTGGATTGCTTGGAAGAAGTTGTGAAAGCTTTGCTGGAAGCTTTGGAGGAGGTTCAACATCAGAAACTCCAATTACTCGAGAAGCTTCGTTGAAACAGGTTCCATTCTTATGTTATTGTATTATTGTTGAATAGATTCTTGTGCTAGATCTGTAGTAAAAAGCTTCATTTTGTTTTAGAAAAGAAATATTTAAGGCTTCTGTGATTGTCGTGAACAAATATAGAGCCTCTTTAGGAATTCTTTTACAGTGAAATTAGAGAGAAACATTGAAAATCTTTTATGGATTTAACAGATTTGTCATGGAAAAACCCAGAGGAAAACGACATGAAGATTAAGAAATTCTATTTTAAAGCCTACGTGTAATAATAGAAAACTACTGTAGGGAAAATTGTGTTAAACAGTAGGAAATTTAAAAGAAATCCTATTGTTTTGTTTCAAAATATATTATTGTGATATCCTCTATGGAATTTGAGTATTTTTTGGAAAGTTGCACAATTTTTTCTATAGATGTGTTTTTGAGAAAATTTTCCTAATTAAAATTAGTGTGTGGAATTCTTTATATATATATAATATATATACATATATGTGAACATATATATATTAAATATATATATAAATCCACATACATATACATATAAAATATATATATAAATTTACTTATTGTGAATCTTTAAATACTAAATTTGTTGATGTATGATGCATTGGAAAATCATTGTTTAATATTCACTTTTTTTTTTTCCTTAAGGTTTTGTTGTTTTTTCATTTGTAAATGGGAGGGTATGGGGAGGCGCTACCTCCCAAGGGAGAGGCGGTGTGGAGGGAGAGCCTCTGCAGCCCCTCCCCATCCTCTCATATGGTGCGACTAGTTTGGGAGAGGGTCAGCTGTGACACAGTCGCCCCTCCCCATAAACATTAATGGGTGTTGTTTTAAAAAAAAGAATGAACAATGAACTTACATATTATTCCGTCTGCCCTCCGAATAAACTCGGATTTGAATGTTTGAACTTTATTTAATATTAAATATATAATATATATATATATATATTATATGTATATATTATATTTGATATATATATATATATATATATATATATATTTTGAAATTGTCAATAAAGTTTTTATTTTGAATAAAACAATATGGTATTTTGTAAATTATTAGTAAATATATTTAATGTATATATAACATGTGTATATACATTTAAGTGTATATTTAATATTTTATCTTATTTTATTTTGTTGCATGCAATTTAATACAATTGGAGATTTAAAAGGAAATGATTTGTATGCATGGTTTAAATTGGTAGAGAAATGGGTATTTTAAATAAATTGAAGAAATTGTATGTGTTAGTTGGGGATTTGAAAGAAATTACTAGTAGTGAAGTTATGTTTCTTTTAAAATTAATCAAGGGATTTGATTTGTTCTTAAAATTAGTTTTTCCCCTTCTCTGTAATTTAAAAGGCAATTAATTATTTTAATCAATTATTTGTTAGGGCAATTTTTATCTTTGCTAAGAGATCATTAAAAAAGAAAAATGGATTTAGAATATCCAAAAGTAGATAATTTCCTTGCAATTGCATTTAGTGATTATTTCTTATGTGTTCTTGTTTGGGAAATGGGTTAAGTGTTAGTCAGTAGGTTGTAAGTCTTCCAGAGGTTTCTTATATGACGGGGTTGTCGATTTGTTATGTTAGCCTATTTTGAATTCCTTGGGTAGTGCATGGTGCATTGTTAGTGATTTACCTGGTTTCCATGAACGAGGGTTTGTGCCTCCTTTGGAAGAAGTGGATTATGTGAATTGATTGTCTCCAGTGTTTGGAGTGGTTATGTTATCTAGTTTGTATGCACTTGGGATTCCCTTGGTGATTAGTTTGTATGTGTGTTGTCAAATAGAAGAGTCACTTCCATTAGGGGCTAGAGCCCGTAAGAGGTAAGACTGGGTAACCTTCGGAGGTAGTTTAATCAAGTGATAACTAAAACAGTGTATTTAGAAGATTAGCTAGTACTTCACACTAAACAAGATAAGTTCTAGCCTCACTCATAGTTGCAAGTGCTTGTTTAGGCTTGGAGTGATTGGGAAGGGCCTAGAATGGCAAAGTTCAACTACCTTATCTTTACAAAAGGTATTTGATCCCGTATTAGTAAGTATGAGGGTCGGGGGTCGGTTGAGGTCTCCAGGATATCCGGGGCCTATGAAGATCTGTAGTGGGAAACTCATTATGAACTATGCAATGATACTCTATCTAGGACAATAGTTGGTATTTGGTTTTATGTGTATAGTTTTCTTAACATACTTGGTCTATTTTATATCAGGAAGCAAGGTGACCTATGTCAGTGTTGTATTGGTGTACTTGTGGTTGTATGGTTCATGTGATTGGATGTGTCAGTATGAGTCAGCCTATGATTGGAGGTTGTAGGTTTGTCCATGTTATCTTGTTACTATCTCCTAGCATGGGGGGTGGGCCTTTAGGTACCACTTGGTTGGGAGGAACATGCGCCCTACACTATTGGGTCCCCCTTTGATCTTCAGTTTGTGGTGGCGAGGTATCCAGATGGAGAGCTCATGGTTCTTGTATTCATTTCATGTTATGTTATTCATGCAATTATATCTTGTTATTTTACCCCTCATTTGTATTCGAGGTGGATATTTTGTATATGCATCACATTTGTATAATTTACCTCATTCGGGGAATGAGAGATGTAACCTTATGATTAAGTTAATGTGAATGGAATTTTACTATATCTCTTTATGTTATGATGTAACTTTATTATGTATGGAATTTATGAGTACTTGATTCATTATGTAAGTAAATGTTATTGATGTTATGTGATGTATGTATGGGTTTAAGTAATCTCAATCTCATAGCCTTAGAGATTGCTATTAATTATTAAGTGAACATGTATGCTATTACACTTTAAAAAAACAATTGTATGCTTAAGTAGTGAATTGCAACTTCCTCTAGGATTGTGTGGTGGGGAATTACAATTAAATTTATACACAAGGTAGTATCAAACCAAAAACTAAAGGTTGAAATCACCACAAAAAAATAAGAAATCGAATATACATGCAGATGAACATTAAAGCATAAATCAATTTGATGATAAGGTTGGAGAGATTTTCAAATGAAAGAAAACGATAGGAAAATATAGATGCCCCATGCGATGATTATAGAATATGTACAAAATGAATATTGTAAGGAAGCTCTCAAGATCTTTGGGTTAAAGAAGCATGCACTTGGGCAGGGTTATGGATGAGGTATATAAAAAAAATTCTTTGGTAGAATATACTTATTACTTATTTCTATTAGGAAAATAAACAACTAGAAATCATTCCTTTCTCGGCAATATTCACAATCAAAATTTTATTTCAAGAACAGAGATAAAATTCAACGAAAATAAAACAAAATAAAATATTGGAACCTGGAAATCAAGCTAGCAAAAATGATAATTCAAGGCCAAGTCCAAGTCCTTCACATTTGCAACTCGAATCCTCCAAATCTCTAACTTAATCTCTAGACCAAACACATGAATGCCAATTTTTCTATTGAAGAATTTCTTCCCAAAAGCATTCAATCAAATATCCTTCTTTTCTTTTTCTTTTCAAAAAATGAACTTGCAAACCAATTTCTTCTTCCAAAACTAAAAATCAACTCATGAGACTTTTTTTTTTTAGATTTGTTCAATATTAAAACCAAGAGAGTGATTTCCTTTCCAAAGGCAAGAAAAAAAATCAAGCAACAATCTCTTACAAAAGGCAAGTTTCCAATTCAAAATTAGTTCAAAGCCTTGTATGGCTCGGTTCCATCCTTTTTTATCTTTTACTCGATTTTTCCAATTTTAATAATTTATTTCACAACTTGCACAAAATCTAAGCAAATTTTATTATTCATTTCAAATTATATTATCTTTCCATTTTAATGTATTTATTTAAAATTATATTATTTCCTCATTTGCATACTTAAATTTCAATAATAATAAATTATGATAAAAATTTTATACAAAATAATTTAAATATAATTAATCGTCCTTAACTCAAATACTTTCTTATTCTCATTTTTTGATTTATTTAGTCATCTAATTTAATTCAATTAAATTGATTAAATAGGATAACAATACTAATGGCACCACAAGTTCATAATTAATAAAATATTTTAACACATCAATTATTTAAACAAAAAAATGACAAACGACAACATAACATAATGAAACATTCAAATAATGATAACCATAGAACGAAATTACTAACCCTAGAGTGTACCCGATCGATGGGGTGCATCATGGAGGCACTACAAGCATGAAGTATGAAGTATGCGAAACAAGTGTGAAAGTGAATCAAGGCA
Source organism: Sequoiadendron giganteum (assembly GCA_007115665.2). Lineage (NCBI taxonomy): Eukaryota > Viridiplantae > Streptophyta > Pinopsida > Cupressales > Cupressaceae > Sequoiadendron > Sequoiadendron giganteum. The sequence goes on from CM021108.1 coordinate 266,264,804, forward strand.
GTAGTACTTTGATGTGTTAGATTCCTGAAAGTAGTGAGCTAATGGTGTCTGCAATCCTTTGATCAGGTTGCGAATGTGTGGAACCTGTTGTGGTGGATTTTCTATTGTCTTTATTTTTTTGTAGGTAGTGAGCCTCCTTTTCGATGGTGAGTCCTATCTATAGGCAGTGAGCCTTTGTATCTAGATAGTGAGTCCTTTCTAGGTAGTGAGCTCTCTAGCAATGAGCCTCTTTATCTAGTTTTTGCATTACTATTATATTGTGAGTTAATCCTCACTATGGTTTTTCCCTTATTGGATTTTCCATGTAAATCTGGTGTCTCTAGTATTTTCTTTCTGTTATCTACATTTCTTGTTTATACTTAATAACAGATTAATGTTAAAGTGGAATTGATTAAGGTTAGAAGTAAAAGTAATTTGGTACAACTGATTCACCCCCCTCTAAGTTGTCTTGTGTATTTCAACAATTGTTATCAGAGCTTTGGTTTCTCGGAGAAGAGATTAACCACTTGAGGTAGATCAAATGGCACACAAGTTGCAAATCCCTATATTTGATGGAGCTGACTATAGTGACTCAAAAGTGTAGATGAGAGGTTACCTAATCTCTCTTGGTTTCAAGACTTGGAAAGCTGTTGAGACAAAATATGTTGAACTAGCTAGTGGTCCTTCTTCTACGGATGAGATTTCTGCCTATGAGAAGAATGAAAAAGCAAGGTATGCTATCTTTAGTGCCTTATCTAAGACTGGATTGAAAAAACTTATTTCTTTAGGAATTTCTTATGAAGTATGGGAAAAGTTGAAAGGTATCTATTAAGGAAATGATAGAGTCAAATAATCAAGGAAGCTAACAACAAAGCACAAACTTGAGAACTTGAGAATGGAAGAAGGTGAATGCAATGAAAGCTACTTTCAAAGAGGTGAACTTGCAGAAAATGAAATCAAAAATCAACATGGTACCATGGTAGATGAAGATGTAATAGAGAAGATCTTGGTGGCCCTACTAGAGAATTACAATGAAAAAGTCTTTGATATTGAAGAAATGTATGATCCAAAGAAATTCACTAAAGAACAAATATTTGGCACCTTGACTGCATTTGAGATGAGGAAGTTTGGAAGAGAAAAGGAGAAACCTGAAACAACCTTCATAGCAACTAAGATAGAAGATGATTCAGAGAGTGATGGTTCAAAAGAGTTGGAACAAAAATTTACAAGAAAATTGAAGAAAGGTACCGGTAAGTACAAAGGTATGTTACCTTTTAAACTTTTCAATTGTGGAAATATTGGCCACTATGATTCAAGATGTTCAAATAGAGTTGCACACAAGAAGAACATAGATAATAATAAAGACAAAAAGGATAGGAAGTTCAAGAAATCATATTATGTTAGAGAAGATGCTGGAATTTTTTACGATGAGTTTGATTTTGAGGATGATAAAGATGAATGCTTGTTTTTAGCCTTGGAGGATAAATCTATTTCTAATAACCATGGAAGATGTACAAGGGAATCTGGTCCAGAGAACACGACGGATGAGATGAGAGGTACTCTAGTTACTTCCTTTCATGCTAGATAGGATGAAGAATATTGGGTAATGGACAGTGGATGCCCAAATCATATGACCGGAGACAAAATTAATTTCACTAAACTTGAAAAGTATGATGGAGGATTAGTTATGTTTGGAGATGATTCTAGTGCTAAGATTGTTGGAAAAGGAACAATTAGTCTTGATGGAAAACATAGTACTGATGATGTCTATTATGTTAAGGGCTTAAGGAATAATGTTTTGAGTGTTGGAAAAATGTGTACCAAAGGATTTAAGCTTGTGTTTTAGGATAACACCTGTGAGATCAAAAAAAGGGTTTGAAACTGTGGTAGCTGTAGGAAGAACTTATGGAAACATCTATTAGCTTAAGAGTGGTGATGCTCAGTTCTTTGTTTTTGAAGTTAATGAAATTTGGATATGGAACTGGAGGATGGGACATGTAAACTTTCACAATATGATTAGGATCAGTTCAATAGAAGTTGTTAGGGATCTTCCTAGAATAACAAAGCCTACCAACTTTGTTTGCAGAAGTTGTCAGTTGGGAAAACACACAAGATGAAGTTTTAAAGGAAAAGAATAATCATTTATCGGAATGCTGGAATTGATTCATACAAACCTCTATGGTCCCACAAGAACAAGAATCCTTAATGGTGACAGGTGTTTTAAGCTTTTGATTGATGATTACTCTATAATGACATGGCTTAATTTTATTAGGGAGAAATATCAAGATCTAGATAGATTCAAAGTGTTCAAAGCAAGGATAGAGAATGAATTAAACCTAAGAATCAAATGTTTAAGGTCTGATAGAGGTGGAGAATTCACTTCTAGTGAGTTTAATGCATTTTGTGAAGAGCATGGTATAAAGAGACATTACTCTGCTCCTAGAACTCCCTAGTGGAATGGAGTTGTGGAAAGGAAGAACTGAACCATTCAAGAGGCTAGAAGGACTATGATGAAAGAGGCAAATGTTCCTAATGTATATTGGAGAGAAGTAATCCACACTGTTGTTTACATTATTAACACAGTTCAGATTAGAGGTAAAAGCACAAAGACTCCTTATGAACTATGGACTAGTAAGATTCCTATTGTCAAGTACTTAAAAATGTTTGGAAGCAAATGTTACATTAAAATATATGATGAGAACCTTGGAAAGTTTGGTGCAAGATGTGATGAAGGTATTTTTCTTGGATATTCAACTAATAGCAAAGCATATATATGCTTCAATAAAAGATTGAGGAAAATAGTTGAAAGTGAAAATGTAAAAGTTAATGAAGCTATGCATAGACCAATTGAAATAAGTGAAGTTGAACCAAATGACCCTATCTGTAGATAAATACAAGAAGAGGAAAAGGAAGATAAAGAACAAAGTGAACAAGAGGACATTCTGGAACTTGCTCCTAAGACTCCTAAATATGTATACAAGAATCATCCGGAGAAACAAATAATTGGAGATATAAATGAAAGTGTAAAGACAAGAAGTAAAGGGGTAGCAACTAAGGTAAATTTGTGTTTACTTTCTAAGATAGAACCTAAGACTATGAGTGAGGCATGCAAAGATGAGAATTGGGTTAGAGAAATGAAAGAGGAATTGTAGCAGATAGAGAAGAATCAAACATGGGAACTAGTTCCTAAACCAGTAAACAAGAATGTAATTGATGTAACATAGAATAAAATCTGGAAATGATCTACAACTAGAATAAATGATGTTAATCCTAATCTAACCAATATTAATCTAAATCAAACAAAAAAGAACAAGTAAAAATGAACATAATTAAACTAAAAAAATCAATTGGAGAGCTCTCACCAAATATGCGTCCACTCCTTCGAATTATCTCGATTTCCCTTCTTCATTTTTCCTTTCCAGTATTCTTGCCCTCAGATTTTCAGTATTGATGCAAGCATAACCATGTTGAATGTCTAAGAAAAATATCGAAGATAAGTTTCTTGTCAAAAGTGTATGATTTCGGGAGGAGAAATAATGATAATGATAGGCCATTTTATAGATTTTGGGTTTTCAAACGATCGACTTAGATTCAAAGAGAGATCGACGGATGAGATTGATGAATGTCATGCGATGTGAGTTTTGTGTCAGATAGAATGTGAGATAGAAAAAGACTACAATGATAACTTAATCTTGTGTCAAGACTATTTGAAAATAGAAAAGAACAAGAGTTCCAGATTAAATAAACAATTTAATCTTCAGTTAAGAGTCTTCAAAAATAGAAGAAATAGACTTTGAATGACAAAGACAAAGTTAGAACTCAAAGAATAAAGAATTCATTTGAATGCATACATGAATTAATTAATTAAATAAAGATATTTTATTAATAGATGCATTCATGCACATGAGTTAAAACTAGTTAATTGACTAGATGTGATAGAGAGTCCTCTCGTAGAGACGATCAGATATTGAACCCGAAGATAACTGGCAACTTTAAAAATAGATCTTGAGTCAAAAGGTGAGTGAATGATTAGATAACTAAATGATAGAAGAATGTGACATAAACAATTAAATTTTAATTTAATTCAACATTGGAAAATGAAAGATTTAATTAAATAAATAAAGGTCATTTATTTAATTTGACTGTTGTAAAGGTGGAATTGAATAATTAAATAATAAATATTTAATTATAGATAAAGGGGGTTAAATGAATAATTAAATAATAAATATTTAATTATAGTTGAAGTATGACAAAGGGGTAATTAAATAATAAATTATTTAATTAAGAAAGAAGAATTAATTAGTTAGCAACATAATTAAATAATTATGATTTATTTAATTAATGAAGTTGAATAAAGGTTATTATGAATTAATGAATTAATTAAAAAGGGGTATTTAATTAATAGAGTAAATATGTGTTAGAAAGGTAATTAAATAATAAACATTATTTAATCATGACCATGGATAATAGAAAATTATGTCGAATGTGGTACTCGCAGGCCTAGACCAATTTTTGGTGTCTACAATTTTCCCCTCTTTGATACAATGTTGTTTTGGCGTTGTGTCAAAGAAAGTATGCCTCGATCGTGCCCCAACATGAAATAGGTTAGGGTATGCCCCCTTGGGAAAATTGACAAATTTTTGAAAAATTTCAAAAAAATCAGGAAATGTTCTCAATAAGTCAATTTGACGGTCAGAAATACTATGGAATTGACGAAAATGAATTTGGATGTGATACGGACATGTACGGGTTAGTATAAGTTGAAAGGTTAAGCGGCCAATAGACTAGATCAGAAGAAATGCCACCCAAACCCTAGCTATAAATAAGAATTAGGTTGAAAACCAATTCATTTGCACCTGGAGGAATTTGAAGAACTGATATTTTGCTCTGACTATTGGATGAAGATGGCTCCCATTCCATATGCTATGCATTGAGGATATTGGATCCGGACCTTCAGGTGGCTAGCCAATGTAGGACCACTGGTATGTACCCAAAAATAAACTCTTGAAAGTTATTTTTGCACGTAGTTTTAGGCCTTGAAAAGTTAATAATCATATGCGGTCTTTCGGGACCGACACATATGCCGTCGTATGCACCACATTTGACTATAGATTGACGCATATGCTAAAACATGCCTAAGCTAGGATAGGCATTTTAGGCATTACACGCATTTCTAAGAAAATGCCCCGCATATGTATGTATGCAACACATTTGCATTTTGAATGTACGCATGTAGGTTAGTGAACTACATTTACATTAGTGAAACACATATGTATCAGGTAGACAAGGTATAAGAAATGCACCGCATTTTCTTTTATGCATCACATTTGTAGTAGTTAGAAATTGGATTGGTAATGTGCAAGACATATGGAATATGTGACGCAAATTCCTTGTCATGCAACGCATTTGTATGAATGCACCGCATCTGTTAAAGTGAGCCGCATTTGGCTGGCAAAATTTTGGAAAAAAAATTCTAAGGAAAAACTTTTGAAAATTTTGACATCATAGTTGAAATGGAGGTTATATTAGATCCTATTTACATGCGAGAGACACATCCTAACACCTTGGATCTAAGAGATCGTCTGAGTAGTGCAGAGGATTTTGTGTAGACTTGGTCTGCATCATTGTCTTTCGATGCCCACTATTCGAGAAAATAGAGGGATGCTCACCACATTGTGCGAGCGATGGCACTCCGAGACATCATCATTTCATATGCCAACTGGGGAGGCGACTGTCACATTGAAGGATGTGTATAGGATACTCAGACTTTCAATCAAAGGAGAGTGGGTGATGTACGATACACAGTGTGGATTGACTGAGGTAGCCAGATTTTATCAGGTTGATGATATTAGTAGGCTCGACATTGAGAATTATGAGATTAGATGGCCAGTGTTGGCAGATAGATACGAGAGGATTGACTATATACTATGTACACTGATAGGTGAGATAGTATTACCAGATCGACGGGGTCATGGTTTTCCTATTGGATGGGGAGAGATGTTGGTGGGTATGTTAGAGAGAGAGACCGTTTATGCCTGGGGTCCGTGTCTATTAGGGATGTTGTATTTCCATTTACATGATATTGCATATAGAGACGCATAGTCGTTGAGTTGTGGGACCACTCTTCTAATGGTTTGGGCATGGGAGAGGATAACTATTTTATGACCTCCGGTTACTATAGAGAGATGGGATAGATCTCTATATGTTTTCTAGTACATGGGAAACATCACTTAGAGCCATGTGGGAGATACTGGATATTGGAGACATGCACTCGACATCTTAGATCAATTCACTTGGAGACCATACATGGACTGTGAGTAGTGGTCTGATGAGGATAGACAAAAACCATATTGCAGACAGACACAATACCTGATTGGGAGGACTATTTTGAGTGTGCACATTATAGAGAGACACTTGCCAGATCAAGTTTTGAGACAGTTCGGAGAGGTTCAAGATGAGCCTCGAGGTAGAGCAGAGTTTGCTCGATCGTCCAGAGAGGTCCCACACTCTGGGCCCATGATTCCAGTAGCTACTGCAGAGGCATAGATACAAGCTTTACAACCATTACAATGGGGATGGATAGATGGAGCAATAGATCCAAGGACTATTGCTGCATATGACGCACGGTGGGTGAAGCATCGTCCTGTTCCTTACACAGATCCAAACCAGTCGATACGAGTTGAGAGACAAGGTACAGGGCCGAGAGGACGGCGGGGAGGTAGATGTGGTAGAGTTGGAGGGAGGGGTGGTGGGGATGATGGCAGAGGAGGGGATGGTGGCAGAGGTGGTAGACGAGGATGGAGAGGGCGGAGAGGGGGTCGGGTAGGTGGACTTTCACCTATCCGAGAGGTAGTGGTAGAGGATATACCGATGTTGGACATCGGAGGTGGAGCTGATGCATAGGTCAGAGATGAGCATGTTGTCGAGGAGGCAGTTGATGTGGATATTGGGGGAGAGGATGTCACAGAGGATGAGGATATGGATATAGATATAGATCCTCTAGGTATTCTGGTAGGGTATGGGGAGGATGATGTTGAGGAGGAGGTACCTATGGAGGAGCAGGAGAGAGAGCTTAGAGATCAAATTGTGGAGGGGAGACGGTAGGATGATGCCCCTAGGGATGGTGATAGGGAGGCCCTGGAGGAGAGAATGAGATTGATGATAGTAGATTTTGATGCCATGAGGATAGAGAGAGACAGTGCCAGTGTAGAGAGAGATAGTTCCCATGTAGAGAGAGACAGTGCTCATATAGAGAGAGACAGTGCACTCATGGAGAGGGATCAGGCCATAGCCCGATGACAAGAGATAGAGCAGCAATATACAAAGGTCAGGTGCCTTTACAGTGGCACCTCATCTGATGGTATGGTGCATGAGCTAGTCAGATCAGTAGAGAGAGCTACTTATTACAGGGATTTATATGAGGTAGTGGTACTAGTAGAGAGACGAGCTCCTAGATTCTTAGAGGTTCACAACCAAAGATCACAGAGCAGTAGTCACACCAGGACACAGAGTAGAGAGGGTGTGGTAGGACCACCGAGGGCAGGTTTGTATGAGAGGCCTTCCACCTCATAGAGAGCACCTTCGAGTCTTTTCCCACCACCTTCACCATGTGACAGTAGTGGCAGTGGGACACGTTGACACTTGTTATATGTGTAGATATTGTATTTTGATCAGAGAGCCTGCGAGCTCATTTTTATTTACGGATACATTCTAACATTGTATTGTGACAAGTTATTTTGAGTGATATATATATTATTTTTGGCGGCTTCCATATGATATGCAGTTCTATTTTATGGTGATGCATTGCTTCTATATGATTATGTTTCCTAGATGATGTATGTACATGTGTTATGAATGAATGTTTCTACATGTTATGCAGTTTATGATGTTTATAATGATTCTATTTGAGAATGGATGTAATGCTCTATATGATGTTTATTTATATGTGATGATGATATGTACATGTAATGTTTACATTATGTATCTTATGATGATGGAATGCCTATTATGCAATGATATCGTAAATATGTTTCTATATGTTTGAAATGCAATGCAACTATATGAAATGTTTATAGAATGTACGCATATGCATATTATCTGATGTTTTTGTTGTGTCACATGACTTTATCATTATGTCGGAAAGAATTGTTAGCATGAATGTATTTAGAATGTCAGTAAGAAATAACAAAGGTTGATTGATTAAAAAACATATGATCTTTGATATTTTTCCAAATATGCTATGCTTGCTTGTTATCATCATTGGGCAGGACATGACACAAATGGATAGTACACACCATGATATGAGATAGACCATAGTGTACAAAGTCATCCATCTACGAAAAATAGACAGTCGCAGACAAGGAGTGTCTTAATTCATACTAAGGACACAATTTCTTGAGTCGTTGTTGTCTTGAAAAACCACAGACAACAAACAAATAAAAGACGGGTCATGAGATGTCATTTCTCCTCTAAATCCTTGATAGGACATCCTTGAGGAAACTAGTAACATGACTCAAAAAACCAATGTTAAAAAAATAGTTGACAGACAATAGTCAAAGAAAAAGAGTCTTGAGACATCCTTGCTTCTCGAAATCCTTCAAGGGACATACTTGAGAAAGCTAGTAACCAGACTTAATTCACAAATCGATAAAAAGATAAGACAAAGTAAGATATAAATTCATAAAGCCAAATAAAAGTATTCACCAAAACTTGATCTTGTGGGATTGTTTGATTGTTTGATGTTTGACATAGCGTAATGTGAGGAATGACACATACCACAATAAGACGTTGAGTCTGGTTTTGACTTGGTGACTATCTGTATAAGGCATGACAAAGCCTGGTTTCAAAAAAACATGTGTCGTATAAGATGTTGGAGCCTGATGACATTGATGCAACAAGCTACATGAGGCTATGACAATTTGATGATGTCTATTGACAAGACATATCTTGCTAAGACATAGGTTGATCGCTTTGACAATGTGTTTGATATTGACTTGATGACTTTGAGATGTTTTGCCTTATTGATGCATGACTTGTTTTGATTCCTTGACTGATCAAAAGTGTGTGTAGATCGTGTATGACATGAGATGATACCCTAAAAGATTGACCTAAGCTGATGATATGTAATGTGTGTGATAGTGAATGTGAATGAAACCTATTGGACTGACCTAGTGCGGTCTCGGGGGCTCATCGATTGATTAGCCTTGCCTACATTGTACATGCAGAGACCTCATAGTTTGACACGACCAATGACTTTGAATGTACAAACAATCATGATTTGAAATGTGATACATGACAAACCTAAATAGACATACCTAATGCCTCCGGGCACATCGATTGATTGCCTTGCCTATGTCCTAGTCGTAGAGGCAACGTAGTTCAACTATGTCTATGACTGACTTGACTCTGTTTTTGGTATTTTCTAACATGTTTTTATTTTTTTGTATTTTTGAAGTTTTTTAATGTTTTTGGGATTTTTCAAGACATTTTCGATGGTGTGACGTTATGTACAAGGTCCTCAGGGCACAAAACAAGGATTTTCCCCCAGTCAGGAATAAGACTTGCAAGATGGAGTGGAGAATGTGATGGAATGGATTTTGATGTCAATCGTTCCAAGCAATGGATAAGACAAACATTTATTATAATGGATGATGAAAAAGTCTAATTGGAATGATGGTAAACGAAAGAGCAAGCTTGACTACACATAGCGCCTGTTTGCCAGGTTTTCACCATGGTACTTATCCATAGCACCACCGAAGCGGTTTTCACTATTGGATAGATTATTTCTCTTGACTATTTTTATTTTCTCAATTTTTTTGGTGTTACAAAGACACCTGTTTGCCAAGTTTTCATCAAGGTAACCATTTTTTTTCTTTTTTCATTTTTTCATTTTTTTTGTATTTTTTAGATTAAGACACATACTCTTAGAAGCTACGCATAGAACCTCTTCAGATGTAGGATGTTGATAGGTGACAAAAGTGGCTCTCCTTCAGAAGTAGAGAGTTGGTACGCTCCTGCTCCAAAAGCTTATGTGACTATATAGGGCCCCAACCAGTTAGGTTCAAACTTACCTAGTTTTTCTCGTTCAGCTTGATTCTTAGGATTCTCCATTAAAACTAGGTCTCCAATGTCAAAGTGTCTATTTAGAACTTTTCTATTATAGCTACGATGAAGATGATTTTGATATGCTTGCAAATGGTCTAGTGCTTTCTGTCTTCGTTCATATAGTAATTCTAGCTCTTGTAATCTAGATACACAATATTCTTCATCATCAATGTGACCCTTCAAGGATACCCTCAAGGAAGGTATTTCAACCTCAATAGGTAAGATAGCTTTGGATCCGAATACTAGGGAGTATGGAGTGGCGCTAGTGGGAGTACGGATGCTTGTGTGGTAAGCCTATAAGGCAGGATTAAGCTGTAGGTGCCAGTCACGACCAGTGTCATTGACAGTCTTTTTTAGGATTCTAACAATGGTTTTATTAGATGCCTCGGCTTGGCCATTACCTTGTGGGTAATACGGGGTGGAAAAATAATGTTTGATATGGAACTCTTCACATAGATGGCGTACTTATTGGTTTTTGAATGGGAGACCCTTGTCTATGATAATGGATTAGGGTACACCATACCGACAAATGATATAGTTTAGGATAAACTTAGATATTTGCATGTCAGTGATGTAGATCATGGGACTAGCTTCAATCCATTTGGTGAAGTATTTGGTGGCGGTTATGATGAACTTATGGCCTTTGGATGATGGAGGGTGTATCTTACCTATGAGGTCAAGTCCCCATTGGGAAAAGGGCCAGGGTGATGTAATCAGATGAAGCTCCTATGCTAGTGCTCTTATCAAATCTCCATGTATCTGACACTGTCAACATTTCTTTACAAAGATATATGAGTCTTTCTCCATTGTAGGACAATAATAACCTAGTCTCATAATCTTATGGGCTAAAGTATGACCACTCGAATGGGATCCGCATATACCCTTGTGCACTACTTGCAAAGTTGTTTGTGCTTCCTCAGCATCGAGACATCTCATTAGGGAATTATCTAAGGTACGTCTATACAGGGTATCTCTGATGATGGTGTACTTAGCTAACTTACGAATAAAGGTTCGACGTTGGTTATTTGACAAGTCTAGAGGTAAAGTTTGGTCAGTTAAATAGTCGAATATGTCTTTATACCAAGGGGAAGTAGGACCAACAATTGTACACACCATCGTAGAATCGGGGACATCCTAGGTGGGGACCAACAGTTGTTCAACCAAAAACTCAAACTTAGGCACGTTACTCGGAATATCCAATAAGGAACCCACGGTTGCCATGGCATCTGCAGCCCTGTTCTGAATACGTGGTATTTGTTGAAAGGTAATGTCATCAAAGCAATACTTGAAATTGTCAGCCATGTACTTTTAGGGGCAAGTTTCTCATCCTTAGTCTCATAATCATCATTTGCTTTCCGGACTACAAGTTGAGAATCACCAAAAACATGTAGACTCTTAATCTTTCACTGAGCTACTATTTTTAATCCTGTCAGTAAGGCTTCATACTTTGCTATGTTGTTGGTACAAGGGAAAGAAATCCTTAATGATTTAGGAATGGTATCACCTTGAGGTGTAAGAAATAGGATACCTACTCCTGAACCATGATTTGTATGTGATCTGTCAAAGTATAATTTCCATTCGGTTCTAATGTCAATGTTGAAGAGAAATTCATTAGGAAAACCTTCCACTAAAGGATGGTCTACCTTCATAGGTGCATCCACTAGGTGATCTGCAATCACCTATCCTTTTATAGCCTTCCTCTCTACATATTGGATGTCATACTCGCTAAGTATCATAACCCATTTAGCCAATTGGCTTGTTAATGTTGCCTTACTTAGGAGATATTTGTGGGGATCTGTCTTTGCAACCAACATTGTTTGGCGATTGAGCATATAGTACCGATGTTTTTGGGTAGCAAAGACTACCGCAAGACAAGCACATTCTATGTTGTTGTAATTCAATTCATATCCCACTAAGGTAAAACTAATGTAGTAGACTTCTCTTTCATGACCTTGATCATCGTTTTGTGCGAGAAGGGCTCCTAATGCCGACTGAGTTGCTGAAATGTATAGTATCAATGGTTTTCCATCTGTAGGTGGCATTAAGATAGGTGGAGTGAGCAAATAGTCCTTGATTTGTTGGAAATCTTCCTGACATTTAGGTGTCCACACAAATGGTACTCCTTTCTTGAGTAGATGTTGAAATGAGTGTATTTTTTCTGCCAGTTGTACTATGAAATACCTGATAGACTATAATCTTCCCTATAGTGTTCTTAGTTGACCAATGCTGACTGGAGGAGGCATTTCTACAATAGCTTTTACCTTCTCTGGATTGGCCTCAATGCCTCTTCTAGAAATTATATACCCTAGAAGTTTCCCTAATTTCACTCCAAAGACACATTTCTTTGGATTTAGTCTGACGTTGTAATTCTCTAGCCTCTGGAATATCTTGTCTAGAACCTTCAAATGATCTGCCCTTGTTTCTAATTTAGCTATAATGTCATCTACATAATATTCCATGAGAGTATGTATAAATTAATGGAAAATAGTAGTCATTGCCCATTGATAGGTAGCTCCTATGTTCTTAAGGCCAAAAGGCATAACGTTCCAACAATATGTGCCCCATGGACATGTGAAAGTTGTCTTGTGTTGGTATTCAGCTACAATTTTGATTTGGTTATATCTAGAGAAACCATCCATGAGGGATAGCATCTCGTATCTTGCTGTAACATCTACTATCATGTCTATGTTCGGCAAAGGGAAGTCATCCTTAGGACATGCCTTGTTGATGTCTCTAAAGTCTATGCAAATGTGGATGCCCCCAGTTGGTTTAGTCACTAGCACAAGATTTGAAATCCAGTCTGCATAGTCTATGGTCCTTATGAATCCTACATCCAAGAGTTTCTTAAGTTCTGCTTTGACCAATACAGCAATCTGCGGATGCATTTTCCTTAACTTTTGTTTGACTGGCTTAATAGCTGGTTGTAGTGGTAAATGGTGCAATATTAGGTCTAGATCCAGCCCAGGAATGTCAGCATATGACCATGAAAATTTTATCTGTCTCTTTGTGAAGAAGTCCTTAAACTCTTGTTCTTCTGTCTCTGTTAAAGAAGTTGCAAAATATACCATCTGAGGATTCTCTTTTGTACCTATGTTGACTTCAGCAGACTCTTCTACTAGCATCGGTGACTTTTCCTATTCAACAGGGAGAATATTTAAACCTCTATCCTTGGGTGCCTCTGAGAGGTTTTCGCCCTTGGATGCGTCCTTTATTTTGACTATTTCTTCATCCAAAGGTGCCTTTCAGTTTTCACCTAGGGACTCATCATTTTTATTTTCATTGTCTTTTTTCTTTTTATTCTCATTTTTGCGACTAGAGGTGTAAATAGACTCCCCAAAATATGCTTTGTCATCCAAGTCTATGGTAAAACTAGCTTTATGATCCCCTCTTGGTATACCTTCTCGAAGTCCCATGAACTCAACAATTGCTTCGTCCTTCTCGAATCTATCTATGATGGGTGTACCTTGTTGATCCCAGTTGATAAGTTCAGGATATATGAGAGGCATGTCATCATTAAAGTTTTTAAAGGTAGCAGCCGACAAGGTGAATAGAGAGTGGTCGACATGGTCACAAAAGTTTTGGAATAACTCCTTCTTGTTCTTTTCCCTACGGGTAGGTAAAATTTGATGTGGGACTATTGTAAGGGGTGAGTTGTTAGAAGATGGTTTATCAGGTGCCCAAGATGCATGATCAAGGGTTTCCCAATAATAGTTCTCATGCCATTCTTGTTTAGACAAGTGCTTCTTATGACAGGGACTAGATGGTTTTTGTACAGGTGTTATCTTTAGGTCCAATTCTCCAAATAGAGCCTCTATGTTCATGGTATGGTAGAGGAAAGGGAAGTCCATTCACAATCGCTTGAGTCGAAAGATTCATCATAAACTGGGGGAAGTGGTTCATGAGATATCTCGATGTTTGCACAAGCACTCACTTCCTCTTGAAATGGTGACGTAGTACTAGGAAACCCAATTCTAAGTGGTTGAAACCCTAGCCCTAAGTATTTTGGTCTTGGTGAAATAGTGATCAGTTCCGTCCTTCCATTTTGATGTAGTCCTAACCCACCGTGCCCGTCATAGCCTTCATTTTGCATTATCTTAAAGACTTTTCCATATTGGTCCTTAGCTATTTGAATAGACGGCGAGGGGTATTCATTGTCTTCCCGATACAACCAAGAGGTAATATCACCTTGATCCACAATTTACTCACTTAACTCTCCCCATTTGGTCAATGTCGTTGTAGGGGGAACATGGAATGTGACTACTGACTGTATTCTATCTGCCATAGGTAAGCCATATGCCTTAGGTGGAATGTGTTGAATGACACAGTATGATGCCTTCATGTAATATTCTCCACAACCCTTGTCTTGGATCTCGACCTTAGGAGTGGATGATGGTGTTTTGAATGAAATGGACTTGGTAAGATGTGATGGGTCAATGTATAGGGATAAAGTGGATGATGAAGCTTCTTGGTTAACTGGTACTTGTCATTGTGGAATTTCCCTTAGGCTTGTACAATACTGAAAAGGATCTGGATCACCATCAATTGTGATCTCTATGCCAGTATAGGGTAACTTAAGACATTGGTGATATGTTGAAGGTACAAATTTCATTGCGTGTATCCAAGGTCTACCTAACAACAAGTTGTACGGAAGGGTGAGATCCAAGAGTTGGAAGCTAGTGTTCATAATTGTTGGGCCAATTCTGATAGGGAGTGTGACCACTCCTTTGGATGATCTTTCCTCATCATTGTAAGCCTTGATGACTATAATTTTAGAGGTGTCTACGCAGTCTTCTGAGAATCCTAATGCCTTAACCAATTTTAGGGTACACAGGTTCAAACCTACTCCTCCGTCTACCAAGACTCGTCTGACTTTGGTTTGATGGACTAGGACTTCAAGATGTAATGGGTCATTATGATTAGACTTTTCAGTTGAGTAATCTTGTTGGGAAAATGTGGCATGATGCGAGTTGGTTAAATATCCCACCATCTCTTTGAAAGGATTGACATCTAATTCTGTAGGAACAGTCGTGTTCTGCAAAGCTTTGTCGAGAATTGCTCAATGCTCAGGTGATAAAGTCAATAGTTCCAAGATAGATATTTGTGCGGGGGTTTTACTCAATTGATCAAGGAGGTTGTACTTGAACTTGGAAGTCTATGTTGGTGGCTCAAAAGAAGGACCTGGAACAGTAATCTTAGTTCTGCGTGTGTTTACATTACATTCTAAATGCTTCTTAATGATGATGGTGTTAACATGTTCATTTGTAGCCCGAAGGCTATATATGGTCTTTCCTTTTCCATAGTAATACTTGGTGTTTGTGTAATTGGCTAATGGATCATTCTTGGGTCCCGAACTGGAGGCTTTTCCTTTCGTGTGGTCATGTAAGGGGTCTGTGAAGACCTTATGATCACTGTTCTTGGTATTTTTTTCCCCATTGACCTCTATGGTTCTGTTTTCAACAAAGTCTTGTATAAGATTCTTCAGTTGTCGACATTGTTGTAGGTTGTGTCCTTTTATTCGATGATATTCACAATAGGCTTTTTCATCCCACCATGAAGGTTTAAACTATCTAGAATCATACTCTCTTGGTTCCAAAGGTTTAATGAGATTGTTTTATCAACTCTTTGAAAATTGTCTCGATTGGTTGCCCCAAAGGGGTAAATTCATGTGTAGGAAATTTTCTTTGTGGTCATTGTTGTTGTGAATTTTGGACATAATTGGCTGTTTGATTTGGACTATCCATCATGTCTTGATTGGGGTTGTAACCTCTAAGTGTGATAACTGGTCCCATATGTATGTTTTTAGCATCAACAATGCCATCATTTGTAACATTTTTGTTTCTAGACCACAATTTATTTCTATCGTTTGGCACGTTTTGATTTTGGACAATGGGGTTTATGCTTGGTACTTTTATTTCACCTTTGTCAATAAGGCCCTTTTCAAGGATGATGCCCTTTTGTACCAAGTCTAGGAATGAAGTACAATAATGTACCCTTAAGTCACTTCTAAGTTTTGGATTGATGTTTTCAAGGAATATCGTGACCTTCTGTTTTTCTAGTATTTCAACTAGACATCTGCTAGCTAGACTTCTCCATCTCTAGAAGAAAGTGGTGAAAGTTTCGCCCTCTTCTTGTGTTGTGTGGCACAAGGTTGCTATTTTTACTTCATTGTCTATGTTAAAGGCAAAGTGTTTGACAAAATTCTCAGCTAATTCACCCCAGGATCGTATACCATATGGTAATTTAGAAAACCATTCCAGTCCTATCCCTATAAGGGTTCGTGGAAATAGTCTCATCAAGTAGGTGGGGTCATATGATATGTCTATACATGCCATTGAGAATTTTGTAATGTGTTCCAAAGGATTCTTCCTCCCATTATACTTAGGTAAGTTCGGTATAATGTATCCATGGGGGAAAGGTGTCATATAAAGCGCTTTTTCAAAACAGACATGGACATAGGTCTTGCGCTGAGATAGTTCATTTTCCTGACATAGACATGTTGTCCATCTATTGTTGAAGAGTTTGCATTTGGTTCTGGAGGACATCGACTTGTGTCAAGGACATGTTGTTCATGTTGTTTGGATCAATGTAGGTGTTCTGGTATGCCATGTTCTGTGATGGGTTATGATTTGGTGAAGGAATATATCCTGTTAGAATGTTCTGATTTGGTATAGGGATATTACCTGTTTGAATGTTTTGATTTGGTATAGGAATATTTCCTGTCTAAATGGTCTGATT
>CM021108.1:266281721-266339663 GCA_007115665.2 Sequoiadendron giganteum
TGATAGAGGTGGAGAATTCACTTCTAGTGAGTTTAATGCATTTTGTGAAGAGCATGGTATAAAGAGACATTACTCTGCTCCTAGAACTCCCTAGTGGAATGGAGTTGTGGAAAGGAAGAACTGAACCATTCAAGAGGCTAGAAGGACTATGATGAAAGAGGCAAATGTTCCTAATGTATATTGGAGAGAAGTAATCCACACTGTTGTTTACATTATTAACACAGTTCAGATTAGAGGTAAAAGCACAAAGACTCCTTATGAACTATGGACTAGTAAGATTCCTATTGTCAAGTACTTAAAAATGTTTGGAAGCAAATGTTACATTAAAATATATGATGAGAACCTTGGAAAGTTTGGTGCAAGATGTGATGAAGGTATTTTTCTTGGATATTCAACTAATAGCAAAGCATATATATGCTTCAATAAAAGATTGAGGAAAATAGTTGAAAGTGAAAATGTAAAAGTTAATGAAGCTATGCATAGACCAATTGAAATAAGTGAAGTTGAACCAAATGACCCTATCTGTAGATAAATACAAGAAGAGGAAAAGGAAGATAAAGAACAAAGTGAACAAGAGGACATTCTGGAACTTGCTCCTAAGACTCCTAAATATGTATACAAGAATCATCCGGAGAAACAAATAATTGGAGATATAAATGAAAGTGTAAAGACAAGAAGTAAAGGGGTAGCAACTAAGGTAAATTTGTGTTTACTTTCTAAGATAGAACCTAAGACTATGAGTGAGGCATGCAAAGATGAGAATTGGGTTAGAGAAATGAAAGAGGAATTGTAGCAGATAGAGAAGAATCAAACATGGGAACTAGTTCCTAAACCAGTAAACAAGAATGTAATTGATGTAACATAGAATAAAATCTGGAAATGATCTACAACTAGAATAAATGATGTTAATCCTAATCTAACCAATATTAATCTAAATCAAACAAAAAAGAACAAGTAAAAATGAACATAATTAAACTAAAAAAATCAATTGGAGAGCTCTCACCAAATATGCGTCCACTCCTTCGAATTATCTCGATTTCCCTTCTTCATTTTTCCTTTCCAGTATTCTTGCCCTCAGATTTTCAGTATTGATGCAAGCATAACCATGTTGAATGTCTAAGAAAAATATCGAAGATAAGTTTCTTGTCAAAAGTGTATGATTTCGGGAGGAGAAATAATGATAATGATAGGCCATTTTATAGATTTTGGGTTTTCAAACGATCGACTTAGATTCAAAGAGAGATCGACGGATGAGATTGATGAATGTCATGCGATGTGAGTTTTGTGTCAGATAGAATGTGAGATAGAAAAAGACTACAATGATAACTTAATCTTGTGTCAAGACTATTTGAAAATAGAAAAGAACAAGAGTTCCAGATTAAATAAACAATTTAATCTTCAGTTAAGAGTCTTCAAAAATAGAAGAAATAGACTTTGAATGACAAAGACAAAGTTAGAACTCAAAGAATAAAGAATTCATTTGAATGCATACATGAATTAATTAATTAAATAAAGATATTTTATTAATAGATGCATTCATGCACATGAGTTAAAACTAGTTAATTGACTAGATGTGATAGAGAGTCCTCTCGTAGAGACGATCAGATATTGAACCCGAAGATAACTGGCAACTTTAAAAATAGATCTTGAGTCAAAAGGTGAGTGAATGATTAGATAACTAAATGATAGAAGAATGTGACATAAACAATTAAATTTTAATTTAATTCAACATTGGAAAATGAAAGATTTAATTAAATAAATAAAGGTCATTTATTTAATTTGACTGTTGTAAAGGTGGAATTGAATAATTAAATAATAAATATTTAATTATAGATAAAGGGGGTTAAATGAATAATTAAATAATAAATATTTAATTATAGTTGAAGTATGACAAAGGGGTAATTAAATAATAAATTATTTAATTAAGAAAGAAGAATTAATTAGTTAGCAACATAATTAAATAATTATGATTTATTTAATTAATGAAGTTGAATAAAGGTTATTATGAATTAATGAATTAATTAAAAAGGGGTATTTAATTAATAGAGTAAATATGTGTTAGAAAGGTAATTAAATAATAAACATTATTTAATCATGACCATGGATAATAGAAAATTATGTCGAATGTGGTACTCGCAGGCCTAGACCAATTTTTGGTGTCTACAATTTTCCCCTCTTTGATACAATGTTGTTTTGGCGTTGTGTCAAAGAAAGTATGCCTCGATCGTGCCCCAACATGAAATAGGTTAGGGTATGCCCCCTTGGGAAAATTGACAAATTTTTGAAAAATTTCAAAAAAATCAGGAAATGTTCTCAATAA
Source organism: Sequoiadendron giganteum (assembly GCA_007115665.2). Taxonomy (NCBI): domain Eukaryota; kingdom Viridiplantae; phylum Streptophyta; class Pinopsida; order Cupressales; family Cupressaceae; genus Sequoiadendron; species Sequoiadendron giganteum. The sequence continues at coordinate 266,284,042 of CM021108.1, forward strand.
GTCAATTTGACGGTCAGAAATACTATGGAATTGACGAAAATGAATTTGGATGTGATACGGACATGTACGGGTTAGTATAAGTTGAAAGGTTAAGCGGCCAATAGACTAGATCAGAAGAAATGCCACCCAAACCCTAGCTATAAATAAGAATTAGGTTGAAAACCAATTCATTTGCACCTGGAGGAATTTGAAGAACTGATATTTTGCTCTGACTATTGGATGAAGATGGCTCCCATTCCATATGCTATGCATTGAGGATATTGGATCCGGACCTTCAGGTGGCTAGCCAATGTAGGACCACTGGTATGTACCCAAAAATAAACTCTTGAAAGTTATTTTTGCACGTAGTTTTAGGCCTTGAAAAGTTAATAATCATATGCGGTCTTTCGGGACCGACACATATGCCGTCGTATGCACCACATTTGACTATAGATTGACGCATATGCTAAAACATGCCTAAGCTAGGATAGGCATTTTAGGCATTACACGCATTTCTAAGAAAATGCCCCGCATATGTATGTATGCAACACATTTGCATTTTGAATGTACGCATGTAGGTTAGTGAACTACATTTACATTAGTGAAACACATATGTATCAGGTAGACAAGGTATAAGAAATGCACCGCATTTTCTTTTATGCATCACATTTGTAGTAGTTAGAAATTGGATTGGTAATGTGCAAGACATATGGAATATGTGACGCAAATTCCTTGTCATGCAACGCATTTGTATGAATGCACCGCATCTGTTAAAGTGAGCCGCATTTGGCTGGCAAAATTTTGGAAAAAAAATTCTAAGGAAAAACTTTTGAAAATTTTGACATCATAGTTGAAATGGAGGTTATATTAGATCCTATTTACATGCGAGAGACACATCCTAACACCTTGGATCTAAGAGATCGTCTGAGTAGTGCAGAGGATTTTGTGTAGACTTGGTCTGCATCATTGTCTTTCGATGCCCACTATTCGAGAAAATAGAGGGATGCTCACCACATTGTGCGAGCGATGGCACTCCGAGACATCATCATTTCATATGCCAACTGGGGAGGCGACTGTCACATTGAAGGATGTGTATAGGATACTCAGACTTTCAATCAAAGGAGAGTGGGTGATGTACGATACACAGTGTGGATTGACTGAGGTAGCCAGATTTTATCAGGTTGATGATATTAGTAGGCTCGACATTGAGAATTATGAGATTAGATGGCCAGTGTTGGCAGATAGATACGAGAGGATTGACTATATACTATGTACACTGATAGGTGAGATAGTATTACCAGATCGACGGGGTCATGGTTTTCCTATTGGATGGGGAGAGATGTTGGTGGGTATGTTAGAGAGAGAGACCGTTTATGCCTGGGGTCCGTGTCTATTAGGGATGTTGTATTTCCATTTACATGATATTGCATATAGAGACGCATAGTCGTTGAGTTGTGGGACCACTCTTCTAATGGTTTGGGCATGGGAGAGGATAACTATTTTATGACCTCCGGTTACTATAGAGAGATGGGATAGATCTCTATATGTTTTCTAGTACATGGGAAACATCACTTAGAGCCATGTGGGAGATACTGGATATTGGAGACATGCACTCGACATCTTAGATCAATTCACTTGGAGACCATACATGGACTGTGAGTAGTGGTCTGATGAGGATAGACAAAAACCATATTGCAGACAGACACAATACCTGATTGGGAGGACTATTTTGAGTGTGCACATTATAGAGAGACACTTGCCAGATCAAGTTTTGAGACAGTTCGGAGAGGTTCAAGATGAGCCTCGAGGTAGAGCAGAGTTTGCTCGATCGTCCAGAGAGGTCCCACACTCTGGGCCCATGATTCCAGTAGCTACTGCAGAGGCATAGATACAAGCTTTACAACCATTACAATGGGGATGGATAGATGGAGCAATAGATCCAAGGACTATTGCTGCATATGACGCACGGTGGGTGAAGCATCGTCCTGTTCCTTACACAGATCCAAACCAGTCGATACGAGTTGAGAGACAAGGTACAGGGCCGAGAGGACGGCGGGGAGGTAGATGTGGTAGAGTTGGAGGGAGGGGTGGTGGGGATGATGGCAGAGGAGGGGATGGTGGCAGAGGTGGTAGACGAGGATGGAGAGGGCGGAGAGGGGGTCGGGTAGGTGGACTTTCACCTATCCGAGAGGTAGTGGTAGAGGATATACCGATGTTGGACATCGGAGGTGGAGCTGATGCATAGGTCAGAGATGAGCATGTTGTCGAGGAGGCAGTTGATGTGGATATTGGGGGAGAGGATGTCACAGAGGATGAGGATATGGATATAGATATAGATCCTCTAGGTATTCTGGTAGGGTATGGGGAGGATGATGTTGAGGAGGAGGTACCTATGGAGGAGCAGGAGAGAGAGCTTAGAGATCAAATTGTGGAGGGGAGACGGTAGGATGATGCCCCTAGGGATGGTGATAGGGAGGCCCTGGAGGAGAGAATGAGATTGATGATAGTAGATTTTGATGCCATGAGGATAGAGAGAGACAGTGCCAGTGTAGAGAGAGATAGTTCCCATGTAGAGAGAGACAGTGCTCATATAGAGAGAGACAGTGCACTCATGGAGAGGGATCAGGCCATAGCCCGATGACAAGAGATAGAGCAGCAATATACAAAGGTCAGGTGCCTTTACAGTGGCACCTCATCTGATGGTATGGTGCATGAGCTAGTCAGATCAGTAGAGAGAGCTACTTATTACAGGGATTTATATGAGGTAGTGGTACTAGTAGAGAGACGAGCTCCTAGATTCTTAGAGGTTCACAACCAAAGATCACAGAGCAGTAGTCACACCAGGACACAGAGTAGAGAGGGTGTGGTAGGACCACCGAGGGCAGGTTTGTATGAGAGGCCTTCCACCTCATAGAGAGCACCTTCGAGTCTTTTCCCACCACCTTCACCATGTGACAGTAGTGGCAGTGGGACACGTTGACACTTGTTATATGTGTAGATATTGTATTTTGATCAGAGAGCCTGCGAGCTCATTTTTATTTACGGATACATTCTAACATTGTATTGTGACAAGTTATTTTGAGTGATATATATATTATTTTTGGCGGCTTCCATATGATATGCAGTTCTATTTTATGGTGATGCATTGCTTCTATATGATTATGTTTCCTAGATGATGTATGTACATGTGTTATGAATGAATGTTTCTACATGTTATGCAGTTTATGATGTTTATAATGATTCTATTTGAGAATGGATGTAATGCTCTATATGATGTTTATTTATATGTGATGATGATATGTACATGTAATGTTTACATTATGTATCTTATGATGATGGAATGCCTATTATGCAATGATATCGTAAATATGTTTCTATATGTTTGAAATGCAATGCAACTATATGAAATGTTTATAGAATGTACGCATATGCATATTATCTGATGTTTTTGTTGTGTCACATGACTTTATCATTATGTCGGAAAGAATTGTTAGCATGAATGTATTTAGAATGTCAGTAAGAAATAACAAAGGTTGATTGATTAAAAAACATATGATCTTTGATATTTTTCCAAATATGCTATGCTTGCTTGTTATCATCATTGGGCAGGACATGACACAAATGGATAGTACACACCATGATATGAGATAGACCATAGTGTACAAAGTCATCCATCTACGAAAAATAGACAGTCGCAGACAAGGAGTGTCTTAATTCATACTAAGGACACAATTTCTTGAGTCGTTGTTGTCTTGAAAAACCACAGACAACAAACAAATAAAAGACGGGTCATGAGATGTCATTTCTCCTCTAAATCCTTGATAGGACATCCTTGAGGAAACTAGTAACATGACTCAAAAAACCAATGTTAAAAAAATAGTTGACAGACAATAGTCAAAGAAAAAGAGTCTTGAGACATCCTTGCTTCTCGAAATCCTTCAAGGGACATACTTGAGAAAGCTAGTAACCAGACTTAATTCACAAATCGATAAAAAGATAAGACAAAGTAAGATATAAATTCATAAAGCCAAATAAAAGTATTCACCAAAACTTGATCTTGTGGGATTGTTTGATTGTTTGATGTTTGACATAGCGTAATGTGAGGAATGACACATACCACAATAAGACGTTGAGTCTGGTTTTGACTTGGTGACTATCTGTATAAGGCATGACAAAGCCTGGTTTCAAAAAAACATGTGTCGTATAAGATGTTGGAGCCTGATGACATTGATGCAACAAGCTACATGAGGCTATGACAATTTGATGATGTCTATTGACAAGACATATCTTGCTAAGACATAGGTTGATCGCTTTGACAATGTGTTTGATATTGACTTGATGACTTTGAGATGTTTTGCCTTATTGATGCATGACTTGTTTTGATTCCTTGACTGATCAAAAGTGTGTGTAGATCGTGTATGACATGAGATGATACCCTAAAAGATTGACCTAAGCTGATGATATGTAATGTGTGTGATAGTGAATGTGAATGAAACCTATTGGACTGACCTAGTGCGGTCTCGGGGGCTCATCGATTGATTAGCCTTGCCTACATTGTACATGCAGAGACCTCATAGTTTGACACGACCAATGACTTTGAATGTACAAACAATCATGATTTGAAATGTGATACATGACAAACCTAAATAGACATACCTAATGCCTCCGGGCACATCGATTGATTGCCTTGCCTATGTCCTAGTCGTAGAGGCAACGTAGTTCAACTATGTCTATGACTGACTTGACTCTGTTTTTGGTATTTTCTAACATGTTTTTATTTTTTTGTATTTTTGAAGTTTTTTAATGTTTTTGGGATTTTTCAAGACATTTTCGATGGTGTGACGTTATGTACAAGGTCCTCAGGGCACAAAACAAGGATTTTCCCCCAGTCAGGAATAAGACTTGCAAGATGGAGTGGAGAATGTGATGGAATGGATTTTGATGTCAATCGTTCCAAGCAATGGATAAGACAAACATTTATTATAATGGATGATGAAAAAGTCTAATTGGAATGATGGTAAACGAAAGAGCAAGCTTGACTACACATAGCGCCTGTTTGCCAGGTTTTCACCATGGTACTTATCCATAGCACCACCGAAGCGGTTTTCACTATTGGATAGATTATTTCTCTTGACTATTTTTATTTTCTCAATTTTTTTGGTGTTACAAAGACACCTGTTTGCCAAGTTTTCATCAAGGTAACCATTTTTTTTCTTTTTTCATTTTTTCATTTTTTTTGTATTTTTTAGATTAAGACACATACTCTTAGAAGCTACGCATAGAACCTCTTCAGATGTAGGATGTTGATAGGTGACAAAAGTGGCTCTCCTTCAGAAGTAGAGAGTTGGTACGCTCCTGCTCCAAAAGCTTATGTGACTATATAGGGCCCCAACCAGTTAGGTTCAAACTTACCTAGTTTTTCTCGTTCAGCTTGATTCTTAGGATTCTCCATTAAAACTAGGTCTCCAATGTCAAAGTGTCTATTTAGAACTTTTCTATTATAGCTACGATGAAGATGATTTTGATATGCTTGCAAATGGTCTAGTGCTTTCTGTCTTCGTTCATATAGTAATTCTAGCTCTTGTAATCTAGATACACAATATTCTTCATCATCAATGTGACCCTTCAAGGATACCCTCAAGGAAGGTATTTCAACCTCAATAGGTAAGATAGCTTTGGATCCGAATACTAGGGAGTATGGAGTGGCGCTAGTGGGAGTACGGATGCTTGTGTGGTAAGCCTATAAGGCAGGATTAAGCTGTAGGTGCCAGTCACGACCAGTGTCATTGACAGTCTTTTTTAGGATTCTAACAATGGTTTTATTAGATGCCTCGGCTTGGCCATTACCTTGTGGGTAATACGGGGTGGAAAAATAATGTTTGATATGGAACTCTTCACATAGATGGCGTACTTATTGGTTTTTGAATGGGAGACCCTTGTCTATGATAATGGATTAGGGTACACCATACCGACAAATGATATAGTTTAGGATAAACTTAGATATTTGCATGTCAGTGATGTAGATCATGGGACTAGCTTCAATCCATTTGGTGAAGTATTTGGTGGCGGTTATGATGAACTTATGGCCTTTGGATGATGGAGGGTGTATCTTACCTATGAGGTCAAGTCCCCATTGGGAAAAGGGCCAGGGTGATGTAATCAGATGAAGCTCCTATGCTAGTGCTCTTATCAAATCTCCATGTATCTGACACTGTCAACATTTCTTTACAAAGATATATGAGTCTTTCTCCATTGTAGGACAATAATAACCTAGTCTCATAATCTTATGGGCTAAAGTATGACCACTCGAATGGGATCCGCATATACCCTTGTGCACTACTTGCAAAGTTGTTTGTGCTTCCTCAGCATCGAGACATCTCATTAGGGAATTATCTAAGGTACGTCTATACAGGGTATCTCTGATGATGGTGTACTTAGCTAACTTACGAATAAAGGTTCGACGTTGGTTATTTGACAAGTCTAGAGGTAAAGTTTGGTCAGTTAAATAGTCGAATATGTCTTTATACCAAGGGGAAGTAGGACCAACAATTGTACACACCATCGTAGAATCGGGGACATCCTAGGTGGGGACCAACAGTTGTTCAACCAAAAACTCAAACTTAGGCACGTTACTCGGAATATCCAATAAGGAACCCACGGTTGCCATGGCATCTGCAGCCCTGTTCTGAATACGTGGTATTTGTTGAAAGGTAATGTCATCAAAGCAATACTTGAAATTGTCAGCCATGTACTTTTAGGGGCAAGTTTCTCATCCTTAGTCTCATAATCATCATTTGCTTTCCGGACTACAAGTTGAGAATCACCAAAAACATGTAGACTCTTAATCTTTCACTGAGCTACTATTTTTAATCCTGTCAGTAAGGCTTCATACTTTGCTATGTTGTTGGTACAAGGGAAAGAAATCCTTAATGATTTAGGAATGGTATCACCTTGAGGTGTAAGAAATAGGATACCTACTCCTGAACCATGATTTGTATGTGATCTGTCAAAGTATAATTTCCATTCGGTTCTAATGTCAATGTTGAAGAGAAATTCATTAGGAAAACCTTCCACTAAAGGATGGTCTACCTTCATAGGTGCATCCACTAGGTGATCTGCAATCACCTATCCTTTTATAGCCTTCCTCTCTACATATTGGATGTCATACTCGCTAAGTATCATAACCCATTTAGCCAATTGGCTTGTTAATGTTGCCTTACTTAGGAGATATTTGTGGGGATCTGTCTTTGCAACCAACATTGTTTGGCGATTGAGCATATAGTACCGATGTTTTTGGGTAGCAAAGACTACCGCAAGACAAGCACATTCTATGTTGTTGTAATTCAATTCATATCCCACTAAGGTAAAACTAATGTAGTAGACTTCTCTTTCATGACCTTGATCATCGTTTTGTGCGAGAAGGGCTCCTAATGCCGACTGAGTTGCTGAAATGTATAGTATCAATGGTTTTCCATCTGTAGGTGGCATTAAGATAGGTGGAGTGAGCAAATAGTCCTTGATTTGTTGGAAAGAATCCTAAAATTTAGGTGTCCACACAAATGGTACTCCTTTCTTGAGTAAATGTTGAAATGGGTGTATTTTGTCTGCCAGTTGTACTATGAAACACCTAATGGACTGTAATCTTCCCTGTAGTGTTCTTAGTTGACCAATGCTGATTGGAGGAGGCATCTCCAGTCATTTCTATGATAGCTCTTACCTTCTCTGGATCTACTTCAATGCCTCTTCTAGAAATGATATACCCTAGAAGTTTCCCTGATTTCACTCCAAAGACACACTTCTTTGGATTCAACCTGACATTGTAATTCTCTAGCCTCTATAATATCTTATCTAGAACCTTCAAATGATTTGCCCTTGTTTCTGATTTAGCTATAATGTCATCTACATAATCTTCCATGAGAGTATGTATAAAGTCATGGAAAATAGTTGTCATTTCCCATTGATAGGTAGCTCCTGTGTTCTTAAGGCCAAAAGGCATAACATTCCAACAATATGTACCCCATGGACACGTGAAATTTGTCTTGTGTTGGTCTTCAGCTGCAATTTTGATTTGGTTATATCTAGAGAAACCATCCATGAAGGATAGCATCTTGTATCCTATCGTAATATCTACTATCATGTCTATGTTTGGCAAAGGTAAGTCATCCTTAGGACATGCCTTATTGATGTCTCTAAAGTTTATGCAAATGCAGATGCCCCCAGTTGGTTTAGTCACTGGCACAAGATTCAAAATCCAGTCTGCATAGTTTATAGTTCTTATAAATCCAACATCCAAGAGTTTCTTAAGTTCTCCTTTGACCAGTAGAGAAATCTGTGGATGCATTTTCCTTAACTTCTGTTTGACTGGCTTAATACCTAGTTGTAGTGGTAAATGGTGCAATATTAGGTCAAGATCCAGCCCAAGCATGTCCACATATGACCATGCAAAGTTTATCTCTCTTTTTGAAGAAGTCCTTAAACTCAGGTTTTTCTATCTTTGTTAAAGAAGCTGCACAATATACCATTTGAGGATTCTCTTTTGTACCTATGTTGACTTCAATAGACTCTTCTACTAGCATTGGTGAATTTTCCTATTCAATGGGGAGAATATTTAAACCTCTATCCTTGGGTGCCTCTGAGAGGTTTTCACTCTTGGATACGTCCTTTATTTTGACTATTTCTTTGTCCAAAGGTGCCTTTCAATTTTCACCTAGGGACTCATCATTTTTCTTTTCATTGTCTTTTTTCTTTTTATTCTCATTTTTGCGACTAGAGGTGTAAATAGACTCCCCAAAATATGCTTTGTCATCCAAGTCTATGGTAAAACTAGCTTTATAATCCCCTCTTGGTATGCCTTCTCGAAGTCCCATGATCTCAGCAATTGCTTCGTCATTCTCGAATGTGTCTATGATGGGTGTACCTTGTTGATCCCAGTCGATAAGTTTGGGATATATGAGAGGCATGCCATCATCAGAGCTATCAAAGGTGGAAGCTGACAAGGTGAATATAGAATGGTTGACATGATAACAGAATTTTTGGACTAACTCCTTCTTGTTAGTTTTCCTATGGAAAGGTATACTCTGTTGTGGGACTATTGTAAGGGCTGAGTCGTCAGAAGATAATTTGTCAGGTGCCCAAGATGCATGATCAAGGTTTTCCCAATAATAGTGCTTATTCCATTCTTCTTTGGACAAGTGTTTCCTATGATAGGGACTAGATGGTTTTGGTACATGTTTTATCTTTAGGTCCAATTCTCCAAATAGAGCATCTATGTTCATGGTACTGGTAGAGGAAAGGGAATCCCATTCACAATCACTTGAGTTGGGAGATTCATCGTAAACTGGGGGAAGTGGTTCATGAGATATCTTGATGTCTACACAAGCACTCACTTCCTCCTGAAATGGTGATGAAGTACAAGGAAACCCAATTCTAAGCAGTTGAAACCCTAGCCCTAGGTATTTCGATCGTGGTGAGACAATGATCAGTTTCGTCCTTCCATTTTGATGTAATCCTAACCCAATATGCCCATCATAGCCTTCATTTTGCATTATCTTAAAGCCTTTTCCATATTGATCCTTAGCTATTTGAATAGACGACGAGGGGTATTCATTGTCTTCTTGATACAATCAGGAGGTAATATCACCTTGATCCTTAATTTCTTCACTTAACTCTCCCCATTTGGTCAATGTCATTGTAGGGGGAACCTGAAATGTGACTATTGACTATCTTCTATCTGCCATGGGTAAGCCATATGACTTAGGTGGAACCAGTTGACTGACACACTATGATGCCTTTATGTAATATTCTCCACAACCCTTGTCTTGGATCTCGACCTTAGGAGTGGATGATGGTGGTTTGAATAAAATGGACTTAGTAAGATGTGATGGGTCAATGTATAGGGATAAAGTGGATGATGAAGCTTCTTGGTTAACTGGTACCTGTCATTGTGGAATTTCCCTAAGGATTGTACAATATTGAAAAGGATCTAGATCACCATCAATCATGATCTAGGTGCCATTATACAGGAATTTAAGACATTGGTGATATGTTGAAGGTATGGATTTCATTGTGTGTATCCAAGGTCTACCTAACAACAAGTTGTACGGAAGGGTGAGATCCAAGACTTGGAAGCTGGTGTTCATAATTTTTGGGCCAATTTTGATAAGGAGTGTGAAAACTCCCTTTGGATTATCTTTCCTCATCATCATAAGCCTTGATGACTATACTTTTAGAGGTGTCTATTCATTCTTCTGAGAATCCTAATTCCTTAACCAATTTTAGGGTACACAGGTTCAAACCTACTCCTCTGTCTACCAAGACTCGTCTAACTTTGGTTTGATGGACTAGGACTTCAAGATGTAATGGGTCATTATGATCAGACTTTTCGGTTGAGTAATCTTGTTGGGAAAATGTGGCATGATGCGAGTTGGTTAAATATCCCACCATTTCTTCGAAACAATTGACATCTAAGTCTATAGGAATAGTCGTGTTTTGTAAAGCTTTGTCAAGAATGGCTTGATGCTCAGGTGATAAATTCAATATTTCCAAAATGGATATCTATGCGGGGATTTTGCTCAGTTGATCAAGGAGATTGTACTTAAACTTGGAAGCTTGTGTAGGTGGCTCAGAAGAACGACCTGAAATAGTTATCTTAGTTATGCATGTGTTCACAACAGATTCCGGATGCTTCTTAATGATGATGGTATTGACGTTTTCATTTGTAGCTCAAAGGTGATTTATGATCATTCCTTTACCATAGTCATACTTGGTATTGGTATAATTGGCTGATGGATTATTCTTGGTTCCTGAACTGGAGGCATTTCCTTTTGTGTGGTCATGTAATGGGTCTACGAAGACCTTATGATCATTGTTCTTGGTATTTTTCTGCCCATTGACCTCTATGGTTCCATTTTCAACAAAGTCTTGGATAATATTCTTCACTTGTCGACATTGTTGTAGGTTGTGTCCTTTTTGTTTTGATGATAGTCACAATAGGCATTGTCATCCCACCATGAAGGTTTAAACTATCCAGGATCATATTCTCTTGGTTCCAAAGGTTTAATGAGATTATGTTTAATCAACTCTTTGAAAACTATCTTGATTGGTTGCCCTAAAGGGGTAAATTCATGTGTAGGAAATCTCCTTTGTGGTCATTGTTGTTGTGAATTTTGGACATAATTAGCTGTTTGATCTAGACTATTCGTCATGTCTTGATTGGGGTTGTAACCTCTAAGTGTGATAACTGGTCCTGTATGTATCTTTTTAGCATCAACAATGCCGTCATTTGTAACATTTTTGTTTCTAGGCCAGAATTTATTCCTATCATTGGGTGCATTTTGATGTTGAACCACTGGATTTCTGCCAGGTACCTCAATTTCTCCTTTGTCTATAAGGTCTTTTTCAAGGATGATGCCCTTTTGTACCAAGTCTAGGAATGAAGTACAACAGTGTACCCTTAAGTCACTTCGCAGTTTTGGATTGATGTTTTCAAGGAATATCATGACCTTTTTCTCTTCTGGTATTTCAACTGGACATCTGCTAGCTAGACTTCTCCATCTTTGGAAGAAAGTGGTGAAAGTTTCGCCATCTTCTTGTGTTGTGTGACACAAGGTAGCTATGGTTATTTCATTGTCTATGTTAAAGGAAAATTGTTCGACAAACTTCTCAGCTAATTCACCCCAGGATCGTATGCCATATGGTAATTTTGAGAACCATTCCAGTGCTATCCCTATAAGGATTCGCGGAAATAGTCTCATCAAGTATGTGGGGTCATACGATATATCCATGCATGCCGTTGAGAATTATCTAATGTGTTCTAAAGGATTCTTCTTCCCATTATACTTAAAAAAATTTGGTATAATGTACCCATGGGGGAAGGGTGTCATGTAAAGCGCTTTGTCAAAAGGACATGGACACAGATCTTGTGCTGAGATAGTTCATTTTGCTGACATAGACATGTTGTCCATCTATTGTTGAAGCATTTGCATTTGGTTTTGGAGAACATCTACTTGTGTCAAGGACATGTTGTTTTTGTTGTTTGGATCAATGTAGGTGTTCTGATATGCCATGTTCTATGACGGGTTGTGATTTGGCGAGGGAATATATCCCGTTAGAATGTTCTGATTTGCTATAGGAATATTTCCTGTCTGAATATTCTGATTTGGTATGGGAATATTTCCTGTCTGAATGTAATGATTTGGTGTAGGAATATTTCTTGTCTGAATGTTCTGATGTGGTATAGGAATCCTCATGCCAACTTTGGATCTCTTACCAGTAGTGTTGGTGCCAAAGGGGTTGGAGGAAGTTGCCCCCCGCAGTAAATTGTAAACCCTGTGTTACGTTGAAAGGGATTATGCTTACAATTGATGATGTTTGAGTAGATATGCTAGTTGGTATCACTGCGGTAATTTGGGGAATAGAAACACTTGACGTCGTAGTTTGTGTTGGTTGAGTAGACTGTGTTTTCAAAGTATGAATATCAAATCCTGGTGGTAGTGTGGCACCTTCTACTAGCAACTTTTCTAGATATCATTGGGGATCATTTGCCAAACACTCATCCATAAAGGATGCAAACTTAGTATCTTGTATGGCGGCGTTTATGTCTTCTATATAAATTTTTACATGTGTGTCTCTAGTGACATGTTTTTTAAGCAAAGGTTTGTGTGGTCTCTCACTTCTTGATGGTTGATTTCCAAATGGATTGATGAATTCATTGGGGTCTGATATTGCTTTATATTTCTTTTGAGACCTTGTTTCGATCATGAAAAGTTGCTCAAAAAAGGGTAATGCAGACTATGTCTAAAAACTGATATGAACTATTTCTATGTTTTTTGTGGATTTTCTGAGAATAAGGATGTTGCTAAAATGATTTCTAAAAAGACATATACTAAGATGACGTATGGTAGGATGAACAATATGCAAAATCTCAAGTAGACTATGACGATAAATGAGTCTAAGATGGGTATAACCTACCACCTATGGAATAAATGCATGCAATGATTTGTGTTTGACCAAGGAACCTGATTGTAGGACAAGGACAGTTGACAAGGTGAATTTTCCAAACTAGACTGTTGAGCTGAAAATATTCACTAAATAGGACTAAAGTGACTAGGTTCAATGATGAGGACAAATCAGAACATGAACTTATCCAAGACGTAGAAAGTTGTTCTATTTGACTAAATGCAATTTCCTAGGAAGTATCTATATGCATGAAACTTAGGGTGACTTATGACTAGGACGTATATGACACCTAATAATACAAGGTTTTTGAGCAAATTTTTTGTAGTTTTTGTCCAAGGTTGATCTTTAGAAACAAAAGAAAAAATGACAGTAATGTTTCAAACTCAGTTTGCGGTTTTTGAAGTTCTTGTTGACAGTAAAATATGGTTCACCTATCAGTTGTAGTTCTATTTTTGTCAGATGCGGTTTACAATTGTGCATGCGGTGATTTGACTAAAACTAGTTTTGAATGTTGACATGTTATTTTGACTTTCGACAGATGCAACTCACTGTAATAGTTGTGACTCGGAAGATAAGCTATTTTGAATTTTGATAGATGCAGTTTAACTTTCGACAGATGCGACTCACTATAACAGTTGCGACGCAGAATAAAGACCCTATGAACCTAAACTTTTTGGCAAACACATGCAGTTTTTCTGTTGACAGATGTAGCTTGCATATACACATGCGATAAAAAATTGACTATTGCGGCTCGTAAGATCTAAATTGTGTAAAAATGAACTTTGTTGACAGACACATGTGACATTTACCCTAATAAATGTGACTCGCTAAGACAGATGCAGTGCTAAAAATGATAGTTGTGACTCACTTTGTTGACAGTTGCAGTTTTCCAAAAGTTTTTTTGACTGACTCCATTTGTTTGATCAAGTTTTGATGCATACAACAAACACAAGCACATAAATCAGTTTATTTTTAGTTTGTGATGATAGAACTGTTAAGACTAGAAAATATTTACAACCTAGGATTTGTGGACAATACTTGCTGAGTTCTTACTTGGATATCTCCAGCTATGCATATTCATGGCAGATGACTAGTAGCTTGACCCCATTGGCTCCCCTCCATGACACTCACTTATACGGGGCAGCCAAGCTACTATACCCATGAAACTCCCATGGCATACATCTCATCTCCACACATGAACCGTAAGAATGTAAGACGACTTCACAGGGCCGACCCTGCTGCACCAGCAAATAGGTAGGATTTTTGCAAACTACAACATGGTATTTACTAAGGGCATTTCGTTCATGGGGCACTATTCAGCTCGGCGAGAGATCATTTATGCCCTTCTCATCGGAATAGTGAGCATGATTTTTGGGGTTTCTCCTAGAAATCCGTTTTTATATATCGGGTGGAAGTCGCTAGCTAAAGAGTGTTACCTGTCTAAGTCATCTTGGGGTGAGTACTTTTTCCCACAAAGACAGGCCCAAGTTCTAGAGTCAGTAACCATTTCTCTTACACCCAGGATTGCATGACTGCGCAAGGGGAGAGGATACTCCGATATACTGAATCATAAAGGGTGACATAAACGTCCTTTCGCACCAGACAAAGCAAACACTGATTCTTTTTATTCCAAATGATAGTTATTTATCTACCAAATAGAGAGCTTGCTAAATAAAATTAACACAAAGGCATTAGGTCCTGCATGCAAACTGATCAGTAGTTCATTGTTCTTGTCTTCGACTTTTGTCTTGTAGAAAATATTGTCTTTGGTTTTTTTTTTTGTCTTCTATGCTTCGTCCTACAAAAACAAGGTTAATCCTCCTTGACACAGCTGCAAACAACTATTAGCAAAAAATGAAAAATATGGTGAAAAATGAAAAAGGAAAATGCAGATGTACGAAAGTTGTAAAAAAAAATGAAAAAAACTTTACCAGATAGATGCGGCTTTTGGAGCCACAAATGCGACATGGGTTTGAAAAATGGATGCAGTTCATGTTGACAGTCGGTCGCAGGTCGAAATATTGATAGTTGGATGCAGTTCAGGGCTTCACAAATGCAGTGCGAAATGACAGATGCGTCGCAGTTTATAGAAGATGCGGCTCGCGTATACGAATGCGTCGTTTCGTTAAGCAGATGTGGTGTGTCGTACTATAACTTGCAAAATAAAAAAACAGTAGGATGAAAAGACGAAAAGAGTTGCGAATTTGAAGCGTGTTCATGCCAAGTTCACCAAATGTAACATAGAATAAAATCTAGAAATGATTTGCAACTAGAATAAATGATGTTAATCTTAATCTAAACAATATTAATCTAAATCAAACAACAAAGAACGAGTAAAAATGAACATAATTAAACTAAACAAATCAATTGGAAAGCTCTCACCGAATATGCATCCACTCCTTCGAATTATCTTGATTGCCCTTCTCCATTTTTCCTTTTCAGTATTGATGCTCGTGTTGAATTTATAAGAAAAATATCAAAGATAAGTTTTTTCTCAAAAGTGTATGATTTCGGGCGGAGGAATAATGATAATGACAGGCCATTTTATAGATTTTGGGTTTTCGAACGTTCGACTCAAATTCAAAGAGAGATCAACGGATGAGATTGATGAATGTCATGCGATGTGAGTTAGAAAAAGATTGCAAGATAAAGATTAAATTAGAATGATAACTTAATCTTGTTTCAAGACTGTTCGAAAATAGAAAAGAACAAGAGTTCCAGATTAAATAAAAAATTTAATCTTCAATTAAGAGTCTTCGAAAATAGAAGAAATAGACTTTGAATGACAAAGACAAAGTTAGAACTCGAAGAATAAAGAATTCATTCGAATGCATACATGAATTAATTAATTAAATAAAGATATTTAATTGATAGACGCATTCATGCACATGAGTTAGAACTAGTTAACTGACTAGTTGTGACAGAGAGTCCTCTCACAGAGATGATCAGATACCGAACTCGGAGATAACTGGTGGATTTAAAAATATATCTTGAGTCAGAAGGTGAGTGAATGATTAGATAACTGAATGATAGAAGAATGTGACATAAAAAATTAAATATGAATTAAATGTTAATTTAATTCACATTAAAAAATGAAAGATTTAATTAAATAAATAAAGGTCATTTATTTAATTTGACTGTTGTAAAGGTGGAATTGAATAATTAAATAATAAATATTTAATCATAGATAAATGGGGTTAAATGAATAATTAAATAATTAATATTTAATTATAGTTGAAGTATGACAAAGGGGTAATTAAATAATAAATTATTTAATTAAGAAGGAAGAATTAGTTAGAAAGTGACATAATTAAATAATTATGATTTATTTAATTAATCAAGTTGAATAAAGGTTATTATAAATTAATGAATTAATTAAAAAGGGGTATTTAATTAATAGAGGAAATATTTGTTAGAAAGGTAATTAAATAATAAAAATTATTTAATCATGACCATGGATAATAGAAAATTATGTCGAATGTGGTACTCGCAAGCCTAGACAAATTTTCGGTGTCTACAGTTTGCCCCTCTTTGATACAATGTTGTTTTGGCATTGTGTCAAAGAAAGTATGCCCTGATTGTGCCCCAGCATGTAATAGGTTAGGGTATGCACCCTCGGGAAAATTGACAAATTTTTGAAAAATTTCAAAAAATCAGGAAATGTACTCAATAAGTCAATTTCACGGTCATAAATGCTATGGAGTTGACGGAAATGAATTTGGATGTGATACGGATGTGTACAGGTCAGTAGAAGTTGAAAGGTTAAGCGGCCAATAGATTAGGTCAAAAGAAATACCACCCAAACCCTGGCTATAAATAAAATTTAGGTTGAAAACCAATTCATTTGCACTCAGAGGAATTTGAAGAACTAAGATTTTTCTCTAACTATTGGATGAAGATGGCTCCCATTCCATATGCTGCGCATCCAGGATATCGGATCCAGACCTTCAGGTGGCCAACTGACGCAGGACCACCGGTATGTACCCTAAAATGAACTCTTGAAAGTTATTTTTGCACGTAATTTTAGGCCTTGAAAAGTTAATAATCATATGCGATCTTTCAGGATCGATGCATATGCCGTCGTATGCACCATAATTGACTGCAGAATGACGCATATGCTAAAACACACCTAGGCTAGGATAGGAGTTTTAGGCATTACACGCATTTCTAAGAAAATGCCCCGCATATGTATGTATGCGTGTAGGTTAGTGAACCGTATTTGCATTAGTGAAATGCATATGTATCAAGTAGACAGGGTATAAGAAATGCACTGCATTTGCTTTTATGCATCACATTTGTAGCAGTTAGAAATTGGATTGGTAATGTGCAATGCATATGGAATATGTGATGCAAATGCCTTGTCTTGCAACACATTTGTATGAATGCACCGCATTTGTTAAATGCTGGCAAAATTTTGGAAAAACATTTCTAAGGAAAAACTTTTGAAAATTTTGACATCATGGTTGAAATGCAGGTTATATTAGATCCTATTTACATGTAGGAGACACGTCCTAACACCTTCAATCTGAGAGATCATCTGAGTAGTGCAGAGATACGACTTTTCTGGAGACTTGGTCTGCATCATTTTCTTTCGATGCCCACTATTCGGGCAAACAGAGGGATGCGCACCGCACTGTGCGAGCAATGGAACTCCAAGACATCATCATTTCATATGCCGACTGGGGAGGCGACTGTCACATTGGAGGATGTGTATAGGATAATTAGACTTATGATCAGAGGAGAGTGGGTGTTGTACGATACCTAGTGTGGATTGACTTAGCTAGCCAGATTTTATCAGGTTGACGATATTAGTAGGCTCGGCATTGGGCATTATGAGATTAGATGGCTGGTGTTGGTAGACAGATACGAGAGGATTGACTATATACTAGGTACACTGATAAATGGGATAGTATTACCAGATCAACGAGGTCATGGTTTTCCTGTTGGATGTGGAGAGATGTTGGTGGGTATGTTAGAGAGAGACCGTGTATGCCTGGGGTCCATGTCTATTAGGGATGTTTTATTTCCATTTACATGATATTGCATACAGAGATGCACAGTCACCAAGTTATGGGACCACTCTTCTGATGGTTTGGGCATGGGAGAGGATAGCTATTTTTTGACCTCTGGTTACTATAGAGCGATGGGCTAGATCTCTGTATGTTTTCTGGTACATGGGAAACATCACTTAGAGCCATGTGGGAGATACTGGATATTGGAGACATGCACTTGACATCTTAGATCAGTTCACTTGGAGACCATACATGGACTGTGAGTAGTGGTCTGATAAGGATAGACATTTTCCATATTGCAGACAGACACAGTACCTGATTGGGAGGATTGTTTTGAGTGTGCACATTATAGAAAGACACTTGCCAAATCGAGTTTTGAGACAATTCAAAGAGGTTCAGGATGAGCCTCGAGGTAGAGCAGAGTTTGCTCGATCATCTTGGGTTGATGGAGAGTGAAATATGTGTTCATCGATGTGTGAACCGGTTTGGTAGAACTATTTGTCTATGGACTGGGAGAGATGTCTTTGCTCCACAATCTTCTGGTGGTTTGTCTCAAATCTTGTGGATCTAGAAGAAGGTCAATATTGATGTTTTCTATTTTTTTGCAAACATGCTGGTGGTTTGGTGCTCCGGAAGACTTGTTATAGAGCTATTGTGTGTGTGCACAGTTCGATTGGACTATTGAAGAGTGTTTTTTGTATAAATATTGGTGTAGTTGTTGTGGATGTATTCTAAGGTTTCTAAGAGGTGTTCCAATGTCTTGTGAAGTGTGTTGTGTGATCCACATGTCATCATCTTGTTGTGGATGTGTGTACTTCAAAGTTCATTGGTGTTTTCATTAGGTTTGGCCGACCTGGTGTTTACACATTACATGGAGAATAAGAATCTATTAAGGAAGCATTTGATTGATCCAAGATGTTGTTTGGGTCCTAATTAAGTATTTAATTGGTCCACTCTCATTCTTATCCACTGTGGGAATGTTGAGTCACTGACCTAATTTGAATTTGTAAAATAAAGGATGTGTAGCCGACCTTGGAGAAATTTTTCAAGATCGAAGAATGTATAAATACAAGTCAAGATATTGTGAATTGGAAGCATGAAGTGTGAAGTGTGGGAAAAAAGTGCAAAAAGCAGTGTGTGAAAGTGAATCAAGGCAATCATACTTTGATGTGTTAGATTCCTAAAAGTAGTGAGTTGATGGTGTCTACAATCCTTTGATCAGGTTGTGAATGTGTGGAACCTATTGTGCTGTATTTTCTATTGTCTTTCTTCATTTGTAGGGAGTGAGCCTCCTTCTAGATAGTGAGCCCTATCTGTAGGTAGTGAGCCTTTGTATCTAGATAGTGAGTCCTTTTTGGGCAGTGAGCCTTTGTATCCAGTTTTTGTATTACTATTATATTATGAGTTAATCCTCACCATGGTTTTTCCCTCATTGGGTTTTCCATGTAAATTTGATGTCTTTGGTATTTCCTTTCTGTTATTTTCATTCCATGTTTATACTTAATAAAAAATTAAAGTTAAAGTGGAATCAATTAAGGTCGGAAGTAAAAGTAATTTGGTACAACTAATTCACCCCCCTCTTATTTGTCTTGTGTATTTCAAAAAAATATTTGGAGAAATAAGGAAGAGACAAAAGACAAAGGAGAATATGTGTCATCATCTAGTGCAAATATTTCCTCTAGAAACTAATTTGAAATATTTTTCTTAGGGGTAGTTTTAATAGATATTCTTTTATCCCTCACCAGAAAAGAGGTGACAATGCCATAATTCGAAGATATGTGATGTAGATCAACATTATTGATCTATTGGTGAAGATTGTAGAAGAAAATATGATGATGCAAAAGTTTATAAAGCTTCAAAAGTTGACTATGCATATAGGTAAAGTGTTGCTAGTTTTATGGGTTGAAGCATTTGATGCAAAATTTGGGTAGATCAAAGGGTTATAAGAAAATTTACTAAAGTAAATTCATTTCACAAATACATTCAAAGAGGAGCAGAGTAGTGAGAAGAGAATTCAAAGTGCATAATTTGATTTGATTTTTAGAGCATCAAAACCTTAGTTCAACAAACAAAGTAAAAGTGTATTTTGTGAATCTGGCGTGCCCTAATTTTCAAAAATATTTGCTTGAGATCAGTTTGAAATTAGTATTGAGATGGACACACAAAGAATTATAGAGGTTATGGAGAAACCACAACCAAAACTCAAAAGGTACCCAATAAAATCCATAGTTAAGTACATAGTTTTCTTTAAGGTGGACATGTGGAATGTAAAGAAGCATGTACCTGAAGATTTGTGGAACATTTTGTTGAAAACAATAGAAGAAGATGCAAAAGAACATGAAATTTTAAAAGAAGAGGCTTTGGAGAGAGTGAGTGCTCCATTATTTGAAGATGACAAAGCCACATTGGCTACTATATTTAGCAAGGAGTTGAGGACCAAAAAAAGGGTTAATACCCTTATGGGTAAAGACAAAGATGATCTTGGGAGAATTTGGAAGGAAGAAATGATAAAGTAGAGGATATTATATAGAAGCTATGGTTTCTTCTGGTGGTTGAAGAAGAATTGAATGTTGAAATCAATGCTCTAGAAAAAAAGGTAGAAGAATAAGTGCAGACAAATGATACTCAACATGATCATGGCATAAATGTAGATAATACATAGGACAACACTCCTTCGTAAGTGGAGGACATGAAAAAAGGAGATGATAAGGCTGCAATTACCAAAGAAGAAATTGGAAAGAAGAGTACTATTAATCCTCCTCCAACACAAGAAGAAACTACTCCTCTAACCAATACTAAAAGAATTGTAGAGGAAGACAATGTAAATAATGATGATAATGAAGAAAAAAGTGATGAAGAGAAAAAATAAGAGCATAAGGAGGAAGATGGAGACAAGGATAATGATGCATCTAAATATGTAGAAAAATAAAAACCATTTGACTCTGGTTTTGCATAGGATAAGGTAAAGGCTATAGAAGCAAAAAATTCTCCAGGTGATTCTTTTATCTCCTTTAAAGATTCTCTGAAAAATATATTGAGAGTTCAACCTATTTTTAAACCACTTGTTTCTTCACAACTGTTGCAACTACCAATGCATCAAGTAAATATTGATATGGAGAAGATATCTCCCATCAACAAGCTTCAAGTAGGAGACATGTTTCATGCATCCGTAAAAATATAAGAATTGGAACCCATCAAAAGAGAAAAAAACTGATGGAATAAGCAATCAAATAATTTTGAGAGATCATACCTAGATCAAATATTGACACCACACTATCTGGTAGAGAAAACTTCAAACTATTGATTGATTCCTTTAAAACTTATGCATCCGGATTGAAGGAAGAAGCTGAGAAAGAAGTGGAAAAAATAATGAATGATAAGAAAATGCTAGAAATAACAGAGAGATGTGCCATTGCAAATAATAAATTTTTATAGTTGTTAAAGGATTAAGAGTGGTGGGTATATGGGGAAAATGCCTTGTACAAGTATGAAATTAAGTAGCCCAAAGCCACATAGAGCATAAAGAAGGATATGGATTCAATTGAGTCCCAAATGAATGATTCCTCTAGTGCATATGAACTAGCTATTGACCTCACTAGAATAACAAGGAACATAATTGAAGATCTACACAAGAAATTATTCGAGGTGCAAGCATATAAAGAACATATCATCATGTAGTTTCAAGAGGTAAGGGATCTGGTCAATCCAGAATTTGTACTTGTTTCAAAAGCTCTTCTCAATTCCGATAAAGCAAAGAAGATGAATATAGTACTTGCTACTTTGGAAGAAGGAGAATTACTTTTTTTTTTTTTGAAACATAGAATGAGATGCTTGTGAATGCTAAGTGTGAATGGGAAGATGGAAGGAAATTATGAGAAGATCATTTGAAGAAGTTGAAGGCATCAACCACCTTCACTTGACTCATTTTTTATGCATTTTTTTCATATTATTTGTATATATGTAGACAATATAAAGAAAAATTTCAATACCTTTTCAGTTTTTTCTCTAGTACATGAAGTAGGGGGAGTCAATTCATTATCTTCTAACTATATATATATATGACTACATCATTCATGTAGAGTTCTAGTAAGAGTTAGAATAGTTTGTATAGGCGCCCTTTGTCCTTGATGTTAAAGGGGGAGAGTATTTTAAAACTTGGAATGCTGCCATAAATGAATAAGGGGGAGATTGTTGGAAGTTTGGAGAGATTGTTAGAATTTTATCATTCATGATGTTGACTGGGAACATGAGAATGGATGGTATATAACAATATGATACAGTGTTTTCATTAATGCAAACATTATTTTTTATTATTTTGATTAATCCTGATAGGTTTTTGGGATGTTAAGTAAGACATCTATGCAAGTTGATCTGGTATAGAAAGATCAATTGCATAGAAATTTGACTAAGTGTTAAATCTATTAGTTTAGTATAATAGTACGCCAGTTTTTGGGTCCATACCACTCCACAAATGAATATTTCACTCAACACTTCTAACATTATTTTGAAAGATGTTAAATATATCTAATTCTAGTATTTCATCATATTTGGACTAGTGGATCAAGATATATATGAATAACAGAGTTTGATCTAGCATAATACAATCATTTTTATGTATAGTATGTTTGTGTGGGAAAATATGCACTTCTTCGCTGATGAGTTTTTGGCCTTGGAGTTTTGAAGTTAAGTTGCAAATGTCAGTAGAGCATGGATTCTAGATGGGATTAAGTTTTTGAGGTCCACATGTCTAGATGTGGATACACAATTGAAGGTTTTTGGTTTTAAGTCTTATTTCATGATGACCTAACACATTTGATGTTATGCGAAGGATAAATATGTATTTCTATATTATGTGGAATCTATTATAGGTTCATGTTGACGTAACTTAAGATATTTTTAGTTTTAAATTATGGCACATTGTGTGGATAAAATGTTTTGATCCAAAAAGTTACATTTTGGGTATTACATCTAATTAGGCTGACCTAATCGATTTTATACTTGATGCAAATATATAAGTTGGATTATTTTAGGCATTTCAATGAAATGGATACAACATGTATTGTGATTTTGATCAGAGCATTGAGAAGCTCATTTATGAATGTTAAGTTGAAGATCAAAATTGTGTGAATGAAGAGTGCGGAAAAGTGTTGAATTTGATTCAAATAAAGATTGTTCATTGAGATTCATTGGGACTGTATTCATGCATATGTAAGATGCAAATTGTAATAATTAAAAAATAAGTTTTTAGCCACCATCTCTCTTCTATATTTTTCTCTATGGATGGTGAGTCCACTTAGACATTGATTCTAACTACAATCAACATTTCTATAAATATACTATCACTGGTTATAATATTGTAGAGTAGAAAAATGTATCCCTTTACAAATTTTTGGGCCCTTCTTATTAAATTGGACTTAATTATGCCTAAATAAGCCCTATTTTATATTTGCAAGCCTAATAAATTAATCTTTTTGAAGGGGAATCTTGACAATGATTAATAACAACACATAACACTTTACCTTGACCAATGTGTGTTCCAACAATAGAGACCTAGGACCCATTCACCCATGGGAAAATAATCCTCCCTAGGCCTTCGAACCTAAATAAAAAATATGTTTTTGGTAGTATTTTAAGGTCCCAAAATCCATATTTCAATGTCAGCTTTATATATTAAAAAATTGGGAAATTAATGATACATACCTATAAATACAAGGTTATTTCATCAATTCAAATCCTAAAAGCAATTTGAAGAGAACATTGATGAGATTTCAAGGGCAAGTTTACAAGAGAAAATTTGATGATCAAGAGCATTCAATAGAAAAATTATCACGGATTTATTACAACATTCAAGATCCAACCATCATCTCAAAAGATCTTACATCATGCATGTTTTTGGAGCTAACATTGTGATGTAGGTTTCAAGATCATGTCAAGCATCAAGTTCTATAACCATTGAAGCTATTTCATGCAAGTTATAGATCCACATTCAAAGATTCATCCAAGGTTTTATTGAGTGGTAACATAGCATTTTTCATTCATCATTCCTTCTTTCATTCTTTATTTCAATTCAAGGTTTGATTACCAAAATAGGGTTTGACCAAGGCAAACCCCCATTCACCAAAAACAAAAAAAAATTCCCTCTTGTGTTTTTGTTGTAGATTTAGGTTGAAGAAGGATTGAATACCTTTTGAAGAACAATATTAAAAAAATTGTCAAAGTTGTCAAATCATAGAATCTCACCTATAAATTTGATTTTTGACTTTTTGACATTGAAACTGGACAAATCAAAAGCTATAGATTAGCATCAGAATCTCTGGAATATTGTTGAAAAACCATAATAAAAGACCCATTCGCTCATGGGTGAATGGGTGAATGGGTCCCAAAAACCTACTAAAAGTGACTTTTGTTGGCTTGTAAACATCAATTTTCCCTTCTCAGATCTACAATAAGTTTTCTATTTTTGTCAATATTGAGCTTTATATTATTGTTGCAAGTTTTAATTAGCATAATTAGGTTGATTTTCTATTTTAATTTTTTCTCCCAAAAGTGTTGTTCAACCTTGTACCCTCATCCTTAGGCATAAGAAAATCTGAAGATTCCCACATTAAGTTGATTCACCTAAGGGTTGTTAGTCAATTCTTTGTGGGGATCTCATTTACTAATGAAAATAGGAAGATAGGTCCATCATAACCCCATTTTCCCACCATATCCCACATATTGATTAAGCCTAGTTTTCTATGTTTTATTTTGGTGAAACTGACTTTTGGAGCATCATATCTTTCTAATTTTGGAGTCCATTTCAACCCTAGATCTAGAATTTGCATTAATTTGCATTGCATTGCATTGATTTGTATCTCATTCAGGGTTGTTTACTTGTATTATTTTGCATCTCATGTAGGGTTTTAGGTTTTCATTTTTGCATTCTTTAAAATATGGAAATTTCAAAAACCTCAGTCATTTACATAAGAAGATTGAATCATAATTGCATCTCAAATTAGGTCTTTTTACTTGTCATTTAGCATCTTTTTGCACTTTCATTTAGACTTGATTTTCTAGAAATCTGAAATTGTAACCACCTGTTTGCACCTAAAATTTGAAAGCATAAAAATCAACTCAAAAATTTGTAACTTAATTTTTGAAAACCCTAAAGAAAGACCCATTTTCCCATCGAAAAATGAGTCCCTAATCAAGGATTTTTCTATATTTCCAAGCATCAAAAACACTATTTCTGCATTCACTTTGCTATTTCAATTTCCAGAATTTCTATTTTCTTAAATTGTTCATACTAAGGTTAATTTTTCATACTCAGTGCATTTTTTGAATTCAAATTTGCATTGAAAAAAAACATCATTTTCATATTTTTTCATAGTATAATCAAAACATTATGTTGTTTATTATCTAGAAATTACTTTTTACATACTTGCATTCTATGGTGTTTGATTGCATTTTGTCTATTGTCACTTTTCAATGCACCTTGGGTTTGTGAAACTTGTATGACCTTCACAACTTGGTTTCCTATTTCCAATACTATCATGAGACATAGTTCAAGACCTATTTCATCCCACAATATATCTCTCACCCTCAATCTTGGGTTTTCTAACTCTTTCACTTATAGTGTTGACACTAGTCAACCCACTATGGACTATACCCTTGACACTTCATTTCCTATGACCTCCCTACCCACAACCAATGTAGCTAATTTTTACATAATGGTTACTAATTTCCCTCAAGAAAACCTAAGAAGAATTGATAAAGAACTAGAAAAATTGCAAAACTTTGTGAGTTTTGAATACATTGTTGGTAGTGTCATTCTTGTCACAGATAACATGAGGAGAATGATGAACAAGGAGTACAATTTGTGTTTAATGTATCTAATACCATTAGTAAACATTTCGCTACAATTAATAGTTGTGCTCAAGATTTGGGGTATACCCAAAGTCAAGGTGGAAATCTGATTCCTCCTTACACAACCATGACCCCCTATTCTAAAATACACTAATACAACTATTACAACAATGATACAACCTACTAGAAATGAAAATAATTCCTTAAGAATTTCAATTAGTAAAACCTTTATCTTTTTTCATTCAAATATCATATCTCCTAATCCATCTCTCTTAAAAAACTTACAAGTCACTTGCCCTCTGAATACATATAGACCTCCACCTTATTCACCTCAATTTCACAACACAAACAATGATCTCATCCTAAACCAACTCTTGCAAAATTTTTCATCCATCCAAAAACAAATTGCTACATTGAATCAAAATCAAAATGGACAACATTCACAATACGTCAAAAGAAATGGGAGATATGGAGAACAAGAATTCCACAAGTTATAGAGATTCCTAGATTTGAGAAATATCATGTCCATTTTGTTAGTGAAAATGGAAAAAGGCATTTTGTCTATAGTTTGGAGGTAAAGGATGAGTAGGATTAGGAGTTCTAATAGGAGGTAAGGAAATTAAGTTTTTATTTAAGAGTTGTAACATGGTGTTACGAAGGGTATCAGGTAGAGGAGTAAATTGTCTATTTCTCTCTCCAAATGTATATGGATTTGTTGTCTTTATTGCAGCCACTTGAGTGTCAACATGTTTAGTTGGTTGAGGGGGATTTAGTTGTAAAAATACCTTATGTTATTTCTTGAATGGTTGGTAGTTGGTTTGAGGAGTGGATTTGGCTTTTTTAAGATGGTTTGTGGGAGTTTTCACTTCATGACTACTAATTGAATTTTGGTAATCATAAAGGGTAGTACATAAATGTGTAAAGGAGGGAAATTTCAACATCTCAAGTTTAGCTTGGATTTTTTTTGAAAATAGGCAATAAACATTCTTGGAAGGTCAGGATCGAAAATCTAGTCCCTAATCAAGGATTTTTCTGTATTTTGAAGCATCAACAACACTATTTCTATATTTTGTATTCCTGCATTCAGTTTGCTATTTTAGTTTCCAGAATTTCTATTTTCTTAAATTGTTCATATTAAGGTTAATTTGTCAAACTCGGTGCATTTTTTGAATTCAAAATTGCATTGAAAAAAACATAATTTTCATATTTTTGCATAGTATAATCAACACATTATGTTGTTTATTATCTATAAATCACTTTTTACATACTTGCATTTATGGTGTTTGATTGCATTTTGTCTATTATCACTTTTCGGTGCACCTTGGGTTTGTGAAACTTGTATGAGCTTCACAAATTGGTGTACTATTTCCAATACTATCATGATACATAGTTCAAGACCCATTTAATCCCACGATACATCTCTCACCATCAATCTTGGGTTTTCTAACTCTTTCACTTATAGTGTTGACACTAGTCAACCCAATATGTAGCATACCCTTGACATTTCATTTCCTATGAACTCCCTACCGACAACCAATGTGACTAATGTTGACATAATGGTTTCTAATTTCCCTCAAGAAAACCTAAGAATAATTGATAAAGAACTAGAAAAATTGCAAAAATTTGTGAGTTTTGAATACATTGTTGGTAGTGTCATTCTTGTCATAGATAACATGAGGAGAATGATTGAAAATTAAAAAGGAGTATAAGTTTTGTTTATTGTATCTAATACCATTAATAAAAATTTCCCTACAATGAATAGTTGTGCTCAAACTTTGGGGTATACCCAAAGTCAAGGTGGAAATCCAATTCCTCCTTACACAACCATGACCCCCTATTCTGAAATACACTAATCCAATTGTAAAAACAATGATACAATATACTAGAAAGGCCAATAATTCCTTAGTAATTTCTATTGGGAATCCCTTTATCTTTTTTCATTCAAATATCATATCTCCTAATCCATATCCCTTCAAAAACTTACAAGTCACTAGCCCTCCGAATATATATAGACCTCCACCTTATTCACCTCAATTTCACAAAAAAAATAATGATCTCATCCTAAACCAACTCTTGAAAAATGTTTCATCACTCCAACAAAAAATTGCTACATTGAATCAAAATCAAAATGGCCAACCTTCACAATATGTCAAAAGAAACGGGAGATATTGAGAACAAAAATTCCACAAGTTATAGATATTCCTAGATTTGAGAAATATGGTGGGAAAGGAGTTCATGTTAGCCATGTTTCCTCATACACAACCTTATGTAGTGAATTCATTTTTGAGGATAAAATCTTGGTTAAACTCAACCCTATATCCTTGAAGGATACTACTTTGGAATGGTTTTTCTCTTTATTGAATAACTTAGTACGCTCATTCAATTAACTTATTGATGCCTTTCTCAATTACTTCCAGATACACATGGGTCCTAAGATGACCTTAGCTAATTTAAAGACATGCAAAAAAAAGGATGATGAAAAGGTCACTAATTTCATTGCATAATATTAATTTCTTTACTCACAAATAAAAATTAAGATTTTTGATCCTGACCTTCCAAGAATGTTTATTGCCTATTTTTGAAAAAAAATCCAAGCTAAACTTGAGATGTTGAAATTTCCCTCCTTTACACATTTGTGTACTACCCTTTATGATTACCAAAATTCAATTAGTAGTCATGAAGTGAAAAATCCCTCTAACCATCTTAAAAAATACAAATCCACACCTCAAACCAACTATCAACCATTCAAGAAATAACATAAGGTATTTTTATAACTTAATCCCCCTCAACCAACTAAACTTGTTGACACTCAAGTGGCTACAATAAAGACAACAAATCCATATAAATTTGGAGAGAGAAATAGACAATTTACTCCTCTCCCTGATACCCTTCATAACATCATGTTGTAACTCTTAAATAAGAACTTAATTTCCTTATCTCCTATTAGAACTCCTAATCCTACTCATCCTTTACCTCCAAACTATAGACAAAATGCATTTTTCCATTTTCACTAACAAAATGGACATGATATGAAACATTGAAAGCATATTAAACATATTGTGCAAGACCTCATTGATTTTAATCATATTCAAATTAGTGGTGTTAATGACCAGGGTAATAAGTTTTTAGCTCATCCTAAACAAAATTTTCAAATATTTACCAATCTTATGCTAAATCATAACATCTCCTTTGTGGACTCTGTCGTGGGGGTATCTAATGGTCCCCCTTTGCCCCCTCCTGACCCATGCTCCCCTCCTTTGGGGACGTGTCTGGTGGGTACCCCCCTATGGGATCTGCGCTTTCTCCTTCAAGCATTTTGAAGGATTTGGCTTCTCCGGACTGTTCTTCTGTGCCGACAATAGAGTTTTCTCTGATTGTCGATTGGAAGAATGTTCTGACTAGTGGGAAACAAGTCTCCTTGTTTCTGGCTCCTCCTGAGTTTGTTTCGACTGCTGGTATTGTATTTGACATATCGGATTCGATCAACGATAGGATCCTTTCCTCAATGGAGAATGTTGTGGTGGGGAGATTCCTCTCCTATCGTCCTACGGTGGATATGGTTCGGAAATGGGTTGTTGTGAAGTGGCGACTTAAGGGAAGTGTGGAGATTTGCGTGATGGCTGGGGGTCTCTTTCTCTTTAGGTTTGTTGCAGCTGAGGACTTGGTTGCCACTCTGTTGTCAGACCCATGGGTCTATGGGAAGCACAACCTTGCACTATATAGGTGGAAAACTAGTTTCAACCCTACTGTTGACCTTAACATGTCGGCTCCCATTTGGGTGCGACTCTCGGGTTTTCCTCTGGAGTTTTGGGATGAAGCGATATTCAAGGTTGTTGGTGATTCGTTGGGGTAGTTTGTTACTATGGATGTTGTCACTAAATCGAAGTCAAGGTTAGTCTTTGCTCGATTCTGTGCCAATATTTGTGTTGATAAAATCCTTCCTAACTCTATCAAGCTATGTTCAAAGCTAGGAAACTGGATCCAAACTGTTTGTTATGAAAACATGGTGGTATTCTGTCAAAGGTGTGCCAAAGTTGGGCATCTTATATCTGACTGCAAATCTTCTGTCAGTCAAGAGTCTAAGGATGTGTTAAATTCCATGAATCTGGCTGTGAATATCTCGAGGCCTTCAGGTGTCTCTGAGCTTGTCCCCCCAGACTTTGTTAGGCCTCCTATGATTTCTCCATGACCTCCACCCCCTGCTTATCCTCACACTGATCCGAACCCTTGTGTCTCTTTGGTGTTGGAAACCTTTCCCAGGGAGGCGTCTTTGTCTCAAGATCCTAGATCCTCGGTTGTCGTTACCTTTCCTGTGGGGGCTTCTATTGGAATCTTTGGTCCTGGTTCATTGGCTGTTGATCCTCTGTCATTGAATGTCACTCAGGGGACATGTGGGGATTCGGTTGAATAGGGTGAAATTTGGGAGGAAGAGTGTTCTGGCATGATTGAAGAGTCTACTGAAAACTTGGGAAGCTTAAAGTTGGAGAAAGTAGAGGATGAAGGGATATGAACTATGCCTAAGAAGAAGAAGGAAAATGTTGGAGGGGATTCCAAACCTGGGAGACCCTCTCAGAGATTCACCAGAACACGATAAATGAAAAATGAAATTTCCCTGGGGAAGCAGAGGACATTGGACGTGTCCTCAAAAAAAGGTCAAAAATGAGGATTATGTCTTGGAATGTTCGAGGGCTTAATAGTTCGCACAAACAGCGTGCCTTGAAGAACTATATAGTGGAGCATAAGATTGATGTTTGTCTCCTACATGAAACTAAGATGTTGATGATTAATTTTGACAAAGTTGCTAGCTTTTTATGGCCTAATGCTTCCTATATTCACAATGATGCTGAGGGAGCTTCGGGTGGTTTGGCCGTGCTTTGGAATCCTTCTTGTTTACAGGGTTTTGAATTATTTCATTGTAAAAATAGCATAGGGGTTTCGTTCTCCGTTGGCAAAGTTGAATGGTCTATAATAAATATTTATGCTCCTAATCAAAGGAACTTAAGGAATATTCTTTGGAATAATATGGTGGCTAAGATTAATATGAATAAGGGAGGCCGATGGCTTGTTGCTAGAGATTTCAACTCTCCCCTATTACCATCTGAAAAAAGTGGGGGCCTCTTGGACTACACTGACAGCATGACGGATCTGGAAAAATTTATGTGTTCTTCGAGGTTAATAGATATTGAACTTCTGGGCCAGCATTTCACCTGGTCTAATAGAAGGGCTAGTGGCAATTTGATTCAGGTTTGGCTTGACTGCTTCCTCTATTCTCCCCATTGGACTAATGCCTTAGAGGCCAACCTGGTAACTCTACCTAGGATGGTATTGGACCATAATCCTCTTCTGTTGACCACTAATATTCATCCTTCTGGTGGTCCCTATCCTTTTTGTTTTAAAATAATGTGGAACTCTCATCCCGATTTCAAAAAAAAATTGCTGAATGGTGGAATATTCCTGTCCAAGGTTCCCCTATGTTTAGGCTCTTCTACAAACTCAAACATATTAAACTGATGGTTAAAGTTTGGAAGAGGAATGTGTTTGGGGATGTTTTTCAAAGGAAAAAATAGCTCGAGGGGAGGTTGAGGACCTTGCAGAAGAATATGGATGAGGGAGATGTCAATCAGTAGACCAACAATCAGGAAAAGGATGCTAGAATGGAATGGGAAAAGGTTTTAAAAAATTAAGAGGTCTTCTGGAAGCAAAAAACTAGGGTCCAATGGCTGAAGGAAGGAGATAGGAACACGTCCTTTATCTATGTTTCTGCCATCAAACATCGAAAAAGGAATCAAATTTCTAAATTTATAAGTGACTCTGGGAAGGTGATATCTAATCAAGCTCATATTAAGTCCTGTGCGGTTAATTATTTCAAGGAGGATTTTTCAGCCCCTACAAGGGCACCCAACATGGCTATGGATTGTAAGATCCTCCAGCATCTCCTTGCTTCCATGTCTCTGGAGGATAACTTGGGAATTCTTAGGAGTGTTTCCATGGAAGAGGTTCAGTTGGCTACTTTTAGCATGGGGGCCTTGAAAGCTCTAGTTACTGATGGATTTCCTCCTGCATTCTTCCAAATATTATGGGATATTGTGGGTTGGGACCTTGTGCTTGTGGCTAGGGACTTCTTTAAATTTGGTAAGATTCTTAAACAAATGAATCACACTTTCATTGCCCTTATTCCCAAGATTAGTGAGCCTCTATCAATGTTTGATTTCTGACCTATTAGTCTTTGTAACACCTTCTATAAGATCATTTCTAAGATCCTTGTTAATCAGATCAAACCTCTGCTATACAAAATTATAAGTCACACTCAAAAGGGGTTTGTCCCGAGGTGACACATTCTTGATGTTTCTTTGACTACTCATGAACTGCTCCACTCTATGGATAGATGTAATAATGCGGGGATGGCACTTAAGCTAGACATTTCCAAAGATTATGATAAGGTTCTATGGGAATTCATTCCAAAGGTCCTGGCTAAGTTTGGCTTTAACAGTTTGGTCATTAAACTCATTATGGAGTGTGTTTGTACTGTTAAGTTCTCGGTTTTGGTGAATGGATCCCCTTGTGGATTCTTCTCCTCTAGCAGAGGGCTCAGATAGGGAGACCCTCTCTCCCCCTATCTCTTTATTATGATTTCCAATGTGCTTAGTAGGAACTTTACGAGTCTACTGTCAGAGGGCTCCATATCTGGTGTTAGAGCGGCTACTTCTCTTTGTTCGATTGTTGTACAACAATTTGTGGATGACACATTTCTATTTGGGAAGGCCTCTGTTGTGGAAGCTAGGAAGTGGAAAGCTTTCCTTAATAGTTATGCCTCCTGCTCTAGTCATTGCATCAACTACAATAAGAGCAATATTTACTTCTTTAATTGCTTGCCAAATTTGGAAAACAGGGTGACTGCGATTCTGGGATGGGGATTCTCTCCGGTCAGTTTACCTTGGGCTCCCACTAATGGTTAAAGAGGTTCAACCGGAGTTTTGGAATTCTATCTTGGAGAGGATCCAAAGGAATTTTGTTGTTTGGAAGGGCTCTTTACTTAGTCATTTTGGGAATCTCTAACTTCTTGTTGCGGCTATACAAGGTATCCCCACCTACTTTCTAGCTATCTTTAAGATGCCCAAGTATATTGCAGAGAAGTTTGAAAGAATTCAAAGGAATTTCCTTTGGTCCAGTACTAAGGAAAAAAAGAAGATTGCTTTGGTAAATTGGGAAAGGGTTTGTCAGGCTAAAAATTGTGGTGGGCTTGGAATAAGGAAGATTTTTATCTCTAACAGGGAGTTGAAGGCCAAGGTTGGGTGGGACCAGTTAAGGAACACCAAGGATTGGTGCAAAATTTTGAATGCTAAGTACATCCAGAATAGGCCTTTGATTGATTGTCTTTCGGAACCCCATCCCCCTGGTTCTGTAATCTGGAGGAGTATCTGCAGCACACAAGGCCTGCTAAAAAAATGGATCAAATGGAAAATGGGAAACGGGGTCAAAATCAGATTCTAGGATGATGCTTGGCTTTTGGACTCCCCCTTGGCTGGCTCTGATTTTGGAGCGGTGATGAATGAAGCTCAGAGATTCTTTGGTCTATATATTAGAGACTATGTGGCTGGCCCTCCTAGAGTTAGGATTTGGAGAGATCTCTTCCTTTGCTACCCCCACTCTATTGACCTTTACTACCTAGCTAGATCACTTTAGGTGTTGCTCTCCAATATCATGTTTCCTTCCTATGATAGGGAGGATGAGTTCTTTTGGGCTTTAGATAAGCAAGGGGATCTTTTAGTTCGATCCACTTACAGACTACTGACTAAGGAAATTTCAGTTGAGAAACACTAAAGGAGGGTTTGGAATCACCACATGATGCCTAAAATATTTTTTTCTGGTGGATGGCCTGTCATAATAGGATCTTAACTTAGGAAAATTTGAGAACTCGGGGGTTATGCTTTCCCAATAGATGTTTCCTTTGCAAAGTAGGGGAGGAAACTGTCAGCCACCTTTTGTTACACTACCCGTATGCTACTGAAGTTTGGGGGATGGCTTTTGAGAAACTTGATGTTGATTGGGTTATGAGAAAATACCTTTTGTCATTTATTCTGGGCTGGAATTGGCCTTTTTTCCATCCTTTGACTGATGAAATTTGGAGACAGACCCCCCCAGTCTTAGGATGGTGTTTATGGAAGGAGAGGAATAACAGGGTTTTCAAGAATATTGAGTGGATCCCCAAGGAGGTGTTTGGCATTGGTGTTCGGCTCATAGAGGAGAATATCTTCCTCTTTGATGGGAAACTTCCTGAGTTGGGGCCGCTGGACTAAGAAATAAAATTGGCTAAGGATTGGCACAAGGATCTAAAGGCTAATGCCTTTGATAATTCAAAACTATTAGCTAGGAAATATACCAAATGGGAGCCTCCAGATTCTGGATGGTTCAAAATTAATTTTGATGGGGCTGTTAAAGGCAACCCAGGAAGGGCAAGTATAGGTGGGATTATTAGAGACTCTATGGGGAATATGGTGGCGGGGTTTGTTGGTGGAATTGGGGTTCAGTCGGCTCTAGTTGCTGAGGCACGTGCGCTATTTATGGGCCTCAAAATCACTGTTTCTCTAGGGATTGTTAATCTCCATATTGAAGGAGATTCCAAAGCGGTGATGGATGTAGTGGAAAAAGATAGATTTATAGGTTGGAATACCAAGGACATTTTGATGGATGCTAGCTTCCTTATGTCCAAATTAAGGGACAAAAAGGTGACTCATATTTTTAGAGAAGGAAACCATGTGGCGGATGCCTTGGCTAATCTTGGCTAGGGTTGGGATTTGGCAAGATGTTGGAGGAATAAGGAAAGACTGCCGCCAAATATTCAAGCTTTGATAGAGCAGGAGAAGGGTACCATGGTTTATAATGATGTTCAAATGATGAGAGTTGATTGGGGGGGCCACTGGTTAATTTGGGTGTGCTGGTGGATGAATGTCAATATTGGTATGAAGTACAGGTGGAGTTATCCTAGTAAAGTTGAGCGTGTGTGGGGCAAGGAAAGGAGCATCCACGTGTCTGTCCTTTGGACTTGGTGGATGGGTTTAGTTTATAAGATTATGATGAGATGGTGGGAAGGGGATTCAATTGAGGAGTTCAAATCTAGTTTTGGTGGCATGATGCAGGTTAATTGGAAGGACATGACTTCTTATCAGGTGAGGGACCATACTGTGCATGTTACTCTTTTGGGAATTGGATTGCTTGTTTTATCTCCTCATTACATTTGGAGGAGTGAGTGTATTAATAATGATGTGACTTTCTATGATGCAATTAGGCCACATTCTAGAGATTTCGGACCAGCTAGTTTAGCTAGGGGTTCCTTTGGCTTATTTCAAAAGTTTACTAAATTTAGTTTATTGGTCCGTCTACATGGGGTTTTATGCTTTCCCTACAGCTCCGCCAACTTTTGCCCTCTTTGTTGTAATCATAAATTCATCAATTTTTGTGTCTCTTCTCACTATGGTATATTTCCTCTCCACGCGTGTGAATGGTATGCAGGGTTTAATTTGCTTCACTGTAATCCCTGCCTTAATTATCTTTTAGAGATTATTGTTCACGACTGCTACTTTTGGTATTTCTTGCATTTCTGTGAGCTTCCTGTGCAGTCTAGCAGTATGGGTGGTGATCGCGCGGACGGAACCAGACAGTTGTGATGAATTTCATAACAATCCGCTGGTCTGGCACATTTGTGTGGAGGGAGGAATTGCTCCACTCATGGAATGCTTAGTTGGCCATGATCCCATTTTATCAGGTTAGTTTGCCAGTTCGTGGAAGGATAGGAGGGTTTCCATTGGTGGGATTTCGTTCAAATCAGTGAGGATGTTATTGCGCAGGCTACGGGTTTGTTGTGTGAAGGGAAAAAATAGCCTAAGCACACTAAAAAGCTGGACCATGAGAGCCTTAAGGCATTTTTTAGAGGAGAAGAGACCTTGGTTAGGAACCAGGCGGGGTTTGAAAAGTTAGAGCTTCCTAAGCCATGGGACCTGGTTTGCATGGCACTGATGAAATATGTTACGCTGGAAGGTAGATACAAAACTTGTTTCTTTTATCATTTCCATCTGTTAAACCACCTTAGGCATAAAATGCTGCTTAGTTTTCCATTTTTCCTTCATATGGACCTGGAAAGTTCTGTGTACAAGTGTAAAGCGTCGGCCAGCCGAAATCCCTGTGATCTTCCGCCACTCCCGCTCCATCAGGGGCTAATCCTCCACCTGTATCACTTTCATCTTTCCCTTTGCCTACCTAAAGACATTACCACTATCCATGTTGAGAACATTGAACCCCTCTCCATGGTGCATATCTACCCGGCCGAGTCCAAGAGTCCTCCTCAAAATTCTAACATTGACAATATGGGGAATGCCAACACCAAATTTTCCACCAAAAATCTTAAGGGTGGGTTAGGCAAGGCCCATGCTAGTGCGGCGGAAGGGCTCTATGAGCTGAAAGCCACTCAGGCTGACATGAATATTACTATCACTATGTTGAAAAAAGGTAAGGAGAAATGCATGCAGACTATGACTGTTAAAGATGGCAAGGGTAAGAATGCGCTTAGGAAAGATTCTAGAGGGGATACTGTTGTGGGGAACACAAAGATGACTAGAGGGGAAAGTGTTAGGAGGAGATCTCAGAGGCTGGCTAAGAACAACAAGAAGAGGTTAGTCATTGAGGATTCAGAGGAGGAGCAATCGAACAGCAAGGGTTACAAGGAAGAAGAGTTTGAAGATGTGGAAGAAGATATGGTGGAGAGGTCCCAGCTTACTCCGGTGGATAGCAAGCTCCCCTTTGATGGATTTGTCTCACACTCTTCAGAGCCACTAGTGGATGATCCTGGTGGGGTTCAGGGTGTTATGGATGTTGGGGTGAATTCAGACAAGGTGGCGAAGAGATTGGACACTTTGGACAAAAGATTTTGGGGGCTGACCCGCTTCACCATGAAACTGGGTCACTTTGTTATGAGTACTCTATCTAATGCCATAAAAGAGGAACTGGAGGGGAACAATAGCTATGAAAATAAAGAGTGGGTGGGAGATGAGGTGGTGGACCTCCTGATTAAAAACTGGGACGATGCCAGTTAGTTGCTCCTAATGCTGGTATGTCAGTTGTTTCTCAGCTGTTGATGTGCTACCTTTGGGTTGTCTCTGTTTTTTCCTGTTTATGTTAGCTATTTAAGACTTGTCCTTTTTTGGTCCTAGTGGCTCGTTGTGTAGGGTACAGTGCCCTATAAATGCTGTTTAACTTTTCAAAAACATCTCCTTTGTCAAAGCTAGTGAAAACAAGAATGATGTGATGAATGTTGGCACAAATGATGATAACATAAAAAAGCATGGACAATCTGATTGGACTCACTAAAGTTCAACCTCATAAGTACCTAACCAATATGTCCCTTGAGATTGCTTTCTCACAACATGACATAATCAAACATGCACTCGATGGTCCTCTTTACATAGCTGGAAGAATCAATGACAAGCCTACTAATGTGATATTAATTGATCTCATTTGTGTAGGGAATGTGATAGCTGAAGAATTATTATTTGTGCATGAGCTTTATTAAGATACTTATGAAAAATCGAAAAAATGGATCAAAATGAATAATTGTTTTCCTTTCCCTACAATAGGTCTGATAACCCTTCCTTTAAAACTTGGACCAAAACAATTGTCTCATTTTACATCATCCTTTTGTCATACCAATTTCATGGGAAGTTAGGTTTCCCATGGATTTTCTCCATAAAATGCATCTCGTTGTTGGTATATAAATTCTTAAAGTTTCCATTTGGAAACGATATTTTTTATTGTGCATCATAGTGGCTTTAATAATGTATCTTCCCATGGGAATTTCTCATTGGATTTCTTTTGGCCTAAACCTATGGAGCCTATTAGGCCTCATGAGGACATTTTTTTAAATATTATCAAAATTTTAAAGCAAAATGCATAGTAGAATTATCCCTTTCCAATATGGCTCAACCCATGATTGAGCCTCCTATCCTTGATGAAACCATGATTGAACCAAAATCCCTTCCAAGTAACCAAGACTAGCCTATGACAAATCCTTTACCCATTTCCTATAAGAGACAACGAGATAACCAAATAAGTCCTGTTGTGCCTCCTAAAGTCAAACATGTTTATAAAGTTAAAGATAAAGTGGTTGAACAACCTCCCATGGTTCCTTTTTTACCTTCGTTAAGGGAAGAAAATATACCTATAGTTGATAAACTCACTCCTACATAATCACAAGGTGAAAAAAAACAAAAAGAAACTGAAATTCTATAGACCATAGGTATATACGTTGTGCTATTGCTCATTTATTATAAGAAAAACATGAATTTACACTTTAAAATCAAACAAAAACTAAAGCAATGCATAATGATTCTCCACCTTTTTCGAAACAAGAAAATCCTAAATCTCAACCACAACAAGAACAAGCACCTTCCATGGATATTATCATTAGACCTCCTATTGTGATCGACTTGGATGATGATAATGTAATTATAAAAAATTATGAGGAAGTGCATAATGAGTTCAATTCATTTTTTTCCTCTTCCATGAACTTAAATGATAACAACCATGATGATCCTCCTACAAAGAGTAATTCACCACATGTTTAACTTAGTGATTGTTCTAGTATCCCACTTGATGTTGTCCCTTTGTCAAATTTTCCATCTTCCCCATATATCAAAAATTATTGGGATGCAAATGACCTACTATAGGTTGAATCGCATGTGTCTTACTAGTCTTTTATTTTTTTTCTTTTTTCATGTTATTTTTGTGTGATTGTATGTGCATAATGTTATCCCCTATATTGTTATTCTTGGAAAGTCTTTATGTTCATTCCTCTATTTGTACCTAAATTATTCTATATGTTATAAACCTTTATCATTTATTTTTTCTTATGTTTTCCTTTTGGGGATGATGCAAGGCATCGAGAGATTTAGGTCTCTTCCATGCCAACCCAAAAAAATTTCTCTCTATGTGTCATTCTCCAAGTTCTACGAGTTATTTGGGGAATGATGACATTTCCAAGCTCTATAATATCATTGTAGCAAAGACATATGTTGACCCCAAATTCATGGATCCCTTAAGTGTGATATTGGGATTTCATTTTGGGGCAACACTCTTTTTATGACGTAGTTTCATTTGCAAACATATGCTCGACATAGGGCTTTCCAAATAAGCTCTCATGTCTTCTTTATTGTTAGAATTTATCATTTGATACTTCAAAGTAATTTCTCACAACATGGTGTTTATAAATTCCTTAAAAGTGGGGGCACACATTGGCATTAGCATTTTGAAAATTTTGACTATATCTTATGTTTCATAGAGTATTTTTCTTACTTCATGTGATGGGTCCTCTTCATGGTGGTGTTATTGGGTTTGATGTCCTTTGAGAGTGTGACCTTTTTTGGCATAAAAAATTCCTCTTAGTGATGATTCTATGCATTGCATTCCCTAAGTTGTGAATATTTATCCTAGAATTGCCTCTCTTGGAGATATTAGGCACAATGATCCCTAAGAGGAGACCTTACATGAACTAAACAAAACCCTTGTGAATGTGTCTTATTTTCATTTTGTTCATGTGTTTAGCATAACACAACCTGCTAACCTTGTGAATCTCAAGCTTACAACCCTTTTTCATGGACACCAAGCATAACACACCTTTCTTACCAGTGGAGCCATTTTTGTTCATAAGTGTTTAACATAACACAACTTGCTAATCCTTATGAAGCTCGAAGTTCATATTGTGTTGTGCCTTATTGAAGTTATTAGGAGTGTTGGATGTTGTGGTTGTGTTGCTAATATATTGTTGTCATTGATGTCAACACTATTAATATTTCAATTTGCTTAAGGTTGTATATGTTGAGGAGATTGAAAAAAATATAAAAAAATATAGTATAGGCAGCCAATGGAGATGAGAAGGTCAGAATGTTGGAAAGATCTATGTGTTAAAGATCTAAAGGTGTGCTTCAAATGTTTTGTTGTTGAACCTTTCTAGTATGTTGTCTGAAAGTTTCAGAGGTGTGCATGAATTTTTGTGGAGGTTATAAAGATTTGTGTGCCTATAGTTATTTAGTTTCTTTAGATGGTGTTCTTGGTCAAATCGGATGAAATTATGGTAATCACATGTGTTTCTCATGTACCTATGACATTAATGGATGAGTCTAGATCATACTCTATCCT
Source organism: Sequoiadendron giganteum (assembly GCA_007115665.2). Taxonomy (NCBI): domain Eukaryota; kingdom Viridiplantae; phylum Streptophyta; class Pinopsida; order Cupressales; family Cupressaceae; genus Sequoiadendron; species Sequoiadendron giganteum. The sequence continues at coordinate 266,324,019 of CM021108.1, forward strand.
TGTTGAACCTCTACAGTGATTGGAATGTTCATGATCGGATATTTTTCCGATATGTGCCCGAGTGTTCATGTTCTTGACCGACATTGTGGTGTTAGCATGTTGTGGATCCATGAGGATTAATATTTTATTGTTTGGCATGTTTGGAGATGTTTTTTTGGATGCTCACTATGTTGTGACCAACTTGTGTTGGTACGGATTGAAATTTATTCATGTATCAAGGCCGAAGTTGTAATTTATTCTTTTTTTGTGGCTGACTGAATAGTGGATGCAAATCCTTGTAGTGGATATATATGAAAGATTTTTTTCCTCATTTATGAGAATTTCTCAAGTGCTCAAATGTACAAGTGATGTACAAGTGTGAATATAGGTCAAATCATTCAGAGCAAAGTGTGGAAGAGTTTGAAGAAGTTTTGTGTGCCTAAATGGAACTGTAATCAGGCTTTTGCAAAAGCTATTTTTTCAGTTCAAATTCATCAGATGGATTTAATCTGATTACTATATATAAGGCAGTGAGCCTTCCCTTTGAGCAGTGTGCTCTAAGAAGTGTGCCTGAATGCAAGTGCATTCTCTTTTTATTCTTCATTATACTTCTAATAGGGTATAATCTTGTGGACTAACATCCATCATGGTTTTTCCCCTAACAGGGTTTCCACGTATAAAATCTCGGTGTTCATGTGTCTCTGATGTGTTCTTCTTATGCTTGCACTGTTAATTATTAGATCTATGATATAAGGATTGGTTAATGTTGTATAAGTTTGATTTTGGTAACAATTGATTCACCCCCCCTCTCAGTTGTCTATCCTTATTTTGCCAACAATTGGTATCAGAGCTAGTTCCTTTGAAAGAAGCTTAACACCTTGAGGTGATCCGAGTTGGAATCATTTAAGAAGGATAGTCCTAGATTCGATGGTACAAACTACTATCTATGTAAAGTTAGGATGGAATGTAATTTGAGGTGCATTAGTGAACCTTTCTGGCAGATGACACAAATTGCATATAATATTCCTTAGAATGGTCCCTCCTCTGAAGATGAGATCAAGCAAGTAGAAATTAATACTAGGTCAGTAGAAACACTCATGAGTGCTTTGAAAAATTTAGAAATGAAAAATGTGATGGGATTGAAGACTGCATACCAAATTTGGAAAAATTTGGAAGCATTGTATGAAGGAGATACACTAGTGAAAAGTGCTAAGCTACAAAGTCTAAAAGGAAAATGGGAGAGCTTGAAGATGAGTGAATATGAGAACATATTTTCTTTCTCACATAAGATAAATGAATTGGTGATGGACATCAGATGTGCTGGTGAAACTATGAATGATGATGGAATTGTGGCTAATATACTTAGATCTGTGCCCCCTTCCTACAAAACAAAATCTCATGCTATTGATGAACTCAGAACAGTGACAAATATTACAAAAGACATGTTGATTGGAAAACTTTCTGCATTTGAATTAAGTGAATTTAGTGAGTCTACTCCTAAGACTGAATTTTATTTCAGGGCCACTATATCGAGGAAAAAGAGATATGATTCAGGAGATAGTTCCCAGAGAACATTCAGATATGAAGATGAGATGAAGCAGATTGAAGATGAAGAAAGGGAATTGGAAGAACTCAAAGCATTGATTGTGAAAAGAGAATCAAGAGGTCATGGTAAGTACAAAGGAAACTTGCCTATTAAATTCTTTTCTTGCAGTAAGATATGTCATTTTGCTTCTAGATGTCATGAAAGAGTTTCAAAATATAAGCCTGAGAATACTAGATTTCAAAGAAAGTTCTATTATGCTAAAGAAGGTGTAACTAACGAAGAATCTGATAAAGAAACTGGAAATGAAGATGAATGGGTATTTATTGCTATCAAAGAAAATGGCCAGGTGTCCACTGAATCTGCTAGTAATGTAAATGTTGAGAAATCTCTTGCAACAAAAGTTGAAGAGAAATATGAGTGGGTAATTGACAACAGATGCTCACATCATATGACTGGTGACAAAATAAAATGTGTAAGCTTGGAAAACTATGATGTTGTAGTGAGGTTTGATGACAACACTTTTGGTGTGATTTGTGGTGGAGGCAATATTTCTTTTGGTGGTAAGCACAATATTGATGATGTTCTTTATGTAGAAGGCCTAAAGCATAACTTGTTGAGTGTTGGACAAATGGTAGACAAAGGCTATAATCTGCAACTCAAGAATGGTAAGTGCAGAATAACAAGAAGTTTAGGAAATATAATTGCTTTAGGAATAAATACAAAAGGTAATATCTTTCATTTAAGTACTGCTAGTCAAAGTTGTTTGATTTCTCAAATTGATGTAATCTGGTTATGACATAGGAGGTTATGTCATGTGAACTTCGATAACATTGTCAAGATAAGTTCTACTCAAGCAGTCTGAGATTTAGCGAAGTTAGTGAAGCCTACTAACACTATGTGCAAGGAATGTTAGATGGGAAAGAAAATAATAAATTCCTTCTGGAGTAAACAATATAGCTCTAATGGAGTACATTGTGATCTATGTGGTCCTTCAAGAATCAGAAACCTACAAGGTGAAAGGTACTTTATGTTACTCATTGATGATTATTCTAGAATGATATGGGTCGCTTTCTTGAGAGAAAAACATGAAGCATTAGAAAAGTTCAAGAGTTTTAAAGCTATGGAAGAGAATGAGACAGGTGAAAAGGTCAAATGTCCAAGGTCAAATAGAGGTGGTGAATTTACTTCACAACAAGTCAATTCTTTTCTGAAATGAATAGAATTCAAAGACAACTATCTGCTCCCCTGACCCCTCAATAGAATGGAGTTGTTGAAAGAAAGAACATAACCGTTCTAGAAACTGCTAGAACCATGATGCTGGAAGAAAGTGTTCCTCATTTCTATTGGAGAGAAGATGTAATTACTATTGTGTATACTATTAATAGGGTGAATGTCAATAGTAATTCTAGTAAGACACCCTTTGAGCTATGTTTTGGTCATAAGCCTACTATCAAATACTTCAAAAAAATTGGAAGAAAATGCTACACCAAGAGAGATGATGATATAGGTAATTTTGATGCTAGAAGTGATGAAGGAATATTTCTAGGATACTCTACTAAAAGAAAAGCTTACCCATGCTTTAATAAAAGGTTGAAGAAAGTGGTTGAAAGTGCAAATGTTAAGGTTGATGAAGATGTTGGTAAATCATCCAAAGTCAGTGATAATGATTCAGATGAACAACATGATGATGCTAAAAATTATGCTTAGAGACATAATCAACTTCAGATTATTCCAGTGAATCAAGGAAATCAAGAAGCAGATGCAAGCAAAAGTGCAGAAGAAAGATCACAAGAACAAGAGGTAAGAGAAAAATTCAAAACTCCTAAGTATGTGAGCAGAAATCATTTTGATAGTCAGATCATAGGAGACAAAACCAAAGGTCTGCAAAATAGAAGAAGAATTCTAGAAGAATATTGCCTAATTTCTAAATTTGAACCTAGAAATATAAGTGAAGCATGCAAGGATGAACATTGGATGGAAGCCATGAAAGAATAATTGTTGCAGATACAAAATAATAATACATGGGATCTTGTTCCTAGACCTTAGAGCAAAAATGTGATTGGAACCAAGTGGGTGTTTCGGAATAAGCTGAATGAACAAGGTGGCATGGTTAGAAACAAAGAAAGATTGGTTTACAAAGGTTACTCATAGATGGAAGGTATTGATTTTGAAGAAAAAATTTCTCTTGTTGCTAGAATTGAGGTTGTTAGACTATTTCTTGCTTATGCTACTTTCAAGAACTACAAATTTTATCAGATGCATGGGAAGTCAGCATTTTTGAATGGTGAACTAGAAGAAGTTTATGTTGACCAACCAGATGGATTTCAGTTGACTGATGAAAAGGACATGGTATGTCGATTGAAGAAATATCTTTATGGACTAAAGAAAGCCCCAAGAGCTTGGTATGCTAGATTGGACAAATACTTGTTGAAACTTGGATTCAATAAAGGTACTCCTGACAACAATTTGTATTTCAAATTGGATCAGAGCAAAGAATTGATCATTGAAGTCTTTGTTGATGATATTATCTTTGAAGGTGACGATGATTTGTGTATGAAGTTTGTCGATGTCAAAGGGGGAGAGAAGCAATGTGAAAAAAATGGGAAAAAGAGCAATGAAGGAAACAAGAAAAAAGTGCACAATCTCAAGGGAGATTGTTGAAGAAGAGTTAGTTGGGTTGATGGTATTATTTTTCACATCATGTGTTTCCATCAATGCCAAAGGGGGATATTGTTGGATGTTGTGGTTGTGTTGCTGATATATTGTTGTCATTGATGTTAATACTATTAGCATATCAATCTTCTTAAGGTTGTATATGTTGAGGAGATTGAGAAAATTGTAAAAACATATAGTATAGGTAGCCAGTGGAGCTGAGAAGGTCAAAATGTTTGAAAGCTCTCTGTGTTAAAGATCTGAAGGTATTCTTCAAAGGGTTTGTTGTTGAACTTTTCTAGTATGTTTTTAAAAGTTTCAGAGGTGCACATGAAGTTTTGTTAAAGTTATGAACATCTATGTGCCTACAGTTATTCAGTTTCTATAGATGGTGTTCTTGGTCAAAGCGAATGAAATTATGGTAATCGCGTGTGTTGTGCATGTAACTATGATGTTCATGGATGATTCTAGATTGTAATTATCCTTTTTGTACCTTCACAGTGATTGGAGTGTTCATGATCAGAGATTTTTCCGATATGTGCCTAAGTGTTCATTTTCTTGGCCAACATTGTGGTGTTAGCGTGTTGTGGATCCATGAGGATTAATATTTTATTTTTTGGTGTGTTTGGAGATGTGTGTTTGGGTCCTCACTATGTTGTGACCAACTTGTGTTGGTACGCATTGAAATTTATTCATGTATCAAGGCCGACACTTGTAATGTATTCTTTATTTGTGGCCAACTGAATAGTGCATGCAAATCTATGTAGCAAATATATATACAATATTGCTTTCCTCATTTATGAGAAGTGCTCAAGTGCTCAAATGTACAAGTGATGTGTAAGTGCGAATAAAGGTCAGATCATTCAGAGTAGAGTGTGGAAGAGTTTGAAGAAGTTTTATGTGCCTAAATGAAACTATAATTAGGCTTTTGCAAAAGCTATTTTCTTAGTTCAAATTCATCAGATGGATTTAATCTGATTACTATATGTAAGGCAATGAGCCTTCCCTTTGAGCAGTGTGCCTGAATGAAAGTGCATTCTCTTTTTATTCTTCATTATACTTCTATCAGGGTATAATCTTATGGACTAACATCCACCATGGTTTTTTCCCTAACAGGGTTTCCACATATAAAATCTTGGTGTTCATGTGTCTCTGATGTGTTGTTCTTATGCTTGCATTGTTAATTATCAGATATGTGATATAAGGATTGGTTAATGTTGTATAAGTTTGATTTTGGTAACAACTAATTCATCCCCCCTCTCAGTTGTCCATCTTTTTTTTTCCAACAAGGAGGTATAACTTTGGTATGGATATGTGAGCCTAATAAGGTTCTCTCATTTTCCACTTTTTGGGACTCACCTAGTGGACAATGGATTTCACTAGCTTGTGTGAGTGTGCATGATAGTTTGCATAGTGGACAACGAGTTTCAATTTTAAATGTTTTTGGAAAAACAACTAAGGCTTCCTCCACATCAACTTGGGTCAAATAGTCGAGGCTTGATCCACATATTTCTTTTAGTATTTGACATTGCATGATTGAGTATCTTGTCATTGTTGCATATATATGTTGAATATAGGTATGTCTCCTTGTGCCTTTGCTGGTTTTTCCATGAGATATTAGATATTGGGGGCTTGATCCTCCTCCTCAATATTTGTTATCTTATCTTTCCAATAATTATACAATTATACCTCTCTTTATTGTCTACTTTAGTCTAAGCTTGATGCAAGGTCATCCTCTCACTACACTAGGGCCTAAATGTAGTGTATAAAAATGTATCCCTTTACATTTTCACACTTTTTTTGGGTCTTTTTAATTAAATTGGAATTAATTATGCCCTAATAATCCCTATTTTATGTTTAGAAGCATAATAAATTACCTTTTATGAAGGCTAATCCCAATAATAATTAATTCCAACACATAACGCTTTACCTTGAGCAATGTGTGTTCCAAGAATACGGACCTGGGACCCATTCAACCATGGGTGAATAGGTCCTCCCTAGGCCTTTGTACCTAAATTTAAAATATGTATTTGGTGGTATTTTAGGGTCCCCAAATCCATATTTCAATGTTGTCTTGTCATATTTGAATTTTGGGAAATTAATGATCCATGCCTATAAATACAACATTATTTATTCAATTCAAATCCTAGAAGCAATTTCAAGAGAGCTTTATGAGATTTGAAGTGCAAGTTTAGAAGAGAAAATTTGATGATCAAGAGAATTCAAGAGAATTATCAAATATTTATTTCAACATTCAAGATCCAACCATCATCTCAAAGTCATCTTGCATCATGCATGTTTTTGGATCTAACATTTTAATGTAGGTTTGAAGATCAAGTCAAGAATTTAAAGTATCAATTCAAGCATAAAGATTTACATCTATTGAAGCCATTTCATCCAAGTAGCAGATCTAAATTTAAAGATTCATCCAAGGGGTAACATAGCATTGTTCATTCATCATTCCTTCTTTCATTCTTTATTTCAATTCAAGGTTTGATTACCAAAATGGGGTTTGACCAAGGAAAACCCCCATTCACCAAAAAACAAACAATTTTACCTCTAGCCTTTTTGTTACAAATTTAGGTTGAAGAAGGATTGAAGAACTTTTGAAGAAAAAGATTGGAAAAGTTGTCTAAGTTGTCAAATCATGGAATCTCGCCTACAGATCTGATTTATGACTTTTCGAAACTAAAACCTAGACAAATCAAAAGGTACAAATCAACACCAGAAGCTCCCAAAAGTTGTTAAAAAACCTTTTCAAAAGACCCATTCACCCATGGGTGAATGAATCCTAGATAGCCTCCTGAAAGTGACTTTTAGTGACTTGTAGACATCATTCTACCCTTCTTAGATGTGCAATAAGTTTTCTATTTCTATTAATATTGAGCTTTATATTATTTTTACAAGTTTCAATTCACATAATTAGACTACTTTTCTATTTTTAGTTTTTCTCCCAAAAGTTTTGTTCAGCCTTGTACCCCCATCCTCAAGCATAAGGAAATCTAGATATTCTCATTTTAAGTTGATTAACCTAAGGGTTGTTAGTCAATTCTTTGTGGGTATCTCTTTCCTAATGAAAATAAGAAGATAGGTCCATCATAAACCCATTTTCCCTCCATATCCCACATATTTATTAAACCTTATTTTCTATGTTTCAAATATATTGTGAGCTAACCCTCACCATGCTTTTTCCCATTTTTGGTTTTCAATGTAAAAATCTTGGTGTTCATGTGTTATGTGTTGTTGTAAATATTTCATGCTTTCTTTCCTTACTATAGTTTAATATGCATTAGTGGTTAGATGTTTAATGTTTGAATGGTTTAAGAGAATACTTATTCACCCCCCTCTCATTATTCTAGGTGTTCAATAGTGTTTGTGGTTGCCTATTATTTTGTGTGTTATATGTATGAGCAATAACATGATAACTTGGTTGTTGTGACACATTTTTACTAGATAGTTTTTTTATAATGTTGAAGATATTTCCTTGAGGATTTGGTTGGTTTTTATGTGGTACTATGATAAGAAGTGGCTTAGGAGGTCCAATAACAAAAGGAATCAAGTAGGAGGTTCAAGAGGAATCTTAGGAGGCCGAATGATTACATGACTCTTGGGAGGTCCGAAATTAATTTTTGGAGGTCCTATAATCAAAGGAGATCTAATGGACACTTGTGTGTTCATAACCTAAACCTATGTGACTTCTTAATGATATTCTATTGAGGGGGGGTCTATGATTTCCTTAGCCTATTCATCTATACTGTATTTTGAAAGAAATGTTTCAATGAGATCATCTTCTTTTTGCATAATATCTTCCCAAGTGGAAGACGCATTGGGAGAGGGACAAAGAAAATCTAATGATTCTCATTGATTGGGATCTTCTAACACCAAGATACCTTTATCACAAGTATAATAAATATTGGGGGAAGAGCAACTATGATTGTCTATGATTGCATCATCTTTGACCAAAACATTCTCACAAGTAGGAGAGATGTTTTGAGATGAATGTAGACTTGGAAAATTGATGTTAATAAATGTATTAAAATGATCTCATCCTATTGTGCAAAAATATCTTCCCATGTAGGAGAAGTAGGAGAAGAGGGACAAATAAGATTCTAACGAAAATCAATGACTGGATCTTCTAACACCAATATAGCTTCATCATAAATATGAGAGGTATCAAGAGAAGAGAAACTATGATTATAATGATTATCTATGATTCCATCCTCTTAGAAAAAAATATTCTCACAACTAGGAGAGATGCTAGGGGATGAATGAAGGATAGGTAGGGTAATAATAATAAATGTATTAATTATTTCATTCTCTTGCACTAAGGTATACTCACAATTAGGAAAGGTATCATGAGAATGACTACTATGATTATCATGGATATCAATGGTTGGAATACTAGAAGATTTAGTGGATGATCTAGGTAAATAAAATCCCCAAGAACTTCATATAATATGTAAAATTCACAACTACTAAAGGGCTTGGTAAATATACAATGCACATGTGGAAATAGATCTAACATGACTAAATTACTATGTAATCCTAGTTGTATGAATTTCTGCAAATATGCAAGCTAACTACCCAAATTATATAATTATTTAGAAAATGTAAATAATTTTCCTACATATATAGTAATTTTTAATATTGAAATCCAACAATTTTTCCTTGAATTTGTTATAAATCAAGAAAAATGACACTTTTTCTTACACATAAAATTATAAAAATTAAAATTTCAAAACAAAGATTTGCCAACAGGAACAAAAAGCAAACAAAGATACAAAAATGCATACAAAAACTTTTCAAGACACTTTTTCAAGGATAGATTCACCCTTGGGCGAATGAGTCCTTTCTCATGGTTCTAGAGAATGAAAATTTCAATTTGTATGTTGTTGTTTGATGTTTCCTTCTTCAATTGCAAATAGGTTAAACAATGGCTATTTTTCCATATTATTCTCAATTTACAACAATGTAATGCAAGATGCAAGTGTGAAACAAAGGTGAATATGTGTTGACAAGATTTTATTGAAAATTTTAGATCTAACATCAAATAGCTGACTAATTCTAAGATGCAAGATTCTAAAAATAATGATTTGATGTAAATTTGAAATAAAACTATCTAAATTTTCACTTGATTTTGGCTTAAAATGAAAGATGCAATGAACAATTTTAAATTTTAACCACTTAATGAATGCAATATGAATGTAAATATGATATAAATATGACTGAAACAAACCCTAATGCAACATATGATGTAGTATGAAATGTTACTATTTTCTAATTTTTATGTCTTTTAATGATGCAAAGATGAAACCCTAACTGAAAGATGCAAATCAATTTAATGCAAAACTAAGATCTAGGGTGAATTTTAGAAGGTATATGAAAAGGGGAGAAATACATTCACCATATTGAAAAAAAATGATGAACCAATTTTACCTCTCTAGTTTCATTCGATATGTGTGCTATATTATGAAAATGAGTAATAAAAAGTAAATCTAACCCAACTACCATTCAAAAGGCAGATATGGAAAGGGTTAAATATTGTGTACCTATTACAAAAAGTTCTCTTTCAAACCTCACTAAGGACTCATTTTCCCTATGGCGAATGTGTCTTGGCTAGGGCTTTGGAAAATTTGTTTCTAGGTTCTATTCCTCTTAGTCTGCACTCCTACATTCTAGTCGAGCACTATCAAAAAGCTAGAAATAAATCATGTAGCCCAGTTTCTGTGATTTCGTAAGAACGATGATAACTTTGGCTTGACTTTGCAACTTTCTCCAATTTTTCTTTCCAATTGATCTTCAACCAAAACTTGCAATCACACATCAAAGAGGAGAAAATGTTGATTGTTAGGGAATGCATTGGTCAAACCCCATTTTGGTAATTAAAACTTGAAATTAATAAAAGAATGAAGGCATGATGAATGAAAAAATGCAACGTCACAACTCACCAATCCTTATTTGAACCTTTGGATAAATCTGCAATGTAACGTGAGTGGCCTCAATGAATGTAGATATTGATCATGAAACTTGATGCAAAACAATGCCTTTGAATGCTTGATTGATCTTGAATACTACATCAACGCATTAGCTCAACAACATGCATGATGAACTAATTCTTTGACATGATGAAATTAATCTTGATTCCTAAGACAATATTCAATAATATTCCCTTGAATGTGTTGAAAATTCTCTTGAATGCTCTATCAATGATCTTGTGAAAGTACTCTTGATCTCATAAAGATCTCTTAGATGAAACTATGTAAAATAACCTTGTATTTATACATAACTTAAGGTTAATTCCCAAAATTTAAATGTCACAAGCTCACATTGAATTATAAATTTGAAATCCTTAAAATACCACCAAAAAAATATTTCAAAGAGAGGTCCTAGGTCTAAGTGAGGACCCATTCACCATGTGGAAAATGGGTCCTATGCCACTTACCTAGGACACACTTCAGACAATGTGAAATATCATGTAAAAATAGGGTCCTCGGACCCAGTGAGGATGCATTCGCCATGTGGGGAATGGGTCCTAGGTCACCTACCTAGGACACACACCCTCTAAAATTAAGTGTTGTTTAATGGAATTTATGAATGTTAGGTTTTATGCAATAACCTATTCCTAATTATTACTTATTTAATATTATTGTAATTGACACATGAATATACTCCAATTTAAGGAGACATAACTAGTGGATAAAGTGAATTATAGTTACACATGTCCATTTAAAAAGAGTTAAAGACTCTTATATTCTCTTCAAAATTCAAATCACAATATAATTTTCACTTGGCACCAAAGGCCATAATATCATTTCAAGGTACATTTCTCATCAAGTAATTAAATGATAATTACATTAAGTTACAACATAGACTATATTAGTCTAGTGAACATTAAGTTTCTTCGTCATTGCTCACCTCCATTGGTGGATGTGAACATGGTTGAAGCACTTTACCACCAACCATGAATTTTATGCTTCCCTAGTATTCTTCCAACTCAAATAATTCTTGACCTTGCACAAAGAGTTTAGCAAGAGAACAACCTACAAGGTGGAATATAGTGCATGCCCAAAATAAACATGAAAATTCTATCTTGTATGATAGAAAAATAAAGTGCAAGATCTATGCTAGGAATGATAGAGAGAGTGAAATCAAAAAGTTCATTCATGTATACATAATGAACAATATTTCTTGTCCAATCATAAAAGTGTGTTGCAACAACAAGAAACGATAGGTTTTGGTAAATAAAACCTATACTCTTTGACCCATTTTGGTACCTTTCCTAGAAGGTAACTTTCTACTAAACAACTATCTACCCTCTAAAAGCAACTATCCATAAATACTCTAGTCAACTAAGGTATCACTATTCTATTTCAATATTCAAATTAATTCTTCATAAATGTCTATCAAAGTGTAAAGTAAGCCTAATCTAAAAAATAGATTTATGGCTTACGAAGTAATTCATCATTTAGTCACTTCATTCTTCTAACTAATTTATGTTGAAATGCACATGACAACTGAGAGGGGGGTGAATCAGTTGTATCAAATTATTTACTTCTTAACTTAATCAATTCCACTTTATCTTCAAATTGTTATTAAGTATAAACATGAAAATGTAGATAATAGAAACACAACACCAGAGACACCAAATTTACATGGAAAACCCTAATGAGGGAAACTACGGTCAGGATTAACTCACAGTATAGTAGTAATGCAATCCCAGATACAAAAGTCTCACTACTAGAGGGATCACTACCCAAATACAAAGGCTCACTACCCAGATCAAGGGCTCACTACCTTAGGACTCACTATCCAGAAATAGAGGCTCACTACCTATAGAAAAATAAAACAAATAGATAACGATCCAACACTATGAGTTCCACACAATTTGCAAATTGATTAGAAGATTATGAATACAATGAAGTATTGTTGCCACAATTCACTCTTCCACACTCTTCTTTTTGCACTTTTTCGCACACTCTTCTCTTGCTTAGATCAAATGATGGATGGATATGAAATTCGCTACAAATTAACTTGTATTTATACCATCTTTAACCTCAAGGACATTCTCCAAGGTTGGCTATACAATTTAATTTATAAATTCAAACTAGTTCGGCCACTCAACATTCTCGTATTGGATAAGAAGGTGATGGGACCAAAATAACATCATGAATCTCGCACACGATTCCTCAAGTTGATGCAAATGCCAAATGTAACATGTAGACACTAGGTCAGCCAAACCTAATGAAAACACTAATGATCTTTGAAGTACATGCATCTGCAACAAGATAAACACACACAAATTTCTCAACACGCTTCACCAGTCATTTTACTATCTCTGAGAACAACTTAGATACATCTATAAAAACTTCAAAAAACTTCATTCATAGAGAAGACTTCACCAGTTCAACTGGGACAATCAGCAAAAACACAAAGACTCTGGAGCAGGTCTTTCAGAGTGCCAAACCACAAGAATTTTTTGTCAGAACACATAAATCATTAGAAATAGTCATCTCTTAGATTTGCAAGATCTAAAACCAAATATTAGAATATTACGAAGCCAAAATATTTCTCCCAGTCCACAAACAAATACTCTTGGAAAACCAGTTTGTTCACACACCGGTGAACATACATTCTTCTCTTCATCAAACCATAAGCTAGAACTCAAAATATACAATCCATTTAAGCTTATGAACACACCTATAGATCTGCATAGATATAGGATTAGCATAAAAAATGTGTGGACCACAATACCAGAGCACACTTAGAACACACTTCAACACAACTTTCATTATTTCTCAAATTTTCTCAAAAGCACTTGGCAAAACCCAACTTACTCAATCTATAAAGTGTTGACACTAATTCCAACATTAATGAAAACATCACAAAACACATCCATACTTGCAAAAATATCCCCCTTTTTCATTGATGGCAACACATGATGTGAAAAACCATCAAAGATAGTATACATGATTCTTAGAAGCAAAAACCTGCCAAGCATTTTCACATGATTTTCAGAAGCAACAACTTACCAATAATTTTCACATGATTCTCTCTCTCCCCCTTTGACATCAATGGAAAAGGACATTCTTGCCAAACAAAGCTTTGTTCACTCCCCCTAAGGAGTACACCCACATTACATACTGCAACAATGCACTTCTCTACTCCCCTTGAGGAGTAGACCTCAATTATCAATCCAAAATAAAAGAGTTTGTGAATCCAATGGATTGATGCACCTCCATGTGCACTTAGTACAAAGAAGGAGGGGAAGAAACCCCTAACTTCCCTCTGAGATACTTAAAAGTATCCTTTGGAAGGACTTTAGTGAATATATCTGCAACTTGTTCTTTGGTAGGTACATATTCAAGTCTAACTTCATTCCCCAATACTTTCTCCCTCAAGAAGTGATACTTGATAGATATATGCTTTGTTCTAGAATGCATCACCAGATTCTTTGAAATTTTTATAGCACGTGTATTTCCATAATAGACAGAAGTAGGCTCATCACTCACCACACCTATGTCCATCAAAGTTTGCTTCATCCAAAGTACATGTGTACAACAAGATGATGCTACAATATATTCAGCTTCTGCAGTGGGTAAAGAAACTAAATCTTATATCTTGCTCAGCCATGAAACTAATATTCCTCCCAAGAAGAATGCTCCTCCACTTGTACTCTTCCATTCATCTAAAAATCCAGCCCAATCAACATCAGTGTAGGCATTCAAAGTGAAATAATTGACCTGCGGATACCATAGTCCATATTATAGAGTTCCTTTAAGATATCTGAATATCCTCTTCACAGCTTTAACATTTGCTTCCTTTGGTTCTTCTTGAAATGTTGCAACTAAACATACTACATGCATATTGTCTAGTTTAGTAGTAGTAAGATACAAAAGTCCACCAATCATGGATTTGTATATGCTCTGCTCAACTTTAGGAAATTCATCATCCTTACTTACCTTGCATCCAGTTAACATAGGGGTACACACCAGTTTAGAGTCATCCATTCCAAACTTCTTTAATAATTCCTTAACATACTTAGATTGTGAAATGAATATCCCTTTGTCAGTTTGATTAACTTGGAGTCCAAGGAAGAAATTTAGTTCACCAATCATAGACATTTCAAATTATTTTAGCATTTCTTCAGCAAACATCTTACACATACCTTCATTACCAAAAAAATGATGTCATCAACATAAACCACAACTATCAGAATCTTATCTTTCTCAACCTAGAAGTAAAGATTGTTGTCTATGAACCCTTTGCTAAATCCTTGCTTTGTCAAGTATCTATCCAATATTGCATACCAAGATCTAGGATCTTTCTTCAGTCTATATAATTCTTTCTTTAACTTACAAACCATGTCCAGTTTTTCTGATAGTGAAAAACCTTTCGGTTGCTCCATATATACTTATTCTTCCAGTTCTCCATTTAAAAATGTAGATTTGACATCCATCTAATATAATTTGAAGTCTTTATGAGATGAAAATTCCAAGAACATTTGAACAAATTCCATCCTTGCTACAAGTGCAAAATTTTCTTCAAAATCTATTCCTTCAACCTATGAATATCCTTTACATACAAGTCTTGCTTTATTCCTTACTACTTTACCATCTTCACTTAACTTGTTTCTGAATACCCATTTAGAACCAATTATATTCGTGTTTTCAGGTCTAGGGACTAGTTCCCATGTCTCATTCTTCTCTAACCTAATTTTCATCAACACATGCTTCATTCACAGTCTTAGGTTCTATCTTAGAAAGTAAACACAAGTTTACCTCAGCTACTTTGCTTCTTGTCTTCACTCCTTCACTTTTGTCTCCAATTATATGTTCCTCCAAATGATTTTTCTGAACATATTTAGGAGTCTTGGGTGAAGGTTTCAAAATTTCTTCTTCACTTTGTTCTTTCTCTTCTTTTTCTTCTTCTTGTATTCGCGCATAGATTGGTTCATCAAGTTCAACTTCAGTTATTTCCACTGATCTATACATGGCTTCATCAACCTTCACATTAGTAGGTTCAATGATTTTCCTCAGCCTCTTATTAAAACATCTGTAAGCCTTACTGTCATTTTAATATCCAAGGAAAATTCCTTCATCACATCTAGCAACAAATTTTCCAAGATTTTCTTCATTTCTTCTAATATAGCATCTACTACCAAGTACCTTAAAGTACCTTACAGTAGGAGTCTTACCAGTCCATAGTTCATAAGGGGTCTTAGTGTTGTTACTTCTAACTTGAAATTTTTTAAGAATTTAAATAGTAGTGTGAATGGCTTCTCTCCAATATATATGAGGAACATTTTCTTCTTTCATCATAGTTCTGGAAGCCTCTTGCATAGTTCAGTTCTTTCTCTCTACAACTCTATTCTGTTGTGGGGTTCTAGGAGAAGAATATTGTCTTTTCAAGTTTTCCTCATTTTCTACTCTTGCCTTAAAGAGCTTGAGAATTTTCTCTAAGAAATGCAA
>CM021108.1:266352475-266678382 GCA_007115665.2 Sequoiadendron giganteum
TAGTTGACCACCTTATCCTCACAATTCACTAAATCTTTATGCTTGGATAACCAATTTATTCCCAAAATCACATCATATGAGCCTAAGGGTGCCACATACAAGTTTACTTGGGTTTGAAAGGTTGGAATTTATAACTCACTACAAAGAGATATGTATCTACCCTCCGCTCTACTCGATTTCCATACTGAACTATCCATGAGTTTTCCATGTACCCTAGTCTAATGGGTATCTTAGATATTATTCTAGGATCTATAAAACATTTAGTAGATCTAGTATCAATTAAGATAGAGATAGTTTGGCCATAGAGCTTACCTGTTAGCTGAATTGGTGAAGGCTGATATTCTACTTGCCTATTGTCCACTGGGGCATGGATCTAGCGAGTCTACTGATAGCTTCCTACCCTTCGAGTCTTTGACCATTGAGGAAAATTTGAGGCATAATGATTGCCCCCATATGTATATCATCCATCACGAGGCCCTTTACGACCTCTTGGCTTCTCCTCCCTAAAGACTTTCTATGCATGGTCATCCTTGGCCTTACCCTTATTTGATTTCTTAGTCCTTCCACCATTATCATCATCACCCTTGTCCTCCAATTCACTTCCCCTCTCGAGGTTATGAATCTAATGGCTCTTGTCCCCCTTATGAAATCTTTTCTTTCCATACCAAGAATTAGAACTTGAATCACTATGAATATTGGACAAATTTTGTAGCTTTTGTTTCTGTTTGGTGGATTTTTGAAAGACTTCATACATGGTTTGAGGTTTGTGTATATCCACCTCAGTTCCTATGTGAGGTTTGAGTCCCATTATAAATTTTTGGATATGGAACCATTCATCCCCCTGATACTAAAGCACATATTTCAACAAATTCATGAAATTTTCATAATACTGAATCATAGTCATTTCTCTGGGTTAAGTTATGAAATTTTATCATTTTCTTGTCAAAGAAAAGTTACGGTAGCCATCTCTTCCTAAGAGACTAGAGGAAGAGTCCCCAAGTTATCTCAGTAGGATGTAGGTTTTGTTCTAACTTCTCATTATCCCACCAAATCATTGCTTCATCTAAGAGCTAATATGTAGCCCATGCCACCTTAGTCCATTCAGAAAGGTTATGGAGGCCAAAGTATTTTTCCATTTCTATGATCCAAGCCTCAGCTCCTGTTCTGATGGCCTTGCCATCAAACTTGGGTAGTGCTACTCTTTTGAGGTCTTTCTCTAGCTCTTCCTTAATTCACCCTCACAGAACTTCCCTTGGACCACCATCTTTTTGATTTCCTTCCATATTCATGTGGTCCTGATCCTTGCGTGCCACTTAGACTTCTTTCTCAATAAGATGCATTCAATACTCTTTCCAATTTAGAACCTATAAAATTTATTCCAACCTCTTGTTCAATCCAT
The DNA here is from genome assembly GCA_007115665.2 of Sequoiadendron giganteum. Classification (NCBI taxonomy): domain Eukaryota; kingdom Viridiplantae; phylum Streptophyta; class Pinopsida; order Cupressales; family Cupressaceae; genus Sequoiadendron; species Sequoiadendron giganteum. The sequence goes on from CM021108.1 coordinate 266,353,875, forward strand.
TATTAGAACCATTACCACCCTCATCTTGCCTAGTGGTCACCATGAAATATCACACTTATCCTACAACACTGTCACATTCATCGCATCTCAACACAATGTTCTACGAGTAAACGTTATTTTGTTAAATCATAAAATTTTCATATGCATGCATCCTTTAACATAGTAGACATACACATTCATTGGGTCCACACCCTAAAGACCAGTCCTGGATTATGTAAATATTTTTGATTTTAAGTGTTCACTTCTCATCAATATTCAAGCCTCTCTCTAGCTTGAGTCACATAAGGGCTTGTGCTAGAGTTTCATTTTCATTGGGATTTTTTGATGGAACCTCTGCATTGGCATTTCCTTCCTTTACATCATTCTTGTGTGGGGTTTTGACAATTTTCCCTTTCCTTCATCTTGCCTTTGATCTTCCCATTCTTGCATTTAATTCAGGTTCAGTCAATTCTCAAGACTTCTAGTTTGAGGTCAAAGGTCAACTACCGTAGTGAACTATGATAGACTCAAAAATGCCTAGAGCTTAACCCTAAGCTTTGATACCAAATGTGATAACCTATTCCTAATTTTTACTTATTTAATACTATTGTAAATGAAACATGAATATACTCCAAATTAGAGATACATAACTAGTGGCTAAAATCAATTATAGCTACACATCTCCATTTAAAAAGAGACAAAGATTCTTATATTCTCTTCAAAATTCAAATTACAATATCATGTTCATTTGGCGCCAAAGGCCATAATATCATTTCAAGGTACATTTCTCATAAAATAATTAAATGATAATTACATCAAGTTACAACGTAGACTATATTAGTCTAGTGAACATTAAGGTTCTTATTCATCGCTTGCCTCCATTGGTGGATGAGAACATGGTTGAAGAACTTTACCGCCCAACCATGAAGCTTATGCTTCCCTGGTATTATTTCGACTTGAAGAATGCCCGAACCTGCATGGAGAGTTTAGCAAGAGAATAAAATTCAAGTTGGAATATGTTGCATGCCCAACATCAACATGAAAATTCTATCTTGTATGCTAGAAAAAGAAAGTATAAGATATATGCTAGGAATGGTAGAGAGAGTGAAATCATAGAGTTCATTTATGCATACATAATGAACAATATTACTTGGCCAAGAATAAAAATTTGTTGCAACAACAACAAATGATAGGTTCTGGTAAAGAAAACCTATACTCTCTGACCCATTTCGACACCCGTCCCAGAAGACAACTTTCTAGTAAAAAAATATCTACCCTCTAGCAACAACTAGCCATAGATGCTCTAGTCAACTAAGGTATCACTGTTATGTTTCAATATTTAAATTACTTATTCATAAATTTCTATCAAAATGTAAAGTAAGCTTAATATGAAAAACAAATTTATGGCTTACAGAGCAATTCATCATTCAGTCACTTCATTCTTATGATTAATTTCTACTTATCATCTCAAACATTTTTCCATTAAAATTAAAGTACTAAATGAAAAACAAAAGAAGGTGTGTCACAAGTATGTGTATGTACATAGAAAAAGTCTATGTGCATACACATATATGTGCCTACTTATGTTTGAGTTTGTGCATACATTCTAAAAAAAATACATTAATTCAGATTGTGAACTTAGATAGTATTCTATTTGACCTTTCATTGTCAAGTGAACCGTATAGGCCTTACAGTTTCATACATATTGTTTGAGCATACATTTACTATTTCCTTCTAAACAGTTGCAAAACTAGCTGCTTTCTTAAGTACATTCTTGACTTGAACAAAAAAGTATTGTTCCTACTATATAGTTATAAGGAAGCAGCTCATATATTCACATTTATCATTTAAACACTTATTAATTGAACAGAGTTGTAATGCAACAAAACATTCATCTTCTCTTTTCTACAATTCAGTTTTAAGAAAAAATCAATAATATCACTACTCTGTTATAGATCTCTAGTTGTTCTTGTAAGAAATGATCACTTTTACAAGCATATGATTCACTATCAATTAGAAGAAATAGTATGATTATTTCACATTGTATAGAAAATATTCTAGTAAAAATCTGCCCTATATCAAGCATAAGGACAATATGACAATATTCAAAAGAAAATATCATTTCCCAACAAACTATAATATCAAGCTATTAACCATCTCCTAATGGTCAAGATCATCATAACTATATTCAAAACTTTCGCCTATATACTTTACTACCTATTACCATGCATGCAAGGATATTCTACATGTTGACCTTGATTTCATTTCAACATGGTTTTTCTATCCACCATCCTCACTAAACTGGGTTAGCTTCATAGCACTTGATAACCTACATTCATTCAAGGCTTGAAAACAATAAACATAGCCCTTCCCATTTGATGTTATCATCCCATTTTAATATCAGGGTTTGATATGAAATATAAGAAAATAAAACATTAAAAGGGGTTTTCTATTTCCCCTGGACCATAATAGATCCCAAATATGTATAGGAGGAATCACTTATATTTTCATCGGACTAATTTTGATAGCCCTATGGGCTTAACATTTAAAATAACATGAGTTTATGATCGACTTTTGAAGCATTATGAGCCTCGAAAACCACTAGGGTGGTGAATAATATGAAAGAAATTTACAAGGTTACAAACCCTATTCTAAGGGAATCCTTAATCAATCTCCATCACTGTTTATTCACAGTGAGCTATAATAAAATGGTGCAAAGTATATGAATTGAATTATATGTAATGCTCATGTGAGCAACCTCAAGGAAGAATTGTCTGAACTTAACACTTAAAGTGTTGGCTTAGCTCATAGAGCTAGCTGCATGGCTTCCTAAAATAAAGATCTCATACACATAATGCAAACAAGTGACCAATAGAGGTTGACACTATGTCATTCAGCCTAAGGCCATGGATTCTATCGAATGTACTCACAATAAAATGAAAGAAATCAATATACATAATAAAATTTGCTATCGTTTGATAATAAAGAAGGAAAGAATGGAAATAAAAATGAGTTTATATTTCTTGCATGGTTTGGATTACCTCAATATAGAATCGATTAAGCTATCCCTAGATTTTTTCTTCAAACTCCTCTACTTTTTCCTTCCTATGACCCACCTTTTCTTGTGATTTTCTTCACCACACTACTTGTGTGTTAGTAATAAATGGAAACAAAGGTCTATATTTTTCATGCAAAAGGTGAAGGCATTATGGCCTTTTTTCCGACCACTACACAATTCAAATATAGCCATTAAATTCATGGAATTCCTTACTGTCATCAATATGTTTGTTTTAATCATCAACTTGATATTAGTATGCTATCGGTTATCATTTGAATCCAACACACATACATTTGAATAGGAATTTGAATATACATATATTTATATATATGTATGTATATATATACTTACGTAGTATAAATATATATATATATATTCATATTTCTATGTTTATTTAAATGATTCCCATTCTCATTTACCATACCTTCTACATTTTCATATACACGCACATAAATACATATATATATATATGTATGTATTTGAATCTTATATACATACATGTATACATATATATTTATATATACATATTTACTTCCATGTGTAAGTGTTTGTTATGGCTTACAAGTTCCATACAATATTACTTTCAATAGATAACTTAAATTCAATTTTGAGCATATATATATATATAAGAAATTTTATTTTTGTTTCATCAAACATAGACTTTTAAATGGAAAATTTTCATATCTACAAGCCATATATTTTCAAACATAGAATTTTTTCAAGTTAGGAAATTCTCATTCTCAGACATATGCAATTTGATTTAAATGCAAGTCATCATGCCCTTCTATGGTGTGTGCACCCAGATTCCAATTGGCTTACCGTTCAATCTGGCTAAACAATCATACTTGAACCGTGTTCTCGTCCTTCATCCTATCACCTTGATACTACACATACTTGCAAATTTATCATTAACGTTCAACTCTTCATGAAATATATAAAACTAGTTTTCATAATTTGATAAATTCAATAGTAGTCAACTCCTCATATTCAACATGTGAATATTCCAAAATCTCCATTTAATATTTATTTGAATTCCATCAATAATTCAATTTTTCGTATTTAAATAAATATGTAATAAAATTGGGTTATGACATTTTATCCCTCATAATTTGCAATTAATTAGGCTTGGATTTGAATTAAAGGGGCCAATTAAGGAAAATTAACCTGAATCATTTAATAAAACCCAAATTAGTGTGAAAGTGTAAAGATACACTTTACAACACCCTAAATAAGGCATAATTAAGTCCATTTAGTTAAAATGGGCCCTAAACTTAATGTGAATGTGTAAAACACATTACAACACTAAATCAAGGCAACATTAATCTCATTTTAATATCAATTATTCTCAAATTAAGGAAAAATGGATACTTTTCCGTTACTATATTTTTCCTCCACTTTAGTGAGAGTTTGGCCCCATGTAAAACTCACACTAAAGTATATATTTAAGAATATTATGTATGTAGAAATGACAAATATGTACAATCATACAACATCAAAGACCAAGAAGATCAAGCATAGACTATCCAATGCAATGTGGGACACATCTAAGCTATTGGTTTTGTTTTGTTGCATGCTCACTCCGGGGTAGTGGAACCTCAACCTGTCCACTAGGTGAGTATCCCAGTAGGGTGGAAAATGAGAGAATCATATTAGGATCCCATACCATATCAAAGCTATCCTCCTAACAACTTTAATAAGGCACCACAATGCTAGACAAGGCTCTAGAGGAAAGCAAGGTGTGTTATGCTAGCTGGCCTTGAATTTAGGGTTTTGAGATCCATATGGCTTAACAAGCTATGTTATTCCAAACACCTATGAACAAGGGGAAGGTTCCACAAGAAAGAAAGGTGTTTACTGCTTGGTGGCCTTTATTAGGGCTTGAGCTTCGCAAGGTTAGTTAGCTATGTTATGCCAAACACTTATGAATGTTATATGTAGGTTTTTTTTCAAGGGGATCTTGCGTCGTTCATATAAGGTCTTATTCTTAGGGAACATCATGCCTAATGTCTCTAAGAGAGGAAAATTCAAGAGTAAAAGGAATGAAGTGTGTCACATCACCACTAAGAGGAAAGCCATATGCTAAGAAATATCACACTCTTGGAGGACATCAAACCCAATGAATCCACCAAGAGTAGGATAAATCAGAAGAAAAAATAAAATTGCACCATGAAACATAAAAAATTTCAACATATATTATCGATGTATGACCCCACTTTAAAGTGGTTCCTAATACCATTGCTATGAGAAATTTCTTTAAAGTAGCTAATTTTCTCTCCCAAGACATGAGAGCTTCGTCAAAAAGCCCTATTCCAAGTCATATGTTTCCTAAATAAAGCTATGCCATGAAAAAGGTAGGAGGGGTTGCCCCCAAAAATATAAAAGGGATCCATAGATTTAGGTCTAGTATATCCTCGCTACAATGTTGTTATAGAGCTCAAAAATGTCATCATTCCCCAAATACTCATAGAACTGGAATAATGACACAAAGAGAGTGAAAAAAAGAAAAAGCCTTTTGGGTCAACATGGAAGAGACATAAATCTCTCAATGCCTTGCATCATCCCCAAAAGAAAAACACAAGACAAATGAAAAAGGTAAAATTTTTATGACATAAAGAAGAATGTAGATACATAAAGAGGAATACACAAAAATAGAGAGATACATCAAATGAAATAGCACGGGGGATCACATTATGCACATGCAATCACATAAATAAACATGAAAAAAATAAAATTTAAAATACTAGTAAGGCACATGCGAGTCAACCTATAGCAGGTTGTCCACATTCGAATCTTGTTTGGTATATGTGGAAGATAAACAATTAGACAAAGGGACAACAACAAGTTCCAAACTAGGGGAAGCACCAAGTTCAACATTATTTTTTAGTGGAATTGTCATTTAAGCTCAAGGAAGAGGAGAACAATGAATGCACTTGTTCATCAATATTTGCAATATCAATGTAATCATCTAAATTAATCACAATAGGATGTCAGATGATAATGTCTCTGGAAGGTTCTTTATGTTTCAATGAAGGTATAGAATCATCATGCATTACTTCAGGTACGTTCAAATTTTTATTTTCTTTGTTGCTCTTTTCTTCTTTAGCTTCTAACATATGAGAAATAGCATGACATCTACACCTATGCTCTCTAGTGTTTCTAATTCATTTCAATCTGTTGTCAATTTGTGATTGTGTAGGAGCGGGTTTATCAACCATAGGAGGTTGTTCAACCACTTTCTCTTTAGCTTTGTAAGCTTGTTTGATTTTAGGAGGCACAACAAGATTGTTTTGATTGTCTCATGGTATCTTATATAAAATGGTAGTAGTATTTTCCATAGGTTTCTTTTGGATATTTGGAAGAGATTTTGGTTCAATCATTGGTTCGTTAAGGATAGGTGGATCAATCACGGGTTGAGGAATATTTCTAAGAGATAATGTTAGTGTAATTAATATTTAATTACACTTGCATAACTTTACTTAGGTTGAGCTAATTTTAGGTCAACATTAGGGTTGCATACTTTGCTTTTATAAAGAAAATCATCTCATTGTAATATTGAATTCCTGAATATATCATTTTGCACATTCGCATGCAAAGCTCTGCTTTTTTATGTTTTCTCTTTTGTGGAAGGTTTTTAGGTTTGCATATCTGATCTAGGGTTTCTAACATGGTATCAGAGCCTTGACATGCAGCCCCTTCTCAAATTTTGGAGAAAACCATTGCAGATTTCGTTTGGGGTTCCTCAAGGATTTCATGCATTGAACTCATCTATGCAGCATTTTGGATCAGATCAGGCCTTTCCATTGGATTCAGAGCACTGGAAAAATTCAGGTTTGGCTTTTATTTTGCAGATTTTTGCCATGATTTGCCAGATCTGTGAGGGTTTCAAATTGGGTGTTTTTTTGCAAGCTCTGGAGGTCGCCATCTTTTTGAAGCATTTTGAGCAGAAATGAAGGTCACCATTGCATTCGCAATGGCCAAAAACCCTTAGATCGCCTTTCGTTTCATCAATTTTGATGAAGTTGATCCGGAAGGCAAAAAAATTTTGTCAGAAAGTCGTACGGCCTCCCTAGCACGCTTCACGAGGCGCGGTTTTCGAAAAAAAAAAATTTAAATCAAGTTTTTTGGGATGTAGGCCAGCGCTCGCAGTGCAAATCCTACCACCGCCAGGCGGCCACCAGGTGGCCACCCACCGGTCGCTCCACCAAGCGGCGCTCAGCCTACCTGCCACCAGGTCCGCCCAGCCCCCGCGGCCCTTCTGCGCTCCGCCCCGGTCATATGGACGACCGGGGGCTACCTGCCAGACCCTAAGGGCTTCAATCTGTAGCAGCGGTAGTATGGGTGACCAGGGGCTCCGTCCCAGCCCCTGGTCACATGCAGGACCAGGGGCCCATTTTTTTTAGCCCCCTGGGCTGCCTGCAGGCCTTATAGGCCATTCTAGAGCACTTTTACAAAATTGGGCGTAACTTTTACGTACGGTGTCCGTTTTTCACAAACGAGATACTGTTGGAAAGTTGATTCCGACACCAATCTATTCAACATTTTATTTTTTCTATATTTTTCTCTAGATTTATTTAGCAGGTCCTTGAACTCAGATGTTGTTGTTTTCACTCCGGAGGGCATATCTTTTGACTCAGTGATCCTTTTTTCGCCATTCTTGTGGCATTGGAAAGCTGGTTCAGTCCTTTACACAAATTTGAGGTCTATTTTAATTTTCTATTTATGCATGTTAGGCATTCTCTCCTTTTGCAGTCATTGGGGATTGTAATAAATGAACTAATATAAAGTTCCATCGGGGGGGTTTCTTGCATAATAATCTTCATCATGTTTTGATGGCAACTCACATGGGTTGTAATCTGGTTTCTTAGTTTCTTTTGGCCATATTTTGTCTTAGTTTGACACATACCAGATTCATTTTGGTTCACAGTTTAGATTGAGAGCCTATGGTTAGTGATCCGCATCGGATCCATCTCAGTTTGAGGGCCACTAAATTTGTGGTTATTGTTCCCGAGTCTGTATGGTACTTTTTCCCATGGAAGAGTTTCAGTCTTAGTTTGGCATCAGCATCAAGATTCACGGCTTCCAGATTCTGTGATCATCATATCATCTACTATTGCTCTATGGATTCCAAGGTTGTTCCAGTTTGGTGTTTTCGAGTGTTCTGTGGCATCGGGTCTGCTGTCACATTATGATGATTCTGATATGGTTTCTTGTAGATAGAAGTATCTTTCCTTGCTTGCCGGATTGCGGTTCCAGTGTTCTTCCAATGCTTCTTTGCAGCAATCATCTCATTGTAGGGGGGGTTGTCCCATTGGGTTTTCCTTCTCTACCTCATTATTGCATTTGTACATGGGTACCTAATCAGGCCTTGTTGTCGGGACCCATTCATGATTTCTTGCATTCATCTTAGTTTTAGGTGCATGCTTATCTAGTCTCCCTAAGTTGCACTTATGGGGGGCTATTAGTGTAATTAATATTTAATTACACTTGCATAACTTTACTTAGGTTGAGCTAATTTTAGGTCAACATTAGGGTTGCATACTTTTCTTTTATAAAGAAAATCATCTCATTGTAATATTGAATTCCTAAATATATCATTTTGCACATTCGCATGCAAAGCTCTGCTTTTTTATGTTTTCTCTTCTGTGGAAGGTGTTTAGGTTTGCATGTCTGATCTAGGGTTTCTAACAGATAATTCTGCTATGCACTTTGCCTTAAAAAATTTATATGCTTTAAAAAAGTAGTCCTCATGAGGTCTAATAGGTTCGATAGGCTTGGGCCAAAATAAATCCAATGAAAAGTTCTCATAGGAAGACACAATATTAAAGCCACTATGATGTACAGTAAGGATTTCATTACCAAAGGGAAACTTCAAACATTTATAAACAACTAAAAGGATGGCATTCATGGAGTGAAGCCATGTATATCCTAACTTCACATGAAATTGGTCCAATGATGAGATGATGGTGAATGAGAAATTTAATGTTTTCGGTCTGACTTTTAGAGGGAGATTTATTGAGCTAATCGTAGGACAATAAAAACCATTATTTGTTTCAATCCATGCTTTTGGTTTTTCATATATATCTTGATAGATTTCATGCACAATAGGAATTCTTTAGTGATCACATTCTCTACATAGACAAGATCAATTAATATCCCATTAGTAGGCTTGTCATTGATTCTTTCAGCTATGTAAAGAGGACCATCAGGTGCATGTTTGATTATTCCATATTGTGAGAAAGAAATATTAAGGGACATTTTGGTTTGGCCCTTACAAGGTTTAGTTTCAATAAATGACACCACTTTAACTCCTTCGTCCACATTTTCATCTTTTATATTTTCAGCATTCATCACATCATTCTTTGTTTCACTAGCTACAAACTTTGTAAATATCAAGGAAATAAGTTTGTAGCATGGGATTGCTGGAAGTATGTCATATATTTTCATTGATATCACCAAGTTGGTCTAGGCCCTTTTACCGGTGTGTAGATCATGCTTATCCCATCCGGTATTTGATCCGGTATCTCTGGTAAACAGTATGATCTAAGGTTTAGAGAAAAGGCTTATAATGGTTGGAAGTGTGTATGCATGTAATCTCAAAAGTTCATATGTTTGGGTTATGTGTTGGCATCATTTTTTGTGAATACATTTTAGTATTAGGTTAATCATGGCTGACCTAATATTCAGTCTATAGCCCAACATGAATTACAGATTATAAGACCTAGTCTTGGTCCCAACCGACATGATGTTGCATGACACAAGTGAATATGAAGCTGAAAAGTTATCATATGAATTGAATCTAATTAGGCTGACCTAATTGATACATACAGATATATCAAGTATATATGCAAGATGGTTTGAGGAGGGAGATGAGCAAAGAACCATATAGAAACAAGTGAAAGTGTGTGTGTGGTAAGAAAATTATGTGAATAGGAGTTTGATTTCTGATCCATTGTCATGTGATAAAATACTTTGAGCATCACAGAACTGAATCTACACTTGTCGTGTAACTTCTTAGCTCAACCCTAGCGGTTAGCCATTTTTGTTTGCACAATTTTTATAGGCATTGAGCCTCCATATTTGGATAGTGATTCCTTGTAAGTAGTGAGTTTTTATATCAAGCAATGAGCCTCTTTGTTATCAGTTTTTTTATAACTATATATATTGTGAGTTAATCCTCACCATGGTTTTTCCCTCATTGGGTTTTCCATGTAAAATCTGGTGTTCTTGTGTTGTGGAATTTCATGTTCTATTATTTCTCTTATCTTTTTTATGCTCCCAAGTAAATTAAAGGTTTTTGTTCAATGAATTAGTGGATATTGATTCAAACCCCCTCTTAGTAACCAGTTTATTCAACAGGGATTTCTAAATATTTGTAAATTCTAGTTAGGAGGAGCTACAGACTTATTGCCTTGATCATTCACACCTCCAATTAGAAGATGATTAGAATTAATGAGGTCTTCCACAAGATGTTTAAGACACTTACAATATTTCATATCATGTCCATTTTGTCAGTGGTAATGGAAATACAAATTTGGTCTATAGTTTGAGGGTAATGGTTTATTAGGATTAGGAGCTCTGATAGGAGGTAAGGAAAGCATATTCTTTTCCATGAGTTGTAGTATGATATTATGAAGGGTATTAGGCTGAGGAGTAAATTTTATATTCCTATCCCCAAAGGTAAAATGATTTGTAATTTTTATAGCAACCACTTGGTTATCAAATTGTTGATTTAGTTGAGTGGAATTAAGTTGTAAAAAGCCCCTATTTTATTTCTTGAAAGGCTAGTAACTATTTTTTGGTTCGGATTCAGAATTTTTTGGATGACTAGGGGGATTTTTCACATCAAGACCATAAGTCGTATTTTGATAATCATGAAGGGCTATACATAACTATGTGAATGATGGAAATTTCAACATCTTAAGTTTGGTTTTAATTTTGTGTTGTAAATTGGAAATATACATTCATTGAAGGTCAACATCAGGAATTTTAATGTTTATTTGTGAATAAATCATTTGATATCTCCCTATGAAATTAGTCACTTTATCATCATCCTTTTTTTTGCATTTCATTAAATCAACTAGGGTCATCTTGGGAGCCATGTGAATGTGCAATTTGTTGTAAAAGGAATCAATAATCTCATTGAATGAACCAATCGAGTTATTCAGTAAGGAGAAAAACCACACTAAAGAAGTATCCTTCAATGACCTAGGGAATAGTTTAGCCAAGAGATTATTTTCAAAGATGAAATGACTACATAGGCCCGTATAAGCGGAAACATGAATAATAGGATTTCCTTTTCTACCATATTTCTCGAATGTAGGAACCTCTAAATCTTGTGGCATTTTTTTTCTCAATATCTCTATGGATAATGGGTTGGTTTTGATGTATTATGAAGGTTGACGATTGTTGTTTTGATTTAGGGTTGTGACTTTCTTTTGAAGGTATGCCATGTTTTGCAAAAGTGTATTAATGATGGCATCATTGTTGTTATTTTATGCAGAGGGAAAGTGAATTTTAAATTTGTGAGGGAGGATGGTTGAGGAGATATGGTGTTTGAATGCACAAAGCTAGAAGTATTCCTTGTGTAAATACCTAAGGAAGTGTTGGCATTGCTAGTAGGTTGAATGGTTGTAGTAACATGAGTACTAGTGCATGTAGGAATGGAAATGGGTATTGTAGAAGGAGGAATTTAAGTTCCACCTTGGCTTTGGGTATACCCCAAAGCTTGAGTACAACTAAGGGATGGTGTTGTTAACATGATGCATATTGGTTGTAGGTAAGGAAGTCATGTGAAATGAGGTATGCATACTATGATCCATAGGGGGTTGATTATCAACACTATTAGAAAGAGAGAAAACACAAGATCTACAATGAATGGTGTATCATGGGATGAAATGAGTCTCAAACTATGTTCCACAATAGTTTGAGAATTAAAGAGTGCAAACAATACAATCCTATAAACCTAGATGCAATGCAAATTTGAATGCAAACTAAATACCCTAAATTATAATTAATTCAATACTAATGAATGAAAATGAAAGCAAGATCTAAATCTAGGATGAAAAGGACTCCAAAATCAAAAAATTACAATACACAAAATGTCGAGATCACCAAAATGAAAAGGGGAAAATAGGTTCACCATAATGAAACAAAATTTTGAACCAATTTTTCCTCTCTAATTTCATTTAATATGTGTGTTGTATTATGTAAATGAGTAACAAAAAGTAAATCTATTCGAACTACTAGTCAAAAGGTAGATCTAGAAAGGGTTAAATGTTGTGTACCTTTCAACAAAAGTGTTTTTTCAAACCTCACTAAGAACTCATTTTCCCTATGGTGAATGGGTCCTTGCTAGGGCTCTAGAAAATCTATTTATGGGTTATGTTCCTCTTAGTCTACACTCTGAGATTCTAGTCGGGCACTGTTAGAAATCTGGAAATAAATCTTGTAGCTTGGTTTCCATGATTTTACAAGAAAGGTGATAACTTTGACAACTTTTCAACATTCTCCAATTTTTATCTCTAATTTATCTTCAACCTAAAACCTGCAATCGCACATCAAAGTGCAGAAAATTTTGGTTATTAGGGAATATGGGTTTACCTTGGTCAAACCTCATTTTGGTATTTAAACCTTGAAATGAAAAAATTCATGAAGGAATGATGAACAAACAAATGTAATGTCACAACTCACCAATCCTTATTTGAACCTTTGGATAAATCTGCAATCTAACATGAAGTGGATTCAATTAATATAGATCTTGATCATGAAACTTGATGAGAAAGAATGCCTTTGAATGCTTGATTGATCTTGAATTCTACATCAACACATTATCTTAACAACATGCACGATGCACTAAATATTTGATATGATGAAATGAATCTTGATTGCTACAATAATATTCATTAATCTACCCTTCAATACCTTGAAAATTCTCTTGAATGCTCTACCAATATTCTTGTGAAAGTACTCTTGATCTCATAAAGGTTGCTTAGATGAAACTATGTGAAATAGCCTTGTATTTATACATACCATAAGATTAATTCTTGAAGTTCAAATGGCACAAGATGACATTGAATTAAAGTTTTTAAATCCTTAAAATATTGCCAAAAAGATATTTCGAAGAGGCTTCCTAGGTCTAAGTGCAGACCCATTCGTCATGTGACGAAAAGGTCTTGGGCCACTTATCTAGAACACACTTTCGACAATGTGAAATATGATCCTAGGAATTAGTGAGGAATCATTCACCATGTGGTGAATTGGTCCTACGTCACCTACCTAGGACACACACCTTCTAAAATTAAGTGTTGTGTAATGGCATACTTAGAATTTGTAATTAATTAGGCTTGGATTTTTATTAAAGGGGCCGATTGAGGAAAATTGACCTTAATGAATTAATAAAGCCCAAGATTAGTGTGAAAGTGTAAATATTCACTTTACAACACCCTAAATAAAGCACAATTAAGTCAATTTAGTTAAAAAGGTCCCTAAAGTTAATGTGAATGTGTAAAACACATTACAACACTAAATAAAGGCAACATTAAGCCCATTTTAATATTAATTATTCCCAAACTAAGGAAAAAGGGATACTTTTTTTGTCACTACAGTATATAATTATAACAGGTTAGGTTAAAAAATGAAATAAATAAAAAGGTGATCCTATATCCTAAATGCAAAGAATCAATGGTGTATTTTTCTAAATTTCATTGAGATGTAGATCCAAGGTGACAAGATTGGCTTTTATCCCTAATGGTGACAGAATTGGACCTAAATCTACATCTAAAGGGGGATTGGAATTGATTAGAAATATTTTGAAATTATCAACTTAATTATCTTATATGACGTAATATTAAAAATGCAAGGTCTTGAAGACTAATAGTCAAGAACAACAGTTTACCACTGAATCTAGGAAGTGTATGGAATAATAAATATGGTTAAAAAAATGATTTTGAGGTGCCTACAAGGACTCATCCCCCTTTGTTGAATGGGTCTTTGTACATGTGTTCAAATAAAATTTCTAGGTCCTTTGGTGCAAGATCTAAGCTTCCATTTTCCCCAAGTCTCATTATCAAAAACTCTAAAATAAAATCTATAATTGAGTTTTTGTGAATTTAAAAAGATGATGACAACTTATGCAATAATACAAAACTTCTCTTAAGGATATTCTTGTAATCTACTCATAAAAAGAGAAGGAAAAGTTATTTTATTTGAATTTGGGTTTACCTTAGTCAAACCCCATGTTTGGTAATTAAACCTTAATAGAAAGATAATGAAAATCGAGAAGGAAATAATGAATGAACACTTTCTTGCAACAACTCACCAAGCATTCAATGGCTTACCTTAAAGCATTGAAGACAAACACATAACTCCAAGGACTTGATATTTCTTTTCTTGATGGATTGCCACACTTCAAAGTGCTTAGATGCTCTAGGATAAACAATACATATTAGCATTCATCGGGTGACATGAACACACATAAGCTTGAACATGATGAGAGGATCTTGAATTCTGCAACAAATGATTGAAAAAAATACTCTTAAATTCTCTTGAAAATAAAATTTCCTCTTCAAAATATTTGATTATGTGTTAGAATGCTTCTTAGATTTGAATGCATAAAAAGACTATATTTATAGGTGTTTATCTAGTTTCCCAAAAATTAGATTCCAAAAGCCAAAATATAAATATTGAATTTGAATCATTGAAAGATCGAAAAAATCATATTTAAAAATGGGCCTTAGGACTTTAAGGAGACCCATTCACCCAAGGAAAAATGGGTCCTATCCTAAAAATCTAGGACACTCATTCTCCAATGTGATTAAAATATTAATTTCATTAAATAATTGTTGGTGTCACTTTTGAAAAATAGGAATAATAAGGCTTTGAATTGCATAATTTGGAAAATTAGAAGCTTAATTAAGTCCAATAAATTAAGGGACCCAAACAAAGTGTGAAATTATAAAGGGTATGCAATTTCCTACACTACACTTCTTACATGGATTATATTCATTATTTCTCTTTGCTTGCTTTTGTATAGTACCTTTGTGCAATTGTTGATAGTAATGCTAAATGTACTTGCTCATTTTCCTTCTCACTTATCCTCTAGGTTTACTCTTCACTATTCTTGTCTCCTATAATTTGTTCTTCAAAATGATTTTTGTGAACATACCTAGCCGAAGTCTTAAATATCTTCTTAGATTCAACCTCTGAGTCTTCATCATTCCTTCAAATTTTATCTTCATTATCTTTTTCTTTCAAAATACTAGTAGACTATATTGTTTCATCAAATCTTACATTGACACTTTTCACAATCCTCTTCAACCTTTTTTTGTAACATCTATTTTCTTTTCTTGTTGAAGAATAACCAAGAAAAATATCTTCATCAAAAATAGAATCAAACTTACCCAATGCTCTCCATCCCTTTTGATGTGGCATTTGCTTCCAAATATCTTGAGATGTTGAACTAAATCCAATTTTTCTCTCTCTATATATATATTTTTTTTTATCAGTCCTTAGTCTTATTTGAGCTTTGTTTAAGATATATATTGTAGTCTAATTTTCTTCTCGCCAATATATATCTAGTAAGTTTTTTTGACTTAACATTGTTCTATCTATCTCATTTACAGTCCCATTCTTCCTTTCTACAACTCCATTTTAATGCAAAGTCCTAGGAGCTAAGAATTTCATTTGGATCCCATGTTTCTCATAGAATTCACCATACTGTTTTGAAGTGAACTCTCCACCTCCATTTAATCTTAAAACCTTGATTGTTCTTTCAGTTTTATTCTCAAGTAGTACCTTGAATTCTTTAAACTTCTCAAATGCATTTGATTTTTATTTTCGAAAAGTAATCCATGTCATTCTAGTATATTCATCAATAAGAATCATAAAATACCTATCACCTTGTAGACTCTTTGTCCTCATTGGTCTGCATAGATCTGTATGGATCAAATCCAATGGGCTTATTGTAGAATATTCCTTAGTAATAAATTTGGATATTGTTTATTTTCCCTCCTGACATAGTTTGTAGCTAAGAAATCGATGTATTTTTTTGCATACCTCTAAACATTCCTTTATAGATAATCTTCAAAATTTCATCAAAATTGATGGGTCCCAATCTTCTGTGCTAGAGCGAATTCTCTTCTCTCTATATATAAAAGCAACATTTTACCATCTCACTGAGATGGTATATATCAATTTCATTCATGCTTCCTTCCATAATCAACTCTTTAGTATTAGATTCCATGATTTCACAATATTTAGCACCGAAAGAGAGCTTGTAACCTTTATCACACATTTCACTTACACTCAAGATATTATGTTTTAATCCTTTAACATAAAGAACATCATGAATATTTTTCCTGCCACCATCAAGACTCAAATTACCTTTACCGATAATATTGGTAATAAAAATGTCTCCAAGAGTTACGAATCCTCCATAGAATTTATTAAAATTCATGATCTTAATTTTGTCTTTGGTCATGTGATTTGAACTTCTATTATCAATGATCCATAGAATTTTTTCCTTTTGAGCATGTAGTGTAGTCTAAGCTATCATAGATTTCTTTGATATTCTCTCTTCTAGTTTCATCTTCCAAATTTTATTTTATTTAGAAATATTACATTTTGACCCTTTTCTTTTTGTTTCTAGTAGAGGAGGACTTGCAAAATTACTTATCCAACTTCTAGCAATGTGTCCAAAATTGTTGCACTTATGAGAGATGATTTTAATTTTTTATAAAGGTGCAAATTTATTACTACTAATAAAGGTATTGTTTCTTCTTACCAAAGCCCTTCTACAATCCACAGATTTATGACCAAAATGATTTAAATTAAATTAGTGAATAGAAAAGGAATAATTAAACTTGGTATTGTACCCTTGTCCTCTTGAAGATTATATTCCATATCTATTATTCCTTTGTACTTAGATGAAACCATCATTTTTCACTCTACCATCATTGATTAATATACATTTTTTAGACTTTGTACTTTCATAACCAATCCCTTTCATGTTCTCCTTAGCTAGCTTCATAGGCTACTCTAGCACTTTGTTATTTTTTTTGTCCACAAAACCAATACCAGTTTTGATATGTGGAGATCTTTGACTACCAATAATCTAATCTGAGATCTTAGTGCTCTTTCCAAACTTTACCTTAAGATAATTATTTAATTTATCAAGATGCTTTCTTAGAGACACAATTTTTGTTTCAATCTTTTCAGAATCCTTGTCCCTTGACAACAACCTCTTAGTCATTACTTCTTCAATCATTTTTTCTTCTTCAGCAAAAATTATCTTTGGTCTTTACTTCCTTAGAAATTACTTTATTCAATCTCTTAATCTCTTTTCCAACTTAGATAAATTCTTCCACAAGATCTACCTCATCATCATTATTTCTAGAATTCATTTTTGCATCATCTTCAATAGTTTTCATAGCCATGAATACAACCTTCTCTCTTTCATCTCCAAAGATATCTTGATCCTCTTCATCAATTGAGTAGTATTTTGAACATTAATGAAGAAACTCTTTTGTTTCCTCTAAAATTTACTCCCTTTTGAAGATGAATTATTTCCATAATTTTACTCAACATTGTTAGAGGATTTGTAAGGAAACTTCACCATAATTAAAGCATTTGAAAGGTAACTTACCTTTATACTTTTTGGAACCTCTCTGTAAATTTTTGACTATTTTTTCTTGTTCCAAATCAATCCCAACATTATAACATCGATCAACCTTCCTCTTAGACAATTTGAATGCTACATTTTTCCTTGTAGATATTTCACTATCAAAAATCATTTCATGGGTAGTGAATAGTTAATGTAATTAATCCATTTTTAGAGATCTCATATATTTAGCCTCTTCAAACAATGGAAAATTTAGGATCAAACCTTTTAAGAATATATTTGAGTACCTTTTTCACAATCATACTTTATTTAAATTAATATACTTTGTTTATACTTTGTACTTTCATAACCAGTCCCTTTCGTATTCTCCTTAGCTGGGTTCATAGGCTACTCTAGCACTTTGTTGTTTTTTTCATCCACAAAACCAATACCGGTTTTGATATGTGGAGATCTTTGACTACCAATAATCTAATTTGAGATCTTAGTGCTCTTTCCAAACTTTACCTTAAGATAATTATTTACTTTATCAAGATGCTTTCTTAGAGACAATTTTTTCTTCAATCTTTTCAGAATCCTTGTCCCTTGACAATAACCTCTCAGTCAATACTTATTCAATCATTTTTTCTTCTTCTACATAAATTATCTTTGGTATTCACTTCCATAGAAATTCCTTTATTTAGTCTCTTAATCTCTTTTCCAACTTAGATAAATTCTTCCACAAGATATACCTCATCATCATTATTTATAGAATTCATTTATGCATCATCTTCAATAGTTTTCATAGTGATTAATACAACCTTCTCTCTTTCATCTCTAAAGATATCTTGATCCTCTTCATCAATTGAGTAGTCTTTTGAATATTAATGAAGAAAATATTTTGTTGCCTCTAAAATTTACTCCCTTTTTAAGATGAATTATTTCCATAATTTTACTCAACATTGTTAGAGGATTTGTAAGGACACTTCACCCTAAAATGCCCTACTTCACCATAATTAAAGCATTTCAAAGGTAACTTACCTTTATACTTTTTGGAACCTCTCTATAACTTTCTGACTATGTTTTCTTGTTCCAAATCAAGCCCAACATTAGGACATGGATCAAATTTCTTCTTAGACAATTCGAATGCTACATTTTTCCTTGTAGATATTTCACTATCAAAACTCATTTCATGGGTAGTGAATATTTCATGTAATTAATACATTTTTAGAGAGCTCATATCCTTAGCCTCTTCAACAATGGAAAATTTAGGATCAAACCTTCTAGGAAGAGATTTGAGTACCTTTTTCACAACAATACTTTCTTTCAATTCCTCACCAAGACCTCTGATAAAATTGACGACCTCATCAACCTACAATTCAAATGTTGCAATATTTTCTTCTTCCTTCATTTTCAGCATTTCAAATTGACTTCGATCAGTTTGTAGATTTTATTCTTTAACCTTGTTATCCCATTCATAGTTGTCTTGCGATATAGTCCACATTTCCTTCGTTTTCCTTCAATACATTATCTTCACAAATTTAGAGTTAGACAATTCACATAGAATAACGTTTCTTGGGCCCTAGGATTATTTTCATGTGCCTTTTGCCCAACCATATCCCTAGGATTTATTTTAGGAATCTCATAACCATATGTAAATTATTACCACACCTCCAATATAAGATCCATCAAGTAAGATTTTAAACTTACACTCAAAAATTCATAATTTAATCCATTAAACAATAGTGTCTTATTTGAATATCTAAACTTTCTTGAGCTAGTGAGTGTGCCATCCTGAATCTACCTCAAGCTATTAAGCTTCTTCAAGGAACTTAGCTCCAATAAAAATTGAAGGGAACATAATCTATTGAGAAGGGTGTGACTTAGTAGATCAAATCTCTTTAAAACTCTTTACTTAAACATATATATATGAACATGAAACTTGATTTTAAAAAAGTACTAATAATCAAGAAACCACATAAGAACACATCCACATATGAGAACCAAATATACTTGGAAAACAAAGATGGGAAAAACCATGGTAAGAATATCTTCTTAGATCTATTGTCCAAATATAGCCTCACAAAGTAAGAATATAATGAGGGAATTTACAATTCAAAGTAGGTACCAACCTACCTGAGACACCAATCCCCAAATGTATTTGTAGGAACCAACCTACTAGACACACCAATCTCCAATACAAATATTTGAGCATAAAATCAGTAAGTAGAACATTAGTCCTACTATATTACAAAGATAAAGCTTGAATATCTGGAATATTGATTACACATCTTACACATGATCTAAAATTTCTTTAGACACTCTTATACACTACTTATGACCTTCTAATGATGGTTCACAATGATTTAGATACAACTCACATTGAATAAAACTATCTCATCCAAATGCTCTCACACTCACATCCTTGTATATTCACTCACCACCTTGTATTATCTTGTTCTCACTTATCATGTGAAGTGAGATCTAAATTATATACAATGTGTTACATTAACTTCAATCCATGTAGGCCAAGGATCTATAATTAACTAGGATGATATAAGTTTGAACTCAATTTTAATTACATGAAATATGTAACATGCTAGTCCTAAATAAAATTTGTTGCCTCTAAAAGAACATTATTTCATGTAATTACACATGAGAAATAAATAAGACTTATCTTTATATCCCATGCTATCTTTGGATGATGCACACTACTAGACATTACCACATAGTTTTAAAACAATAACTAGTTGACAGAAAATCACAAAAAACATTGTCACTTTAAACCTCTTCCATGCATAATATAACTTTTAGAAACTCTAGAATGTGGTACATGTGTAGCAATAATCTCCCTTAAAAACAAAGATAAAATCTCACACCCTGAAGGGATTACAAAACATAACTATATTGCTAAAAAATACTCTTTACTTTGAGAAACTAACTTCAAACATTCTGGATTAGATTTATGGATTACCTCTATCAAAGTGAATAGATACAAGCATGATATTGCAAGCATACAATAAGTAGTAAAAATTTGGATGCATTGTTCTCAAAATACACTAATAATGATAATTCAAGTGTGTTACATTAATTTTTCAAATACTATTACACTTCCTTAGACATCTCACCTTTGACGTCTTTGAACTCCAAATGGAAAATCTATGAAAATATGCATAAATATATTTGAATACATACAAATAGGTAAAAATGAATTTGAAGTGAATAAAGAAAGTGTATCAATATGTGAGTTTAGTTTATCAAAAGATTTTGTCTACATTATCAATATATAATTACCTTAACATTCCTTTAAGATTGACCGAAAACTACATGGAAATCAACATGTGTATGTTAATTTTAAAATTACATTTTTATTCACTTTTAAATGTATTCAAATATAATATGAGTGTGCATTTAAATAATACTATTATTTCTAACCATGTATGAAAAATAAATATTCATACTCCAAACACCTAAATATATCCTACGTCATAATTCCATAATTTATACTACTTAACCATTTCCCCTAAATTTTTATCTATTTCCTGAAGTCAAAAACCAATTTCCTAAGTCCTACTTACCAATTCATGTCCCCTTTCCATATTATTTATGTAATTTAAATAATAAAATCATCATCATAACACCTAAAAATAAATAAAATATTTATTTTATTTCTCACAACACATCTCATAAGTATTTCCTAAAAAAATAATTAAAACAAATAATATTGTTTATCTCCTCTTTCCATCTCTCAACCACCCAACCAACTTGATATAATCTATCCATCTATATTTTTATATCAGTTCTTGATATATATCCTACAAAGCTAATAAACCTTCTCAATCATTAGCCATTTTATATAGGATGATCTTGAATTATTGCAATGTCTATTTTTAGAAATCACATTTCCAACATTATGAAAACATAAAAAAATCATTTTTTGGGTCAAATTTCATTGTTTTGTTTACAAATTTTAAATTATTTTGCTTAATCAAAGGTCACATTTTATTTATATTGAGAGTTTTTATATTGCATTTAAAATATTTTATTTTGGTCTATATTTTATGTGTAAAACATTTTGAAATGATAATTTGTCCATGCAAAGGAACAGATCATTCTTGGTTGTTGTGTCCTCTCTTTGGCATAAGCACTTTATAAGGACTTATAGATTATAGAAAAGTTAAAAGAATGAGTAAATTCTATCACACAAGTGAATTAGCTTTAAGTAACAATTTGTTTAAACAATCTAAATAAATGAAAATTAGAGAAATAAAGAAGGATTTTATATCTTATCTTATATGAAAAGCACAATGCAAAAATAGATCATTTGATTGTAGTGATGTGGTATGAAGCATGTTATATGACCATGTGAATTTACTATATTTTGAAAAAAATAATATAATTGATTCCAATAATGAGGTATAAAGCCACTCCTTTGTGGGGGTGAGTGCATAATCATGATAGGCCAATTATACCTCTAAATGACAATGAAATTATAGAAAAAAATTTAACCAACTTCACATTAAAATTTGAATAGCTTTCTAAGAGAATTTGAAAAATATGTAGAATATAATTTGTAGAAAATTGAATATAATTTCTACTATGCTACTTTTTTTAATATTAAATTGAATGGGGGAAATCATGATAATCTTCTTGATGAAAGTGATAAACCATGTGTTGAATTTTCTGCTACTCCTTGTATGGAACTTGTTGGAGTCCCTTTAGCTTATTTTTTACATTCCATTTGTGATGAGCAAGACTGACACACAGATGATTTTCTTTAGATCATCTCACATATGTAATCTTATTTTTTGTGTTTTTTATATGTATGCTTGTTCATGATGTGTCCTCTCGTGTTTTTGTGTATGCTGGTTTCCCTTGTTGATTCTTGTTGGTACAAGGATACAAAGAAAAAAATTATGTTGTAACATCCATCTATGTGTATCTTAATTCTTTTATATGTCATCAACATTTGTTATTGTATTTGTTTTATTTTTTGAGGATAATGTAAGGCATTAGGAAATTTAGGTCCCTTCCATGTTGACCCAAAATGTTTTTTGTCATCTCGATGTGTCTTTCCTCCATTAATTTTTTAGTTCCATGAGTAATTGGGGAATGATGTCAATTCTGAGCATAATCATATTATATATTATCAAAGCTCTACAATGACCTTGGATTCGTAGATCCCTTATGTGACATGATTTGTCCTATTTTGTAGCTTTACCTTTGCGGCAACCCTTTATCATGAATCAACTCTATAGGGAGCTATAATGATGGAAAAAAGGTCCCCTTAACTTGGCCTTTATTTAGTATTGTAATATGCCTAACATATTCACATTAGGTCTTGGGCCCTTGTGAACTAAATGAGCCTATTGGTGCCTTGTTTTGAGTTTTGTAAAGTGTTGTAACACACTTTCACACTTTTCTAGGGTTCTCATTAATAATTGGTCTTTCTTATGCTTTAATTGGCCTTAATTTTCATCCACAAGCCCCATTTAATGCATCTTTTTGAGGATAATACTGATACAAATCATTACCCAATAAAAATTCAGTTGTTTCAGGCTTGTGTGGCCTAGATTTAGTGATCTAGGACTCATTTTCCACCTTGGTAAAATAAGTCCCACCTAGGTTTTTGGGCCCCAAACCTGATTTCACACATTTCTAAGCATTTTTAAAATGGTCCCAAAAATTAAGCCTAATGGGACTCATTTGCCACCTTGGGCGAATGAGTCCCATGTGGCCCAAAATCAAAATTAATTCAAATTTCTGGCAGTATTTCATCCTCCTAGATTTGATGTCGGCTTGTAGTGTAATTTTGGGAATTCTTGCATAATTGAGTATAAATACAAGGTTCTTTCACTCATTTTATCCTAACAAGCAATCAAGTGATCTCAAGCATTCAAATATTCATCCTTATAACAAATTCAAGTTCACAAGTGTTTACAAGAGCATTCAAGAGCATCCAAGGGAATATTTTCAAGCATTTTAGAGTAGAATTCAAGCATAAATCATCATTTAATGATATGAGATTTCCACAATCCATAATTGAATGTTTAATTTTTCTTGTGGATTCGATTATGTGCAAGTTTTTTCATCAACATTTCGGATCACACTTCATGATCAATCATGATGTCAAGGACTTCATGCATCATGTTTGTTTTTTGAGCTAATAATTGGGATTCAAGCTAGCATTTCATTCAAGATCTATCACCTTCAAGAAAGAGTCGAGATCTACATCCATTGGAGCCATCTCACACATGTTTGTAGCACTTCACTGATAGGGTTTGGTGAGTTGCAACATCTTATTTTTTTCATTCATCATTCTCCATTCCTATTTCAAGGTTTGATTACCAAAATGGGATTTGACCAAGGAAAACCTCTAAAAAATAACCCAACAATATTTTCCCCTCTCCTTTGTGTGTGATTTGCAAGTCTAGGTTGCAGATTTCCTAGGAGCAAGTTTGGAGGAAAGTTGTCAAATCATCCAAAGTTTTCAAAGTTGTCATCAAGCATTGGAGAACATTGGAGAGCATCCATAGGTCATAAATCAAAGATTTGAATCCCAAAATCAATCAGGAAGGATAAGGAAAATAGAGAATAGTAGTATCAGACTTTGAAGCCTTAAAAAACTATAATTGGATTGATTCACCACTTCTAGTGAATGAGTCCTTGTTTCAATCAAAATGTAGGATTTTGTAGATTTGGATACCCATTTGGCAGATTCTTGTTCTTGCATGGCAGATTCTTGTTCTTGCATAGAAACCTAGATTCTAGAATGATTCACCCAACTTGGTGAATGAGTTCCACTCAACATTAAAGGTGGAAATTCTAGTGTTTCATACCTCCTTCCAATAATTTCCAAATTATTAGGTGCACATATTCCTTTATGTAGTTTTTTGTGTTGTTTCATTTGCATTTCTAGGTCATTTAATTAAATTTTTCATTGAATTAGAGTTTTTCATTTCATCTTGCATTATACTTTTCATTGCATTTATCTTGGTGGTGAACCCCTTATCAGTTTGTATTCAACCCCTGGGATAGCTCTCTTGCAAGATCTGTTTCTCCTTTGCATTGAGATCTATAGGGTTATCCTTAAATTAAATGGAGAAGTGGGTGTGCTCTATGTCCTAAAACCATATGATAGAACCATACCACTTATACTACATTTCATTTTGGTGAAAATGCATTAAGAACATTATAATTCTTGTTTGGAGTGTGTTATCATCCTAGATCTTTCTTGCATTAGGATTTGCATTGGTTAACTTGCATTCTAGGATTTTCAATTTTTTCATTAGTGAAAGTTCATATAGCTTACATTTTTGCATCTCATTTAATTAAAATTCATGCATTTTCATTTGCACTTAGGATTCAGGTCACACAACATAAAAAGCATAAAAATCAATTAAAAAATTCTAAAATTTTGAAAAAAAATCTAATTGGGACTCATTCACCACCTTGGGAAAATCACTCCCTATGCGCATTTTGCATTGATTTTTTTGGCATTTAAAGTTTTGTTTCTGAGCTTCTATTTTTTGTTATTACTTCTCCTTCTTAGTTTGAAAATATTTTGTTTCACTCAATTCATTGTATCTAGTCTAAATTAGTTCATATTGTTGGCAAAACAAGGATAAACAACTAAGAGGGGGGAGGTGAATCATTTGTCACGAAATTTAAATTTTATTTAACCTTATCAACCTTTAATCTCATATCTGATAAATAATAGTGAAAGCATGAATCAGCAACAAGTCAAAAACACACATAACACCAAGCTTTTTTGCGTGGAAACTCTATTAGGGGAAAAACCACGGTGGAGGTTAATCCACAAGTTATACCCTGTTAAAAGTATAAGAGAAATTAATAAGGAATGCACATGCATTCAGGCACATTGCCTAGAGCTCACTGCTCAAAGAAGACTCACCGTCTTACATAAATATTTTAGATTAAGTCCATCTAAAGAGATTGAACTGAGAAATTATCTTCTTCAAAAGCCTGATGACAGTTCCGATTAGGCACATAAACACTTCTTCACACTTCACTCAAACTTCTTCATCCTCTACTCTCTAATTGAATGATTTGATCTTTATTCGCACATACTCAATACACACACACACCTCAAATGAAGAAAATAATTGCTCTTATATATCCGCTTCATGAAATTACATCAACAAATTTGTCAGCCAAAAATAAAGAATAGATGAATACAAACTGTTGGCCCAATTCATGAACAAATATCAATGTGCACCAACCAAAGTTGGTCACAACATAATGATGACCTAAAACAACATCCTCAAATGTGCCAAGCATTCAAAAATTAATCCAAATCCATGAGGATTTGCAACACGCTACAACCACCATGTCGGCCAAGAACATGAAAATTTAGAACACACCGATCAATGCGGGCGTACAAAAAAGATAGAGCACGATCTAGAAACATCAACAAACATCATAGGAGCATACACAACAACTCAATTTACCGGAATTACATTCTATTCTTCTAGAAAAAACAACTACAATAATAGAATAACTGTAGGAACACAAAACTCATAACTTGCTCCAATCTTGATGCATATCTTTGAAACTTCTGGAGGATAAACTAGATAGGCTCATAATCTAACCCTTTAATGCGCAACTTTTGAATACCAACGTACTGAACTTTCCACCACTCTAAACTTCACAGCTTCCAATATATTTATTATAATTTTCCCAATATCCTCGACATATACAACCTTCAAGACATTAATTCTAATAGTGTTGACATCAATGAAAACCACATATCATGAACACAACCACAACATCCAACAATCTCCCCCTTTGGCATTGATGGAAACACATGATGTGAAAAATACCATCAACACAACTAGCTCTTCTCCAATAGTCTCCCCCTTAGATATTACACTTCCAATAGTACTCTTCTCCCCAAGGTTTTTCACATTACTTTTCTCCCCCTTTGAAAGCAATGGCAAAGGTACAAAAGCTCTGAACCACATATCTGAATCATCTAACTACTCCCCTTGAGTAGAAGCCACCACAACATCAATATGAAACAATATATGACTATAAATGTATGGACTGATGCAAAGACTTGCATATTAGTTTAGATTAGGAGGGGAAATCACCCCTAACTTGCCTCTGAGATACTCAAAATTATCCTTAGGCAACACCTTAGTAAATATGCCTGCAATATGTTCTTTAGTAGGCACATACTCTAGTATGACTTCTTTATCACTCACTTTGTCTCTCAAAAAGTGATATTTGATAGATATATGTTTTGTCCTTGAATGCAACACCAAATTCTTGGAAATGTTTATGGCACTTAAATTATCACAAAATATAGAAATAGGCTCATCATACTCAATTTTGATATCTCTTAGCATTTGTTTCATCCATATTACTTGAGTACAATTGTTTGCAATAACAATATATTCTACCTCTACAGTAGATAAGGAAATGGAATTCTTCTTTTTACTTAGCCAAGACACCAACTTCTTCTCCAAGAAGAAGGCACCACCACTAGTACTTTTCTTGTCATCCACATCTCCTACCCAGTCTACATTAGTAACGACATTCAAAGTAAGATCATCATCTTTAGGATACCATAGGCCAAAATCAGTTGTCCCTTTCAAGTATCTGAAAATTTTCTTTACAGCAGTCACACGAGATTCCTTCGGATTAGCTTGATATCTAGCAACCATGTATACACCATTCATGATGTCTAGTCTATTTTGAGTCAAATAAAGCAATCCACCGATCATTGACATGTACCTTGTTTGATTAGCCTTAGGAGAATCATCATTCTATGTTAACTTGCATCCGGTTACCATGGGTGTACCAATAGGATTTGAGTCTTCCATGCCAAAAAATTTTAGTAACTCTCTTACATATTTGGACTGAGATATAAATATTTCATCATCTAACTGAGTAATTTTCAATCCCAAAAAGAATTTCAGCTCTCCAATCATTGAAATATCAAACTCACTTTTCATTTCATCAACAAACTTCATACATAAGTCATCATCACCTTCAAAAATGATGTCATCAACAAAGACTTCAATAATCAACTCTTTATCCTGATCCACTTTGAAATATAGATTACTGTCAGCAATAACTTTATTGAATCCATGTTTCAACAAGTATTTATCCAGTCTAGCATACCAGGCTCTAGGGGCTTACTTGAGTCCATACAGTGCTTTCTTCAATCGAAAAACCATGTATCCTTTATTAGTCAATTTAAATCCATCCAGTTGCTCAACATATACTTCTTCTTCTAACTCACCATTTAGAAATTCTGACTTTACATCCATTTGATAGACTTTGTATTTCTTAAAAGCAGCATAAGCAAGGAACAATCTTACAACTTCAATTCTAGCAATAGGGGCAAAGGTTTCTTCAAAATCAATACCTTCCATCTATGATTACCCTTTACATACTAGTCTTGCTTTATTCCTGACTACTTCACCTTGTTCTTTCAGCTTATTCTGAAAGATCCATTTGGTTCCAATCACATTTTTATCTTGAGGTCTAGGAACAAGAATCCATGTATCATTTTTCTCTATCTGCATTAGCTCTTCCTTCATTTCTTCCATCCAATATTTATCTTTGCATGCTTCATTGATATTGTTGGGCTCAATCTTGGAAATCAGACAATTCTTCTGCAATTATTATTGTAGTCTACACACCTTTGTTCTTGTCTCCTAAAATCTGATCTTCAGAATGATTTAGTTTTACATATTTTGGAACTTTGGGATTCTCTCAAACTTTTGGTTATTTTGTTCTTTCTTATGCACTTCCACTAGCTTCTCCTTCTAGAATATCTTGATTCACCAGAGCAATTTGAGCTTGATTATGTGTCTGAGTAGTATTTCCTTTCTCAGTATTATCATTTTGGTCATCTGAATCATATCCATAGTATCTGGATGATCTAGCAGTATCCTTATCAACTCTGATATTTTCACTTTCAACCATTTTCCTCAATCTTCTATTATAGCACCGGTAGGGCTTTCTCTTAGTAGAATAGCCTAGAAAGATTCCTTCATCACTCCTAGCATCAAACTTTCCTATATATTCATCTCTCTTGATATAACATACATACTTCCAAAGATTTTGAAATATTTAACAGTAGGCTTATGACCAAACCACAACTCAAAAGGAGTCTTACCAGAATTACCATTGACATTTACTCGATTAATAGTATATACAATAGTTCTTACAGCTTCTCTCCAATAGATACGAGGTACATTACCTTGCAACATCATAGTTCTGGAAACATCTAGAATTGTTTTGTTCTTTCTCTCAACAAATTCATTCTATTGAGGAATCTTGGGAGTAGATAACTATCTTTTGATTCCATGCTCTTCACAGAATGAATTGAACTCCCAAGAAGTGAACACACCACCTCTATCTAATCTTAAGCATTTAATCTTCAAAATTGTCTCATTCTCTGCCATATCTTTGAAACATTTGAACTTTCCTAATGCTTCATGTTTTTCTCTCAAGAAAGCAACCCATATCATCCTAGAGTAGTCATCAATAAGCAACATAAAGTACCTTTCTCCTTGTAGACTTCTAATTCTGGAGGGACCACATAGATCAATATGCACCAACTCCAATACTCCATTAGAATGATGTTGTTTGCTCTGAAAAGAAATTCTAGTATGCTTTCCCATGTAACATTCCTTACATATGGTGTTAGTAGGCTTCACTAGCTTAGGAAGATCTCTAACTACTTGAGTGGATCTTACTTTGATAATGTTATCAAAATTCACATGACACAACCTCCTATTCCATAGCCAAATTACATCAACTTGAGAAATTAAACAACTTTCACTAGCAACACTTAGGTGAAAAATATTACCTCTTGTATTTGTACCTGAAGCAATTACATTTCCAGAACTTCCCAGTATCCTACATTTTCCATCTTTGAACTGAAGATTGTATCCCTTGTCGACCATCTATCCAAAACTCAATAGATTATGCTTCAATCCTTCAACATATAGGACATCATCAGTATTATATTTACCACCAAGAGAAATAGTGCCTCTGCCACAATTCACACCAGTATTGTTATCTCCAAATCTTACAACACCACCATCATATTTCTCCAAGCTTGCAAACTTGCTTTTGTCACCAATAATATGATGTGAGAATCCACTGTCAATCACTCACTCATCCTTTTCATCAATTCTGACTGCAAGATCTTTCTCAATCTTCTTATTAATAGCGGATTCAGTGGACACTAAACCATTTTCCTTGATAGAAATGAATACCCATCCATCTTCATTTACATTTTCTTTATCAGATTCATCATCAGTAACACCTTCTTCAGCATAATAACATTTCTTTTGAAATCTAGACTTGTCAGGTTTGTACTTAGGAACTCTTTCAAGACACCTTGATGCAAAATGACCTATCTTATTGTAGGTGAAACATTTAATATGAAACTTTCTTTTATACTTACCTTGTCCTCTGGCTTCTCTTTTCATAATCAATGCTTCCAACTCTTCTAACTCTCTTTCTTCATCTTCAATTTGTTTCATCTCATCTTCATACTTGAATTTATTTCTAGAACTTTCTCCCGGATCATATATTTGTTGGTTTCTTCCAGATACAATAGCTTTAAATGTAGATTTTTTCTTAGGGGTAGATTCACCAAATTCACTCAACTCAAAGGAAACAATTTTTCCAATCAGCATTTCTCTTGTCACATTTTTTACTGTCCTGAGCTCTTCAATAGCATGAGGTTTCATTTTGTAAGAAGTAGGAAATTATCTAAGTATTTTGGCCACAATCTCATCTTCTTCCAAGGTTCCACCGGCACATCTAATACCCAACACTAGTTCATTTACTTTTTGCATGAAGGAAATAAGGTTTTCATCTTCGCTCATTTTCATGTTTTCCCACTTTCCTTTTAGACTTTGTAGCTTAGAAACTTTCACTTGTGCATCTCCTTCATACAATGTTTCCAACTTCTTCTAGATATCATGTGTTGTTCTTAGACCCATCACATTTGTCATCTTGGAATCTTTTAGAGCACTTAGTAATGCTTCTATAGCCCTGATATAATTTTCAGCTTCTTTGATCTCATCAAGAGTAGAGGGACCATTCTAAGGAATAGTATATGTTTTCTTTGTAATATTCTAGAAGGGTTCACCAATGCACTTCAAATAACACTCCATTCTAACCTTCCACAGAGAGTAGTTTTTACCATTGAATCTAGGACTATCCTTCTTGTATGATGTCATCTCAGATCACCTCAAGCTATTAAACTTCTTCAGATGAACCTACTCTGATATCAATTGTTGGAAAAACAAGGATAGACAACTGTAAGAGGGGGTGAATCAGTTGTCACAGAATTGAAAACTTATTTAACCTTATCAACCTTTAATCTCATGTCTGATAAATAAAAATGAAAGCATGAATCAAAAGCACATCAAAAACACACATAACACGAATATTTTTTTCATGTAAACCTTGTTAGGGGAAAAACCACAGTGGAGGTTGATCCACAAGTTATACCTTGTTAAAAGTATAAGAGAAATGAATAAGGAATGCACATGGATTCAGGAACACTGCCAAGAGTTCACTGCTCAAAGAAGACTCACTTCCTTACATAAATATTTCAGATTAAATCCATTTGAAGAGATTGAACTGAGAAATTAGCTTCTTCAAAAGCTTGATGACAGTTCTGGTTAGGCACATAAACACTTCTTCACATTTCACTCAAAAATTCATCCTCTGCTCTGTAATCAAATGATATAATATTTATTCACACATACTCAATACACACACACACCTCAAATGAAGAAAACACTCGCTCTTATATATTCGCTTCATGACATTACATCAACAACTTTGTCGGCCAAAAATAAAGAATAGATGAATACAAACTGTCATCCCAATTCATGAACAAATCTCAATGCACACCAACCAAAGTCAGTCACAACATAATGAATACCTAAAAAAATATCCTAGAACACACCAAGCATTCAAAAATAAATCCACGAGGATCTACGACATGCTACAACCACCATGTTGGCCAAGAACATGAAAAACCCGAACATGCAAAGGAAAAATCTTCAATTACGAACACACAAATCAATGCAGATGTAAAAAAAAGATAGAGCATGATCTAGAAACATCAACGAACATTTTAGGAGCATACACAACAACTCAATTTACCAAAATTACATTCTCTTCTTTTAGAAACACCAGCTACAATAACAGAATAACTGTAGGAACACAAAAACTCATAACTTGCTCCAATATTGATGCGTACCTCTGAAACTTCTAGAGGATAAACTAGATAGGCTAAAAAAAAACCCTTTAATTCACAACTTATGAATACCAATGTACTAAAATTTCCACCACTCTGAACTTCACAACTTCATAGACAAATTCCAACATATTTATTATAATTTTCTCAATATCCTTGACATATACAACCTTCAAGACATTAATGCTAATACTGTTGACATTAATGAAAACCACATATCAACAACACAACCACAACATCCAACACATCTTGTGTATTGCTTAAATTTGAAATTGCATCTACAACATTGTTGCATAGTTTAGAATCTGAAATGTGCATCATGGATATGTTCTTTGGTAAGCTTTGGATGTCCTTAGTGGATGTATCAAGTTGTAGTTTTGGAAATGACCCTAACAAAATTGGACTTACTCATGCTCACTCAACTCCTAATGCATGTCATCCTCATGATTTTTACATCATTGGAGAAGATGATGACATCATGAATAAGTTCCTAGATGATTGTCATAATAACCTTGAAGCTAATGCATCCTTTTACCCATCAATTGAATAACCAACACTGCCTACAATACCACCTCTTGAGATTTTTGGTTACTTACATCTTGAAGTTAAGACAAAGGTTGAACCTAAGTTCCCTACAATAGGTGAACCTAGTTCCTCTAAGCAAGCAAACACTCAACCTTTTTATGTTAAAAAAGTGATAGAAAATTCTATCAACCTAGAAAAGACATATGGAAAAGGCTTTAGAATATTGAGTAAACAAGGATTTGATACTACAAGTGAAAATGAAATTCAACAACTCCTAGAGAAAATACCAACTAAAGAAACTAAATGGATAGGATATCAAGATCCCCCTCTCAACATAAGTGCTCCTAAATAATACCTAAGGCTTTGTAGTGATGGTACAATTTTCTTATATCCTCCTCCTGATATGAATATCCTCCTTTCTAAAGAAGAACCGGTGCTTCTCAAAGATGAAGAGATCATCTTCGGTGTTCATCCTCAACCTTAAACATGAGAAGTTGGTGAATCTAGGAGGTGCAAGAGGCCCTAGAAACTAAAGAAATTAAAATTCCCTTGTCCACCACCTGAAAGTTAAAGAAAACTAGAACTAATTCTAAACAAAGAGCTAATAACATTACCACCAATGGAAGACAGGCTAATACTATATCCTAAAGATGAAAGGGTTCCACATTGTCGATACCATAGAACTCTTGGACATACTACTAATGAATTTCATGCATTAAATTAGTATTAAACAAATTTCACTTTGATGGCAATGAGTGTCATCGAGTGATTGCATAACATATCCTTTTTCACCCCTTGTCATGTAATGGTTGTAGAACATTATATTCTCATTATTACATGATCTTTCCCATCACCTACCTTGTCTCATTCTTGTCTTTCACTTAGTGGGGGAAAGAATTAGATAGCCTTGTCCTAGTAATTTAGTTTTTGTTGTCCCTTTGGCTAGTTGTCTGCTTTCCTCTTAAACAAACCGAGAATGGGATGCAAACGACCTATTTTAGGTTGAATTGCATGTACCTTACTAGCCTTTTATTTCTTTTTATGATTGCATGTATGTGATGTGATCCCCTATGATGTTATTTTTGATGTATCTCTCTCTCTTTATAACATTCCTCTATTTGTACCTTCATTCTTCTTTATGTCATAAACCTTTCATCTTTTTGCATTTTACCTTTTTCATTTGTCTTGTGTTTTCCTTTTGGGGATGATGCAAGTCATCGAGACATTCATGTCTCTTTCATGTTGACCCAAAATATTTTTCCTTTATCTCTCTTTTTCATAATTCTTGTGTTTTTCTTTTGGGGATGTTGCAAGGCATCGAGACACTCATGTCTCTTCCATGTTGACCCAAAATATTTTTCTTTGTTTTCGCTCTCTTTGTGTCATTCTTCTATTTCTATGTGTATTTGGGGAAAGATGACAATTTAAAGCTCTCTAAAAATATTATAGCAAGAACATACTAACCCCAAATCCATAGATCCCTTGTATTTGGATTTTCATTTTTGGGGCAACCCCTTTTCCACTTTTTATTATACATGGTGTAGCTTCATTTGGAAACATATGACTTGGCATAGGGATTTCCAAGGTAGCTTTGATGTCTTCTTGTTGTTTGCATCTACCATTTTCTACTTTAAAGTAATTACTCATAGTATGATGTTTAACAATTTCTTTAAAGTGGAGGCATACATTGGCATTATTCTTTTGCATTTTCCTTTTTTTTCATGGTTCATGGTGCAGTCTTGTTACTTTATACGATGTGTTTTTCACTTTGTGGATGAAATTGGGTGTGATGTCTTTCAAGAGAGTGATCCCTCTTAGCATATTATATTCCTCTTAGTGGCTCGATGCAACACACTACATCCCCTAAGTTGTGAATCTTTTATTCTTTGATTGGTCCTCTCTTGGAGATATTAGGCACAATGTTCCCTAAGTTAAAGACATCGCATGAACTAAACAAGACTCCTTTGAACATTCTTTTCATTTTGAATTTTTTAGTTATATGACCACCTTGCATAACAAAATTGCATGCTTATGGATCTATCTTGTTTTTTCATGAGTTCTAAGCATACAAATTTTTGCTTGTCTCATGAAGCTTGAAAATCATTTTTGTGTGGCACCTTATCAATGTTATCAGGAGGTATAACTTTGGTATGGTTTGAAAGGAAGCCAAATGAGGGCATGACTTTCCCTTAGCCATTTGCATGTGTGTGTGAGCATATAAAAACCATGAGTGTATGTGTCTCACCTTCTTGGACTTATCACCCAATGGATAACCTAGAGTTTTGTTGCCTCGGAGTGAGTATGCATTTTTCAGACAAACAACTTAGATCTGATCCACATCATGTTGGACAAATGGTCGAAGCTTGATCTACCTCTTTTCCTTTTCATGTTATTTTGTTTTCTTTATGTCTTTTACAGTGTGTGCTTGTGCCTTGTTGTTGCTATTTATATTCTTTTTATGTGTGTTCTTTTGTGCTTGTGTTGGTTTGCCATAGGACCTTGGTCCTATGGGGCTTGTGCAACCTTCTTGATCATGGTTGTCCTATCTTACGAGAATTGGTGCATTTGACCCCCCTTGATCATCGTTACATTTGGTCTACTTTAGTGTGAGTTGGAAGAAAGTTTCCCCTCTAACTAAAGTGGGGGCTAGATGTAATGACGGAAAAAGGTCCCCTTAACTTGGCCTTGATTTAGTGTTGTAATATGACTAACATATTCACATTAGGTCTTGGGCCCTTGTGAACTAAATGAGCTTAGTGGTGCCTTGTATGGAGTGTTGTAAAGTATTGTAACACACTTTCACACTTTTCTAGGGTTCTCATTAATGATTGGGCTTTCTTATGATTTAATTGGCTTCAATTTTCATCCATAAGCCCCATTTAATACATCTTTTGAGGATAATCCCGACACAAATCATTATCCAATCATAATTCAAGTGTTTCAAGCTTGTGTGGCCCAGATTTAGTGATTTGGGACTCATTCGCCACCTTGGGCGAATGAGTCCCACCTAGGTTTTTGGGTCCTGAATTTGATTTCACACAATTCTAAGCATTTTTAAAATGGTCCCAAAAATTAAGCCTAATGGGAATCATTCACCACCTTGGGCAAATGAGTCCCATGTGGCCCAAAATAAAAAATAGTTCAAATTTCTGGCAGGATTTTATCCTCCTAGATTTGATGTCAGCTTGTAGTGTTGTAATTTCAGGAATTCTTACATAATTGAGTATAAATACAAGGTTATTTCACTCATTTTATCCTAACAAGAAATCAAGTGATCTCAAGCATTCGAGTATTCATCCTTATAACAAAGTTGAGTTCACAACTGTTTGCAAGAGTATTCAAGTGAAGATTATCAAGTATTTTAGAGCAACATTCAAGCATCAATCATCATGTCAAGGACATCATGCATCATGTTTATTTTTGAGCTCATAATTGTTATGTAGGATTTCATGATTCAAGCTAGCATTTCTATCAAGATCTATCACATCTATCACCTTCAAGAAAGAGTCAAGATCTACATCCATTGGAGCCAGCTCACACATGTTTTCATCACTTCATTGATAGGGTTTGGTGAGTTGCAACATCTTATTTTGTTAATTCATCATTCTCCATTCCTATTTCATTCTATTTCAAGTTTTGATTACCAAAATAAGGTTTGACCAAAGAAAATCGCTATCCACTAACCCAACAACATTTCCCACTCTCATTTGTGTGTGATTTGCATGTCTAGGTTGCAGATTTCCTAAGGAGCAAGTTTGGAGGAAATTTGTCAAATCATCCAAAGTTGTCAAAGTTGTCATCAAGCATTAGAGAGCATTGGAGAGCATCTACAGGTCCTAAATCAGAGATTCAGATCAAGAAACTTAGGAAGGACAAAGCAAATAGAGAAGACTAGGATCAAAATTTGAAGCCTCTAAAAACCCTAACTAGACTAATTCACCACTTTTGGCGAATGAGTCGCAATTTCAGTCAAAATTCATTTTTGTAGATTCAGATACCCATGTGGCAGATTCTTGTTCTCGCACAAAAACCTAGATTTTGGACTGATTCACCAGCTTGGAAAATGAGTCCTACTTAGCATTAAAGGTGGAAATTCCAATGTTTCAGACCTCCTTCCAATCATTTCTAGATTCTCAAGTGCATATATTCCTTTCTATAGTTTTCTATGTTGTTTCCTTTGCGTTTCTAGGTCATTTAGTTGAGGTTTGCATTGAACTAGGGCTTTTCATTTCATCTTGCATTATACTTTGCATTGCATTTATCTTTCCAAATTATTACTTGGTGGTGAACCCCTTATTAGTGTGTATTCAACCCCTAGGACAACCCTCTTGCAATATATCTTTCACCTTTGCATTGAGATCTCTAGGGTTATCCTTGAATGAAATTGGAGAAGTTGGCATGCTCTATGTCCTAAAACCATATGATAGCACCATACCACATTTTCTACAGTTCAAGAACATATCAGTGGTGTAGGGTTTTCCAATAAGTGCTCATGGCCTTCATTTTTCATGTTGCATATATCATCCTACTTCTACCTTAATGCAATTGCTCAAAGTTGGTTTTTAGCAATTAATTTAAGGTGGGGGCATAATTTCATCACATGTTTCACTTTGTTCACACATGCTCGACTTAGTGATGTATTGGGTTGGAATTTTGATCATATTGTGTAGCACCTTATTAAACTTATTGTGATTATGAATCTTGGTATGGTTGACATGGAATAACACCAAGTGAAAAATGTTCCTCACTAGGCCTTGTGTGTTTCTTATTTTTCCACTTTTGAAAATCTCACGTAGTGAATATTGGACTTCAGTAGCTCATGATTCCCCTAGAAAATATCCAACTTTGATAGCCAGTGAATCATGAATACCTTGGGTATGGATCCTAGTAATAATTTCTTGGAGCTTACTAGTTCGTGATTGTCATACCCTTCTTCACATGCATACATGATGTTTGTTTCTCATTTGTATTACATTTTCATCTTGTTTTTGTTTTTTTTCTCATTGTGTTTCACGTTTTCATCATGTATGTTGATCATGTTGCATTTCCTTTTAAATTTGTGTTCCTTTTTCCTCATGTTATCTTGCCATAGGATCTTGAATCCTAGGGCTATTGCTTCCCCTAGATGAACAATGTTATCCTATTTGGTCAATATTTGGATATTTGAACCCCTCTTGATATATTCTTACTTTAGTCCGAGTTTGAGTGTAAGTTCATACTCTCACTAATGTGGGGGCTAAATGTACCATCAAAA
This sequence comes from Sequoiadendron giganteum, assembly GCA_007115665.2. Lineage (NCBI taxonomy): Eukaryota > Viridiplantae > Streptophyta > Pinopsida > Cupressales > Cupressaceae > Sequoiadendron > Sequoiadendron giganteum. The sequence goes on from CM021108.1 coordinate 266,391,550, forward strand.
ATTGTCACCATTGATAATTATTTATTAGAAAAAGTAGGTTTACATCAAAATGAATTGATCAAAATGATGAACCACTACTTTCCAATATAAACCATGTGATTATGTGCAAGATATGATGCAAATAACAATAAAAAACTAATCCTAATTGTTATTGCAATGGAAAGGGAAGTTTTGAGAGGGTAGAATGATGTGTACCTTATTGAAAGAAGGCTATTTTTAGGTGACAAAGGACTCATTCGCTTTTGGTGGTGAATGGGTCCATGTTAGGGTTTCTGAAACTGGAATATGGGTTATATTCCTTAGTTCTTGCACTCTCAGATCCTCGGTTATTAGCTCTTGAAAACTTGTAACAAATTTTGTAGCCTTATTTTTGTGTTTTTCTAATATGAATGAAAACTTTGCAACTTGACAAATTTGACAATTTTGATTCAAAGTTGTTCTCCACTTGATATTCAACCTATAAATTTGCAAACACACATTCAAGGGGAGAATTTTTTTTTTATCATTAGTGAATAAGGTTTTCCTAAGTCAAACCCCATTTAGGTAATTAAACAAAATTATGAAATAATGAAATGTTGATACCTTGGAAGTTGTCTTGGAATATAAATCTAAAACTAACATGAAGTGTCCATGAAGAATGTAGATCTTGATCTCAAATTAGATGTGAAACAATGCTTGCAATAGATCCTCAATACTAAATAAAAACTCTTAGCTCAACAACATGCTTAAATGCACTATACCTTTGACATGATGAAATGACCTTGAATTGCTGCAATAAATTTCACTAATCTGCCTTTGAATGCCTTTCAAATGCTCTATGATGCTCTTGTAAAGTATTATGATGCTCACTTGAAAGTCTTAGATTGTTTAGGATAAAACTATGTGAATTAACCTCATATTTATACTAAATCTAGGAATTAACCCCAAAATTTAAATAATTCAAGCCGACATCAAATTTAGGATTAAAAATCATTATGAACCCACCATAATTAAATTCAAAAAGGGGTGTCCTATGTGAGGAGGAACCATTCACCACTAAAGGTGAATAGGTCTTAGCATAGATTTCTAGGGCCATGCTTTGAGGGGATGAAATAAAATAAAAAGACAACCTCAAAAATGCCAAGAAGGGGGTGTCCTATGTGGAGAGGACCCATTCGCCACTAAAGGAAAATGGGTCCTAGCACCATTTTCTAGGACATCAAATTTTCCAAATTAAATGTCATGCAATATCATTGTTGGGTGTTGGGATAGATCCTTTGGAAAGTGTCATTAATAAGGCTTAACTTTAAATTAAAAGGCTAACTAAGCTCAATTGACCACAATTAATTAATAAACCCTAGATAAGTGTGAAAGTGTAATACAACACTTTACAACACCATAAATAAGGTATAATTTAAGTACATTTTAGTTAAAAAGGGTCCTAGATTAATGTGAATGTGTACAACACATTACAACACTAAATCTAAGCATTATTAGGTTAATTTTATATGAATTATTCCCAAATTAACCATGAAAAAGGATTAATTTTTCTACACTACAATAATTTTAGACTAGGTTTAGCTCCCCTCTATGCGCTATGACCTTTTATGCATTAATTACCCATTTTTACAAATATTATTTGAAAATCAAACATGAGAAATAAAACTATGCATTTAATATTTTCCTCATGACACTTTTGAGACTGAGAAAGGAGGGATCTAGTCTAGGGTGCACTACACCTTAGACCAACTGATTTGGCTCCAAATATAAATATGTCGGTGTCAACAATTTATTATTTTCATTTTCATTTTTAAATATTGGCTATTGCTATTTGATTTTTGGGAAATTAGAAGAATTACATATAAATACAAAGTATTTTCACCATTTTAATCCAAATGAAAAGTATAAGCACACCTAGCAATTTAGAGAAGGATAATTTAAATTCTGAAAGTAGTCAAGAGTAGAACTATAAACATTGTCACCGTATTTAATGATTCAAGTATCATGGCTTATGTTATGTGAGATGATGTTCATTTTTACATTCATTTTGTTTATGTGTACTAACACTTCTAGGTGATAAAATCAATTCAAATCATGCAACACTTGATCCTTGAAAGTAATGAGAATGAATTTAGTCCATCAAGGATATTAGATCTAAGTGGTGAGTTGCAAAAAGGTTTTCAATTCATTACTTTTTTATCAATTAACTTCTATCCAACGAAGGATACACTATCTTTTTATCATAGTTTTCCATTGTGGAGGTAGAAATACCAACATGGAGTTTGACTTAGGAAAGCTCTTATATGGAACAACCCTTCCTCTCTTCTTATGTGTGTAGGTTCTAGATTTTAAGTGAGTTGGAGAAATATTTAATTCTACTTATCCATTGTTGCATCAAAACCTCTACAAGTTGGCAGGTACCAAAGTCTCTATTTTCTCATTGGCAGACAAAGTTTCAACAAAAACAACCAAATGATAGAAGCTACAAGTTGATGTCCCGATGCCTTCATTTTTAGTTTACAGAAAAAAAAGGATAGTTTAGAGCACAAGATGCCCTAGAAAAACTAGATCTACATCAAATTTAAATCCCAAGATCCTCTACGATCTCTCTCTACATTTCTAGATCTAATTTTTTTCTTTTTATAATTAGTTTATTAGATATCATAATAGACTATTGCATTTTCATAGTTTTCATAATTGGATCATTACATTTTAGAAACTAGTCAATTGGCAACCATCACACAACACCACAAAATTAAAAATAGAAAAAATTAGATTAAATTTTTGATCCACCATTTTGGCTCTCTCGAATAGGCTTGTAGCTAGGTGTTTCTAGAGGTCATCTTTAATCCAATAAAAAATAGTTGGGTAGATGGTCTCAAATCATTTTCCCAACCAAAAAATTTCATCACAAGCTCCTTAATAGTGCAAGGAAATCTTCTTTCAATATATTTGATGTAGGTCATGATGTTGACCAAAGTTCTTTCTTTCATCACTCTCATTTAATTCTCTATAAATGTAAAATCTCACATCATCTTAGGTTTGAAAAGAAAATTTGATGAACTCATACTTATTTTGTATCCTAAGGGTCATTTCAATTATTTTAACTCAATCTTGTAAATAAAAAATGTGCAAAAAATCACTATATTTTTTATGCTTCTTTAATGTGTCCCTTTAGATTGTCAAGCTATTCTTCTTCCTTGTATTTTCCCTTATTGTCTTGTTATCCACATTTAGGTATCTTTAGTTTTCATGTCTAGATTGTTTTGATCTCTTTTACAATGCCCATCAGTTTTCTAAATATTAATGACAAAATAATTGTCTATTGCTTCTCGTCAACTATAGATGTATCACCCATTTGTATTGATAATCAAGACGTGTTTTATAATCTCTATGTGCAATAAATTTTTTTCCCTTGGTTAATGAGTACTTATATATTATGATTTATTTTTATGCATATTTCTCTTTCCCCCTTTCAATTAGAAATAATCATTAAGAGAAAAAATATTCCTTGTATGTTTATCATCATTGACGATAAATTGTTTGAATTCTAATAATAAAAATATAATGGAAATTTGTTTCTAAAGCCCCTTGATGAGATTTTGACAAGTTTTATACATGGGTGATGAAATTTGCATTTCGACTCCTTACTGTCTTCATAGCCTTCCTATATGTTTTATGAATTATCTAGTCAATTTGAGTTGCAGACACTATCTAATTTCTTTCCCCATATTGGGTCTTACAATTTCCTTTTGTAGGATATTTTCTTATTTAATTTTTTCCTTATGTCCAAAATCTATTTCCAAATTGTTGAATTCCAAAAAAATAAAATAACTTCTAGCTACTGAATTACTATAAAAAATCCTATAGTAGAGTTAATCTCTAATTCATGTGAGTTTAAATTTATAAACATTTAATCAATGTTAATTTAATATAGAACACACTTAGTATTCAAGAATTTACAAGTAAAACTTATTCAAGAAATTTTTCTCATCTAATTTATGAATTTTTAATGATTTTTCTAATCATGCCTTGTGTTTTCACTAGATTAGTTATGTTTCAAGAGTAATAAACATTTAAGCATAAAAGAAAGATTTATTCAATTCAAATTTTAAGTAATAATCTTATCTTTTGATACTACTAATCAATTCAAATCTAATACTAAATATTTAAGTAACACATATTTATTTTGATTCTTAGATCATTTATTCGGAAGTTAACCATGTTTTATCTACCATCACTCTTAAATTGTACATTAAGAGTTTAAAACATCAGTATTTTTTAATGCATCACTTGATGTTACACCTTTTATCTCATTATATGTACTTAAATGATGCAACCATGTTCTACTATTTATATGTGAGGGTCACTACAAACCTTCTATACACTATTTAATATATGTGCAATGTATGAAAATTTAATTTCCATTGATGACCTATACAATTGTGTGATCATATAATAATATTTTGGGCATAATCCTCTATATTATTCACACTATCGACAACATAACCATTCATAGTTTTGGTCACAAAATTAATTATTGATATCATCTCTAATACACAATGTTGTTACATTCTTATCATTTACTATTTTATACTTTATCCATGTATACTATTATAAATAACTAAAAACATGATGATCTATTTGAAGAATAACAAAAGAATTTATACAATATAAAATGAAGCAGTTGCACAAAAAAATTAACCATAATAAGTAATGGTACGCATTGTTAGATGCATAGGAAAATTGAGAGGGGGGTGAAGCAGTTGTATATTAAAATATCAAAACCCTCATTAGCATTTAGATCTTTATTATCCCTCAAACCCTTAATCTGATTTAGCATGAAATAAAACATGTGAAACAACAACACATCAAAACACCATGTACAATAGAACACCAAATTTAAAAGGAAACCTCAAGAAGAGAAAAACCATAGTGAGGGTTAGTGTAGACACTGAAAAATTTCCTAATCGATGTCATGCATCCGAAATAGGTTTATTAACATCACTTCTTTATCCATCCTCTTTCCACTTAATCAATTCAATTAACCTAAATAATTAATTAATTACATCATTTTAATCTATTGGCTTGAGTAATTTAATGAGGTTAATTCATCTCTTTTCACACTAACACTTCATCTTATTAAATTAAACAAATCAAAATGTTTAATTTAATCTCCTAAGTCATCTTATTTAATTAAATAACCCTAAGTTAATTAAATATCATTTCACCCCTCTCCTATTTACTAAATCATTTAATTTAATAAATATCTCTAATTCCTCTAATCCCTAATTGCATAAATTAAACCCCATTTAATTAGCAATTAAACTAATTTTCCTCTAATCAAAGGGAATATTCCCATTAAATATTCTTTATCTTTTTTGCACAATTAAAACTTTGTTTTAATTTATAAATTAACCTCTATCCTCATCCAATGGAATATTCTAAGGAATATTCTCTCTCCTCCAATCATCTCACTTTGCTTCAAAAGCAAGTTATCCCATTTACCTCCTAAGTTACCCTTGACTTGTGTGAGCAAGTCAAAAGTGTGTTTGTTTGAGGAAAATATGAGCCCTTGATAATTTACTTGATCCATGTGGTCTTTCATTCTCATCCGTTGATGAGAATCCTTGATCCATGCCTCCTCTCTCCTTCATCCTCAACCATTGATTAAGCTTTTTGATCTCAACCATCCATTCTTTATTTGCTCTCCTATAAATAGGTCACTATTTGGAGACAAATAGGAGGAACCACTCAAAGAAAACTTATGTTATTAAATTAACTCACATCCATATCCTCAATTTGAGCACATTTAGCTTATTTTCAGTTTATTTTAGTTGCACAATAGCTTAAATCATCCATCAATGGCTTCCATGCATCCATCTTAGTTTGTAAATAAATTAGGGTTTCATCTTTTAGCATCATTTTAGCTTAAATTAGCTTAGATTAGCTTAGAATTAGCTTAGAAATTACATAATTATATCATTTATAGCATAAAATCATGGTAACTTAGCTTGCATCATGTTCATTTTTATCATAATTTAGGTTTTCATAGACCAAAAACCATGGTTTCATCAATTCTCTTCCATATAATCAACTGAAGAAATCTCACTATCATGGGATTGGGAAAGGGTCATTGATCCACATCAACATGACACCAATTCCAAAACAAGATTAATTTCAATAGATTAGAAGTTTTCTTTAAAGCTTTCATAAATTTAGCATGTTAGGTTTCCTGATAAAATGTTTACTTTCAATTTTGATTGATTGATGTTGTTGAGATTCGAGTACCTATGGCTCCATTATGCTTTGATTCTTCATGGATCAAGCATAATTAGGCCCATACGGGTATCCTCGCATTGACATTCTAGCACTAGAATGAGGGAAAACTGATGATTTAACTATTTTTTAGCTCAAAATCCTTGTTCATGTTGTTTTGTAGGTCACAACAACACTCAAACCACAAACAGTGGTGCTATTTCAATAGTGTCTCCATATATCAATGCCCAATAAATTTGATATAGTGATGCGTATTTAATTGGTCGACACCAATTTAAATAAAGCGACACTTATTTAAATTTGAAATATTGTGGAACGAAAATGGCAACACTCAACTTTACCAGATTGATGCTTTCAAAAATCAAACTGTGATGCATTCATTTACAGAGATGCCCATCAAAATAGTGATGCAATCATACTCACTGGTCTTTCTATAGAGTGATGCTCAACTTCACCAAACCAATGCCCAAATCATAAATTGTGATGCCATCATGTGTAGCAATGCTCAACTAAGGTAAGAAACTTTACGTTTATTTTTTGACATGTGACTTAATTTCTTTTGATTATTTGATCACTAACTGATGTCTGATTGTGTTTTCATTGTTATACTAACAGGGTTTTGTAGGTTTAAAGGAATGGAGTGAAATTGAAGAACTTCTCTTCTATCTAAAAATTATATAATTATAACTAGCATTCAACGCTCTAGGGCAATTATAACCTAATTTCATACTTTTTTGCTTTCAGTTTTAGGCAACACACTATTCTTCCATTGGGTTTAAAATGAACATTCAAAGTTGGATAAAAATGAACCCTTGTATCACATCTTTCAATTGGGCTTAAAATTGAACAAGGAAAACTCATCCTTCAATTGGTGCTTAAAATTAACTCATTATTTGCTTTGAGGGATAAAATTAATAATTGCTTGTTCTATTTTGTGTCTTTTCAACTTTGCTAGTGAATGCATATGCAATTCTCTCATGCCGATAGGGGACCTTGATAATAGAAACATTTTCTATCACGTTGCAAAATCACCTCCATCTTTCAATTTGGGTTTAAAATTGAACAATCATGCTAGTGTGAGAAAAGGAATAACATGTGTTCTCTCTTTGTGCATGCGAACAAAGATGATCAAACTACGAATGTACTTACTCACTATTGTTTATCTTTAGAGGGCTTTCCTTGGTGGGAAAAAGGACTCACCGCAAGGGAACAACCCAAGTGGTAATGATCATAATCCAGGCTCTTCTGAACCGCTATACAAATTTGTGGTTGCAAGGAAAGTTTGCAATCAATAGGGTGATACATGATAGCTCTCCCCCAGTATCTATATGATGCTTAAAGCCCTTGTTCTAAGGGTTGGAAGACCTCTTGAGGGATTTTATCATTGTGTCCTTTGAATTGGATGCCCTTATTATGAACCCTTGTGTAGTAGCCAAAAATCCTTAATATTTGTTAATGTCAGGAGGTCGAACCTCCAAAGTCATGCCACATATTTGTGATTCTTAGTAGGGATAAAAAGTTTGTCATGGGAGATTCATGAGAAATTGAAGCTTGGCTGACCTAGGAAGTGAGTGCACTATAAGGGGGAGTTTGTGCGGTCAAGCTTCTAATCATCTGCTTTGAATAAATGCAACTAGAGAAATCCAAGTCAGAATACAAAAAATATTGCCATTTCTATCGTAGGGTTGTAATGCTTGTGAGTCAATTTAACATTTTTCTTGATTTCAGAAAAATCCTAAAAACAAACATTCACTATCCAAAATTTCAAACAATTTGGCTTAAATATGGACTTCTTGAGTTAGCCTTGATATTGCTACTTATCCTAATTATTTATCCTTAGCGGTTTCTAAATATCTTGACATTAATCTCAAACCTATATTTACCAAAGATAACATAGGAAATTGTGGCTTTAATCTCATGATTTTCATGAAATGGACATTGTGAAAGTTATGATTTTTTTGACATAAACATCTAGTTTGAAAATATAATCAAAAGACAAGTTTTTGTAAAATTAGTTCATCTAAGCAAGATAAACTGGACACAAATGCACCCCACAAGACTATTTGGAGACTAATTTCTCTTGTTGAACAACCTGATCTTCTAGGTGCTATAATTTAGCCAAACTTTGACTTCATTGAGGGAGAACAAACAAATATTATTAGTAGTTTGAGAACCTTTAGTTTTGAAACTAGAAGAACATCCAATCAGTGGAGAATTGCTGCAACTATCTTGGATAAAGAAGAACGAAGAGCATATATTTTGGTTAGAAGGCCCATATTACCACCTCTCACATGAAAATAATTATCTTTTTCTTCTTTAATGATCTCACACAAGATTATAATCCCTAAAACAAGATCTACAGGTCGTCATTCTAAACTCAGGAATCTTAAACCAAAAGATTTCAAGAAACACATTTTGGCAATTCACAAGAATATAAACAAGATAGTGGCAAACTTTTATAGACACGCTTCAAGGTATAGTCTAGAATTATATGCCTTCCTTTTTAGTTAGAACCCTGGTCTTTTTCATGATATTGAGCTTATCTCATACAATCCAGGTTCGTAGAGTGAAACTACCTTGGCCTTATCAAAACAAAAGCTCAAATGATCTCACACAAAGTAAAGATCCTCAAACGAAAGTCAACTAGTCATCACCATAAACTTATAAATTGTAGTGCAAGAGAAATCAACAACCGCATTGAGGAACTCTACGAAAATAAAAATAAATTATTGATAAACTTTTATTGAGGCCAAAATATTCAACTTTTTGAATATCCAGAAGATTTCTAAAAAATCACTGGGTCTTTAGGATTTGAAAATTCTAGAGGTCTAGCATCATTCTCACTACCGTGGTCTTGGAAAAAATAGGTTCATTCTAATTCAACATTGGGTCAAACATCTCATCCACCCCTTCATCAAAATTTCATCTTTCACCTCATCTATCATTGCAAATTTTCAAACATAACAACACTTTGGGACTTAAAACATCAAACCAACTTGCTACATTAGCTACTTTGCATGTGAAATGTATCATTTAGCATGCACTTAGTTGAGATAGTTATCATCTGTGAACTAGTTTATCTTGAAGGTTGCAATTCTACCCTAAAGATTTCTAAGTTCATTATCATCCTCTATTCCAACATCACAACATCAAACTTAGGTCAAAAGTGTTGTTCCAAAAAGCTTGCAAATATCACTTCCCATATCACCCATCTTTTCATTTCCCATCATCATCATTGCTCCAAAAATACTTAGAGCATCCCTTTTACCTAAATTTGAGTCCACTAGAGAGTTCAAACATCATAAATGTCAGCACAACTCTCCCACAAGTGACCAAAAGTTTATGGTAAAAACGAGATCGCAACACAAGAGAATCATGGACAAAGAAAAAGTTACATTTACCTCAAGTGATCCATATCCTTTAGAATTTGATCCTAGAAGTTAGGTTACACCATCACAACAACCATCATCTCCTTCAGAACCATTTGAAATCGAAGACATCACCAAAATTTCATTTGAGCTCACTAGGGAAGAACTTTTAGAACACCAATCTTTTGAAAGTGTAGATCCTATCTCCCCAACATTTGTAGCATAGGATTTCACACTAGATTTCACAAATCCATCACAAGGGCTAAGTAAAATTTACATACCTAGTCTTGCAACTAGCCTTGCTAAAGATTTTGGTGACACCTTACCATTCAAAATTAATACACTTGTGGGTACTCTTGAAAATAATCCTCCACCTCCCACCACCATTTGGACACCTACCTTTGGTGCTCCTATTCTTGAGGATCTAAAATAGCTACACACTCCACTTGAACTTCACTATTCCACCACCACTTCAACATTTTAGGGATACCCTTCTTCATCCACACCTATGAGTACCACAAGTGTACCTACCATCATGCAAAGTGGTACAGACCAAAAAAATCAAAGAAACACACAAGGACATGTCAATGCCATATCACAAAATCAACCCTCAACACAACTAGGGATATCTTTATCCAACCCTTCGGTGGGTTTATCCATTACATCTACCATTACTACATCATATCCTATCAATCCACCTCAAATAAATCCCTTGGTTACAGGTTCTATCAATATTGGGGGTACCTTGATCATGAATCCTTTGTTTACATTTTTTCACAAGGAAATCCTTCAAACATAGGACAATGGAATCTATTCAATCAATGGACTCAAGGTCCTAGTGTGTCATTTCCATTGCAAAATTTAATGACATCATCTTTTTCAACAACTCCCTTTTCTATACCAAATCAATCAGGATATGAAACATACATTCCTCCACCTCATTCTACCATATTGCAAGGAATGTTAAACCAAGGGAATCTTCCACCTTTCACTACCAATCCACTAACCAATCAAAACATCAACATACATAATCCTTCATAGATATCTCAACAACCAATTGATCCCAAATTGCAAGCACATGCCTTAGCCTTACAAAAAGTGCAAAAATCTTACCAACAAGCTGTACAGCAATAGAAACAACAACAAGCAATATTAGCACACCAAAAACAAAAAGCACAACAAGCAACCTTAGCACAACAACAATAGTAAGCACAACAACAACATCAAGCACAAACAATAGTCTTAGTACAAAAACAACAACAATAGCAAGAAGAAACCTTAGCTCAACAACAATAGAAAAAACAACATCAAGCGACCATTTCCCAACAAGCTCAGCTAGTAGCTTTAGCAACACAATAAACCACGCAAGAAGAACAAGCATATCAAGAATCCTTAATAGAAAAATAACAACATGAGGCACAACAACAAGCCATCACAGAAAAACAACAACGTCAGGGCCAATAGCAAGCCATCACAACACAACAGTAATAGCAAGCTCAATAGCAAGCCTTACTAGCTCAATAATACACCCAACATCAGCAACAAGGTTCCTATTTTCCTCATATGAACATCATCAATCCAAACACATCAAGAACATATTCATCATTTTCACAGAATCTCACACCTTCATATACCCCATATAACTCATCTCCCATCCCATCATATGTTCCTTCACCCAGTCCACAAGATGATCTATCTTCATAGTTAAAATCGCTGTCACAAGAAATGCAAGACCTTCACATGGGAAAGAACAAGAAACCTCATACAAAGAATTTGTGTCCTCACCCATTTGATTGAAACATGACTATGATACCATTCCCTCTCAGTTTTGAATTCCCCAAATTTGACAAATATAGAGGGAGAGGAAGTCCTGTAGACCACATCAAAGAATTCAATGTCATGTGTATGGAATTGGCTTACAATGATTCATATCTAATGCACCTCTTCCCTTGAATTTTAATAGGCCTTGCTATGGATTGTTTTACACATTTGCCTCTTGGTATCAATTTTTTTCAAGAAATCACTGACAAATTCATCGATCACTTCTCCTTCAATCTCAAAATGGACATTAGTCTAGAAGAGTTGTACACTCTCAAACAAAATCCAGGGGAAATTTTCATAAATTTCTTACAATGATGGAGACAAAGAACTAGTAAAAGCAAGTGGCCTCTTCCTGATGAACAACAAGTGGGAATCATTATAGCCAACCTTGATCTAAAACTATCATTCCACTTAAAAATGCAATGCATCACATCCTATGACGATCTTTTTCTAAGAGCCCTTAACATTGAAAGAGCCTTAATCTCACAAGGAAATACTGAAGCTTACAAAGACAATCATCCTACAACTAGTTCAAATGAGAAACCTTGTGTATGGGCTAAAAACAAAAATGTAACAAATTTCGGTGTAGTGGATACCAAGTTTATACTAAGTGCACCTAGACCCAACTATAATCAAGTTTCTAATATCCAACCAGCTATGCAACAAATAGTATCACCTCAGAACAATCAAATCAATAACAACATGCAACCAAGAAAAATCAATAATAGGAAAAACTATCCCAAATGCAAGTACACAATTATCAAAATCTATCAAAATGATCATGAAGAAATTGGTAGAGTCAAATTTAATAACACTTCCTAAATTTGAAAACTACCAAGAACCCCAAGAAAAGCCACCTTGGTACAATGAGCGTGATCTTTATGACTTTAATAAAATAAAAGGACATAAAACAACAAACTACATGAAACACGAGAATATCATCTAAGATCTCATAGAGAATGATACCATATCTGTTGTGGTACCCACTAGAAACCAGGATCTCAAGATATACAAGAATCCTATGTTTGATCATAACAAAGCTAACAATAATAGTAAAGCTAAGGATTACACCAATGTTCAACATACTTATTCCAATGCAATTGCTTCCTATGATAGTGTTATCACTATTGTTACTATCAAAGAAGCTAGTATAGAATGTGGAGTCACCATGCGATGTGGCACAATAACCATTCAAGGAGCTATCCCAACTCAATCTAGGACACAACCCACTTTGCCCACATCTAATCCTAGCAAGTACAATCTTGTAGATCAGCTTAAACAAACCCCCACTCAGATATCAATTTTGGAACTCCTAAAATTATCTCTTGCACATAGGGAAATACTAGAAAAATCCTCATTTGAGTCATTTGTTCCTAAGAACATTGATACCAATCAGCTTCAAGCTATGGTAGGGCATATCGCTAGTCATATTCTCACCTTCTCTGAACAAGATTTACCATCACAACCATCTCATAACCATGCTTTACACCTTGAGGTTTTCATTCATAAAATCAAGGTCAAAAGAGTCTTGGTATATGGAGGTGTCGATCTAAAAATTTTCACCTTGTAGTTGATCAAGCATCTAGGCTATTTAGAAGATACTATTGAGAAGACAAAGAGTACCACCATTAGAGTATATGATGACCAAGAACAGGTATCGCAAGGAACCATAGCACTCCCTATCCAAGTAAGACCTCTTATTGTAGAGACTACATGCCAAGTACTTGATCTTGATCTTCCCTATATTATTCTACTTGTTCAACCTTGGATCCATGCTTTGAAATTCATAGCCTCAACCTATCATCAGTGTGTGAAGTTTCCTTTTGAAGGCAGAGAAATAAACATCCATGGAGATCTTGAGCCTTTCTACTATTGCAAGAGCCTTGAAGCCAAGTTTTATAAGATCCCACAAATACCCAAAAATGATGAAGGAGCTACACCATCAAGCTCATTTGTTGACCCAACATCTCTAGCCTCTACCTCAGCATCACAAGAACCTCTTGTAAAAAGCATACCCAATGTGAAAGCAGTAATCCAACATGATGATTGTGGAAGCTATTAAATATTGAAAGACACCTTTTTCTTAGGAGAATTACCAATTTCTCCTCACACACACATGAAACCAACATCTAGCACCAAAGAACTAGAAACTATCAAAATGGCAACTACTACCTTCACCAAATGGGGAGATTTAAATCAAGAAGACGTCCATGAGAAAGATATCTCTAAACTCCTCTATCAAAATGAACAACATGTTCTTGTTCTTCCCATGGAAGATGACAACAAAGGGCTATAGCTAATGCAGAGCATGGGGTATTACAAGAATGAGAAACTGGGATAGATTGATAATGGCTTGCTCTTAGAACCCATCATTCCTAAGAAATGACTAAAGAATCTTGGTTTAGGTTGTGCTACTAGAAAGGTTACCCTTATTGGAAAAGGTACTTTTGTTAAACTGGCTAAGGCTTCCTCTTGGTTACCCACATCACATGATACAACCTTAGATGACTTCCCCCTTGATATGGGTCACCTATTTGAAAATAGTTCCATATTCATGATATCCATAACATCCTTTTTCTCAAACAAGAAACCAACCAAAATATGTCTAGTATACCCACAAATTATTGATATAGACCAACAAGGACCACTAGTTCTTGATTTATTTGAAAATGATAAAGAAATCTCAGAATTCATGGGACTCTAAGACAACTTATCATGAGCAGATCCAAAAGCAGGCTTTGATATATAACTTGATACAAGGGAATACTATGGGGAGACAATTGAATCCTTTAGTTGCAAAATAAATGAAATGCAATTAACTTGTAGATCCTTGAGTGAAAACCACTTCGTGGCACTCTCTGATCCTAAAATTAAAAAAAGGATGCATCTGATGGTGAAAACCTCCCTGAGGTGCCTAAGGATGATGGATTCAATATCCCCCTTAGTGCAATGCATCTAGAAAAATCAGTTGTAGTAGTAGAAAAGGCTACACTAGTCAATGTGGGAACAAAAGAAGAACCTAAGATCACCTTATATGTTGAATCCTTGTTAGAAAAATAACAAAAGAACCTTATAGAATTCTTTACGAAGAGAAGAGATAACTGTGCATGGTCATATATGAATATGCTAGAGTTTGATCCAGAAGTGGTTGTACATCACCTAGCCGTCTATCCTAAAGCCAAACCAGTCAAGAAAAAATTAAGAAAGATGCACCCTCAGATAACACTCTTGGTAAAACTAGAACTACAAAAGCTTCTTGATGTTGGATTCATCTGACCGATAGATTATCCTAAGTGGGTTTCAAACCTGGTACCAGTCTCAAAACCCACTGGGGACATCAGAATATGCACTGATTTGAGGGACCTAAACAAGGCATGTCTGAAGGATGATTTCCCGCTTCCCAACATTGATCTCATTGTGGATATAATAATTGGACATGAAATGTCAACTGTCACTCATGGATGGATTTTTAAGCTATAATCAAATCATAATTGCCAGAGAGGATCGACATAAAACTGCCTTTACTTATACAAGGGGAATCTACTGCTAGAATGGGATGCCATTTGGATTGAATAATACATGAGCTACCTATCAAAGAGCAATGACCATCATCTTTCATGATATGATCCAAAAAATAGTTGAATATTATGTGGACGATATTTTGGAAAAATCAAAGAAGATAAGTGAGCACATAAAAGTCTTAGGACCTATCTTTGATAGACTTGAAGAATACAAAGTACGACTGAATCCAAAAAAGTGTGTGTTCGAGGTCACATTAGGGAAACTTCTTGGCTTCATTGTTTCACAAAGAGGGATAGAAATTGATCCAACAAAGGTAAAAGCTATCCTATACATGGAGCCACCATAGAAATTGAAATAGATGAGAGGATTACAAGGAAGGATACAATCCATCAAAAGGTTCATAGCTCAGTTATCAGGTCAGACTCACCCCTTTTCACATCTTCTCCATAAAGAGATAACTTACAAATGGGATGAAAACTATGATAAATATTTCCAAAAGAGCAAGGATTATCTACTAATACCTCCAGTGCTCATGCCACCGATACCAAACAAGCCACTAATCATATACATCTCAACAACACAAGCAACATTAGGAGCTCTTTTAGGACAACATGATGAAAATAGAAAATAAAGAGCCATATACTACATTAGCAGAACCTTGGTATGCTATGAGATGAGCTATTCACCCATTGAGAAAGCATGCTTAGTGGTAGTTTTTTCTTCACAAAATTTTAGGCATTAAATTTTATCATACCAAATCAAGCTTATCAAAAAGATTGATCCATTAAAATATTTGTTATCTAAAGCAACCCTCACGAGCCGAATGACTAAATGGGTAATTATCTTGACAGATTTTGACGTAGAGTATGTGGAGCACAAGGTAATCAAAGGACAAGTGATCACAGATTAGATAGCATAAGCAACTATCTATGATGAGAACCCTTTAATATATAAGTTCCTAGATGAATCAATGTTCCTTATTAATCTAACATCTCAGTGGAAGATGTACTTTTATGGATCGTTCACCCAACATGGATCAAGAGCTAACATTCTTTTCATTATCCCCCAAGGTGACTACGTCCCAAAGTCTTATAGGCTATTATTCCCATGTACCAATAACATTGTTGAGTATAAATCCTTGGTCAGGTCTCACGATAGCGGTTCAGTGGTAGATACAAGAGATGAAAGTCTATGGAGACTCATAGCTGGTTATCAACCAAGTCAATAATGACTACCAAACCAAATATGACAAGGTCACTCCTTCCAAGAAGATGGTGGAAAATCTCAAAGATCTTTTATAGACATAAATTTTGAGCAAATTCTTTGCACGAATAATAGAGAAGCGGATTCCATGGCAATAATTGGATCACTACTGGACATGTCGAACAACATCCTTCAATGTGAATTCTTGGTAGATCAGCTTCTCATACCAAATTTTGAAATCCCTGAATCTGAATTCGCATGTGTCATTGTTGGTCATGGATTCCCTTGGTACCATGACATATTTACTTATCTTAATAGACAAACCCTTCCATCAGATACCTCCCCGAACCTTAAAAAGACCTTTATCAAAAAGGCATCTTGATTTGTGATCCTAGGTGATACCCTTTACCATCGAAGCATCAAAGGGACATTATTACAATTTCTTAACCAAGAGGAAGCCTTAACTACTTTAACAGAAGTGCATGATGGCATATATGGGTCCCATTCTAGTGGTAAGAAATTAGCTAAGAAAATGTTGAGGATGGGGTACTATTGGCCAACCATGGAAAAAGAAGCTCATCAGTATGTGCAAATATGCACCTAGTGTCAACAACATGGTGATCTAATTCATGCTCCATCTCAAGAATTACAACCAATGATCACATCATGGCCCTTTTCATAGTGGGGACTTAACCTCATAGGAAAAATCACTCCAACCTCATCCAACGGCCATAAGTTTATCATAACTACCACTAAGCCCTTTACTAAGTGGGTTGAAACCGTTCCTATGACCTACATAATGGGGAAGCAAATAGCCAAGTTTATCTTTAATTACCTAATTTTTTGTTATGGTATACCACAAACCCTCATCTTAGACAATGGAACCCCATTCAAAAATCAGGATGTGAAAGAGTTATGTCGAAGATTCAATATAAAACATTGATCATCTACACCATATTATCCCCAAGGTAATGGCCAAGTAGAAGCAACGAATAAAACTATCTTGAAAATCCTAAAGAAAACAGTTAACGAAGTTGGTCGTGATTGGAATCTATAGCTAAATCTCATTCTTTGGGATTATCGAACCAGTATTGGCACACCTATAGTAGCAACCCCTTTTCCCCTGGTCTATGGATCAGAAGCCATCTTGTCTATTGAGGTTGAGCTCCCATCCTTGCATGTATCACTAAAGAATCTGATAACTAAGGAAGAGTATAGAGTGTCTCGACTGAATGAGCTAGAATTTATGGATGAACATCATCTTGATGCCCTTAATCATTTTCAAGTGTATCAAAATAGAATGAGACGAAGCTATAATAAGAGAATCAAATTTTAGTCATTCGAGGTAGGGGATCTTATCTTAAATCAAAATCAAAAGAACCTTCCAGATCAAGAAAGAAAAGGAAATTTTGCACCTAACTAGTTGGGTCCCTTTATCATCATAGTAAGCTCCAAATTAGGAGCATACCAATTGTCAACCACTAAAGGTGAAACCTTGTAGGAGCCAATCAATATATTGCACCTCAAAAATTTTTGTGCCTAAACATGAAGGGTGTAAATCATGAAATACAAAAGAATCAAAAAACGATCTGAAATCCAAAAAAATGATAAAAAGGATTGAAAAAAGTAAATAAAAAAATCATCCTCTAGTGAAAACCACTTCGATGGCACTTTGGCCAAGTACCTTCATGAAAACTTGGCAAACAGGCACCTTGTGTAAATAAGGTATCTTCATCTATTCTTTGGCTCATTTGAGCTATCAATATTTACATTGCCATTCATCCCCCATCTACGTCCTTATCATGGCTTATGACTATATGGTATCATGAACTCTTTAATGCTACTTGCAATATTCCCAAGGTCAGTTTTTCCTACCTTTATCAAAGTAGGCTAACATATCACACTAGGGGAATTTTGTTATGTGTCACAACTGGGTTCTTTTATATCTTGAGGTCATGGGACATCTTATCAAAAAAATAAAAATAAAATCATAAAATCTTATCCAAAACATCCAGAAAACATCAAAATCCCTAAAAAGGTCGAACATCAAAAATCCAAAAAATAATGCCTTGGGTCGAACTATGTTGTCTCTAAGCTTAAACGTAGGCAAGGCCATCATTGATGTGCCCCTGAGACACCTTAGGTTAGTCCTTTAGAGGTCTGTTGTTATTAGTTGTCACCTCTTGTATGTTCATATCTTTGTCCTGTAAATGACTCGAATCTATCAAACTACGCGGTCTTTGCATGTATAATGTAGGCAAGGCTAATCTTTGATTAACCCTCAAGGCCTCTAGGTTAGGTCTTTAGGTTAGGTTCTTGGTAAAAACTCAAAAATTCAGAAAACCCCCAAAATGCCCAAGTATCTTAGAAAATCCCAAAACATCCAAATATCTCAGAAAACCCCAAAACATCTAGATATTCAAAAAATACAAAAACATTCAAAAAATAGAAAACACAAAAAAAATAGAAAATGTTCAAAAGACATAAAAATCCTCAAACATTCAAAAAACCCTAAACAACCTCAGAAGACCAAAAAGACCTAAACATTCATATAAACTTTTGAAAAAACCAAAAACAACCTCAAAAATTTTCACAACCCAAAAACTTGAACTATTTCAGAAAATACAAAATTCCATCCATCCCATCTCGCTTTCACTCATAATAAACTTTTGCCCATAATAAATGATCGTCACCTTCACCCTTTGGCGAAACAAGTTGAAAACAAACATGGCAATCTGTAAAGTGCGAACTTAAAAGTCAAAATCTCAAGTCTAAATCATAGGTAAATGCGTCAGTGAAGTTTACAACAATGACTCATTTTAGCATCATCATCCTAACATCAAACAACCCTCTGATCAACATGTCCTAGGATGTGTCCTTCCTACAATGGGCATCAGTATTAGGTATCACCTAAGCTAAACTTAAACTAGGTAGGAGCTATAGATAACATTGACTATCTATCTTTGATCTTTTCTTATGGTTTATCTTAATGACCCATTCCAAGGACCTCTTGATGATGCCTATTAAAATTATTTAGAGAGAAAGGAATGTGGCATCAATCAACATCTTTCATTTTCTATGTTTTTTGATACTCTTGTAAAATAATCTTGGTGCATACTTGCTTGTTTGTGTGTAGGAAGGTTGCTTGGAGTATGTTGTTGACTATTGTGTATGATTTGGTCCAATATGTTCTAAACTTCTAACTTATATTCCAACAACATTTTTGTATATCAAGGTGTGAACAATAACTATCTTATCTACTTATCGATTCAAATTCCATTACACTATATAAAACATCATCTTGGTTATCAATACCTTGATGCATCATGTCTATGTGTTATATCAAAAAATAAAGAATGACGAAAAATCCCAATCCCAAACTGTGAGCACACATCCTGCATTTCATCCTGCATTCTTTTGCATTGTCTCATCACCATCTCTAATAAAGTCTCGATGGATCATGGACTTATTGGATCTTTTGAAGCAATCATCATCAGCAACAATTATTCATTCTTTATTCTTCTATCTTCTCACCATGCTAACCTAGTATCATGACACTCAAAAAAATCATCAATGCATCCACCCTGCATCCAAAAACCATCAACATACATGTATCTCATTATCATATCATAAGCATAAAAAATCCATCAGCATAATCATTTGCATATCACATCACATATTCTGCATTCTCATTTAAATTGTGATGAATAAAATAGATTTGTTATTCTGAGCATCTTAAATCGTTTCATATCATAAGCATTTTCATTCATCCATTTATATGCATTTATCATCATAAACATTTATAAAAAATATACAAAAATAAATGCATCCATATCTTATTCATCCATACATGAAATAAAATCAACACATCATAGCATGAATCATCTGTATCCATATAATATATATATCAAAAAAATTGTCATGGTACAAAATCTGGATAAGTGTATGTATATCAATATTAATTACAATATCCACGAGGCTATAAAAAAGGAACCCATGAATGTATATCAAAATAAAGAATGGGGAAAAATCAAAAAGTCTATACATCAAAAATTCTAGCCCTAGTGGTTGCTACCCTCTCCAACTTGCCACTTAGGCTGATTGTTGACACAAAAATGTGTGTCACTACTTTGTGAAAAATCGGGTTATCGAAGAGCCACTGGAACATCCCTATGATAGTGCTTCCTATAATATGCAACCTCTATAATATCCTCTCGATACAATCTAGCCAAAAACATTTGACCATGTGCGGCTAATACCATAGCCTCTATCTGCTATTGTCTGGCAACCTCCTAGTCTCTCCCTAGTAACAACCTAAACTCTCTGAAGAGTCACATCCCTCTCAACTATCACTATAACCACCTATTACCAGGCCTAGTCTCGCTCAAGAGTCACAACCAAAATTTATTGGCGGGCCTGGTCCCACTCACCTACATGTCAAAACCTGCACCTACTATTGCAACTCCTATATTTGTGCATCTCTAGAATCTGGCGGTGGTGGTGGTGGCATTGGCTACTATTGTAGTACTGGAGGCTATTTTCCGACTAGGGGAGCCCCTGGAACCTATCCATCATGGCCATCCTAGCCTCCTTGTCCTCTTCCCCTAGCACCTCTACCTCATGGCCTCCCTCTAGGAGAAGCCCTTGTGGGATTTGTAAGTCATCGTGGTGGCACAAACCATGTATCATACATATGCATAGTTCAAGCATCTACATGTCCCTGATCATATGCCCAAGGCTAGGCATCCAACTAGAAAAAAGTCTCAACAACCTCTAGTGCCAGAATCATCGATCCCCAGGTGGGAACCTCTCTAGCAGATCTAGCAAAAATAGACTTATAGGCATCATCAGGCATGTCTTGTACATCGCCAAACTGTCTAGACACTCTGATAGGAAGGTACCACTCAACCATGGTATGCTCTCAACCCTACATATATCAGGTTTGGTGGGTGATGTAAAGCTATTGTACATCATCAAACCATGGTGGCATTTGAAGCCATGGCCACCACCGAAACACGATCATATCATCAATCACCTATCTCTAGTATGAGAGCCTAATTTTTCCTGTGTTCCTAAGTGTGATGGCATGACAATATCTCCATACGAAGGGATCATCTGGCTCCACATCCATTGCATGTACAATCAATTGAAGCACTGTAATGTGCTCCCATGCCTAGATGTTAAGAAGAGTCACACTTTCACTGAGGGCTCTTCCATCACAATAGGAAAAATCATGAAGATCATGGTATAAGGAGGCCAACATCAAGGGCCCCCAAGAAAAAAGAGTCCTCCTATACAACATCCACTGCCAAGCCAAACCCCATCCTGGACATAAAAAAAAATTGCGCCTATCTAGAGCCACCAAACTTGAAATGATGGCCACAACAATCAATTTGAAGGTTGGCACATGACCTCTGTATGTTTGTAAATCAATTTTCAAGGTGACCAACACAATCTAGTCCATATCCATCACCTCTAAGCAAGCATCAAATCCGACATCAAGATCATAGATCACATGATTACCGTGGATAGGCAACTGCAATATCCACCACACATCGTCTAAGGTCACTATCGCCTCCCCCGTGGGACGATGGAAGGACAAGGTCTCATTGTGCGATCTCTCATACAACACTTTCATCATGGCCAAATATCTCCTCACAATAAGAGCATAGGTGATATACCACAATCCAATCTCTCCCAGGTGCTCCTGGCATAGCTTTGAAAACTCAACGAAACTCTCTAATACGATGGGCCTATGCTCTCTCACCATCAATGGTGGGAAGATCTCCCACACCCATGAAGCGCACGACGTTAGGAATCATCAAAATTTGAAGTTATTTGGAATTTATAGCTCAAAAATCATAAGTGTGTCACTACTTACAAATTCATCGCTATATTCAAAATCCAAATAGCAATGCCCAATGCATTTCAAAACTCAAATTGATAAATGCATCACCATACACGATGGTGTTGTGATTTAGAATTTGGCCTAACCTAACCCTCACTTTCAAATCGGCAAATGCATCACTCGACAAGCCTACATCATTGTTTAAAATTTGAAACCCTAAATTCAAATCTGGAAAAGTGTTGCCCTAGATGTATGTGTCACTATATATCATTTGGGTGTTGCTATATATCGATGCCCCCAAATTCTAACGCCTAATAAATGCATCAAAATTTCAAATTTCAAATCAAGTTTTGAATCACATATCGGTGGTCCCTCGCCTAGAAGCCATTGGAACTCATGAACTCAATCAAAGATATCTTAGGGAAGCTCATGGCATGCCATTTCATCAAAGTTTTAGAGCTCAAATTGTGAGAATTCCTTAAGTTTGAATGCACAAATGAATTGAAAATAACCCCTCTTGGCCTATTTAAGCTAGAAAATTAAGGTTTTTTGCCCTATTTTAACCTTACCAATGGGGTTTATCATCATCTTCACCAATTCTGCCAATCTAGACCTAAGTTTGTATCATTTTT
This sequence comes from Sequoiadendron giganteum, assembly GCA_007115665.2. Lineage (NCBI taxonomy): Eukaryota > Viridiplantae > Streptophyta > Pinopsida > Cupressales > Cupressaceae > Sequoiadendron > Sequoiadendron giganteum. The sequence goes on from CM021108.1 coordinate 266,414,202, forward strand.
TGCATTTTGGCATTATTCTTGCATCTCAGAACCTTTCTGAGCCCTTGGGGCAACTTTTGGACCTTCATCAAGAAATCAACCCAAAATTTGAAATTTCCACCTGATTTCTCGAGGGGGTGAGGATTCAGTTTTATTATTCCATTGGGGCATCTTGAAAATCAGAATTTTTTTATTTTTTTATTTGGATAGCATTTCTATCTGAGAAGCATTGTTCTTTGAAGCGAATCAGCAAGTACCTCACTTCAAAGAGGGGCAAAATGCAGACACTGAAAAATTTCCTAATCGATGTCATGCATCTAAAATGGGTTTATTAACATCACTTTTTCTTTATCCATCCTCTTTCCACTTAATTAATTCAATTAGCCTAGCTAATTAATTAATTATCATTTTCATCTATTGGCCTAATTAACTTAATCAGGTTAATTCATCTCTTTTCGCACTAATACTTCATCTTATTAAATTAAATAAATCAAAATATTTAATTTAGTCTCCTAAGTCATCTTATTTAATTAAATAACCCTAAGTTACTTATTTAAATATCATTTCATCCCTCCCCTATTTATTAAATCATCTAATGTAATAAATATCTCTAATTTCTCTAATCCCTAATTGCATAAATTAAAACCCTGTTTAATTAGCAATTAAACCCTATTTTATTAGTAACTAAACTAATTTTCCTCTAATCAAAGGGAATATTCACATGGAATATTCTTTATCCTTTTGCAAAATTCAAACTTTGTTTTAATTTGTGAATTAACCTTTATCCTCATCTAATGGAATATTCTAAGGAATATTCCCTCTCCTCCAATCAACTCACTTTTCTTCAAAAGCAAGTTACCTTTGACCTATATGAGCAGGTCAAAAGTGTGTTTGTTTGAGGAAAATGTGAACCCTTGATCATTTCCTTGATCCATGTGATCATGCATTGTCATCCGTTGATGAGAATCCTTGATCTATGCATCCTCTCTCCTTCATCCTCAAGCATTGATTAAGCTTTTTGATCTCAACCACCCATTCTTTATTTGTTGTCCTATAAATAGGTCACTATTTGGAGACAAATAGGAGGAATCACTCAAAGAAAACTTATGCTTTTAAATTCACTCACATCCATATTCTCAATTTTCACACATTTAGCTTATTTTCAGTTTATTTTAGTTGCATAATAGCTTAAAGCATCCATCTTAGTTTGTAAATAAATTGCGGTTTCATCTTTTAGCATCATTTTATCTTAAATTAGCTTAGATTAGTTTAGCATTAGCTTAGAAATTGCATAATTAGATCTTTTATAGCATAAAATCATGGTAACTTAGCTTGCATCATGTTCATTTCTATCATAATCTAGGTTTTCATACACCAAACACCATGGTTTCATCGATTCTCTTCCATAGAATTGACTAAAACAAGCTCACTATCATGGGATTCGGAAAGGGTTGTCGGTCCACATCAACACAACACCAATTCCACAATAGGATAAATTTTAATAGATTTGAGTAGAAGTTTTCTTGAAAGCTTTCATAAATTTAGCATGTTAGGTTTCCTAATAAAATGTTTACTTTCAATTTTGATTGATTTATCTTGTTGAGATTCGAGTACCTATGGCTCTCTTATGCTTCGATTCTTCATGGACCAAGTGTGATTAGGCCCATATCGGTATCCTCACATCAACAGTTAGCTCACACTATAAATGAATAGAAACACTACTAGAGGGCTCACTACCCAAAAGAATGAAGGGTTTAGTACCAGATCAAAAAGAAGAAAGAAAGGAACTATTACAAAGAGAAATCCATCTCAAAGCAATAGGAAGATCTGCCACAACTCTAAACCATTCGTAACCTCCAACTCATTTCCTTTAGTAACTTCAGGTACACTATGAATGTAGAACCTTATACTTTGGACTCATATGCATTAAGCTTGCACTAAGATCACCACACTTAATCAAATTTGCATCTTTTGCACACCTCTTGCAAATCTACACACATCTCCAAGGATTTACCTTTCTTATATACCATCCATAACCTTTAAAACATTCTCCATTAATCCATTTGAGAGACTCTTCATTATCCCATATACTAATATCATGTTAATCCTACCACAAATAACTGCTTAACTGTCTAGTGGACTTTCTCAAATAAATAACTTATTATGATGTACCTTTGTTTCAACTCATTTGAAGGACTAGCTATTGAATAAATTATTAGTATCTCATAAAGTACTACATTATTATTCTAAATTATTTTATATGTATTATACAATTAATTTTGGTGACATTTTAAATCATCAAGTGAATGTGGCTAACCATTGAAGTGTCAATGATTTATAATATGGAGATTTAATAGGTCTGGTGTATATATAATACACATATGAACTTAAAGATTGTGATTCAATATTTAAATTTAATTTATAATCAATGTATTCTCATAAAAAAAAATGTTAAGTATCAATGTTTAAGTCATATGATTATTAGAAGAGATTAAAAATTACAAAACAAGGCTAGTTGAATTCTAGAATTGTTTATGTATGCCAAGGGGAGGTAAAATTGACCATCAACTATGGAAGGGTTAAACCATTAAATATATATTACACATCCCTAGTTTATCTAGAAATTTATTTTTTGTATCTAAAATGAATGATTCATGAATTCATGTTAGTTTTGAGAAGAGTGGTTGCAAGTTAATTACAGGGAATTTTTATTTTAGCTAAGGGTAATACGTGTGGCACCCTATTTACACTTAATGCTTCTACTTTTTGTAACTTTATTAATGTTATTGATAAATTTGTATCATGTAATTTGTGCCACCATATAATGGGTCATATTTGTGAAAAGAGTCTAAAAACCCTCAAAAATAAATAGATGGTTGTTAGTTTGTCAGGTTAATCTACTTATTCTGATATTTATGAACACTATGTATATGGAAAGCAACATAGAGTATCATATAAATCTAGAAGTACTAGGTTTGAAGAATTTTTAGAGGTAATTCATAGTGATGTATCTGGTGGACTATGGATGTACCATCTACTATAAATTCTCGCTAATATATTTCCTTTATTGATGATTATTCTAGATATTCATGGGTTCAATTTTTGAATGAAAAATCTATTATTTTTTCTATATTAAAGAATTTAAAATACTTGAGAAACATACTTACAAAAAGTGAAAATTATAAGAATGGATAATGGTGGTGAATTTTTCTCTAGAATATTCCATGCTTATTGTAAGCATTAAGGAATTGTTATGCAAAAAAAAACCTCCATATACCCCACAACAAAATGGAGAGGAAAAGAGGATGAATAAGACTTTAGTGGATAGAGATAGAAGCATGTTGAGTAGTATAAATATTGAACAACGCTTTTGGGTTGAATCAGTTCACACTGCTTTTTATTTGGTGAATGGGTCACCAACTTATGATCTTGTTGATAAAACTCCCTATGAGGGATGGATAGGTAAATGACCATCAATTTCTTATTTTAGATATTTTAGTAGTGAGGCATATGTTCATGTTCATAAAGAAAAAAATCTAAGCTTGATTTTAGAGCTAAGAAATGTGTTTTTGTGGGTTATGGAGAGAGAATTAAGGGTTATAAGCTTTTGGATCATGTAGAAATGAAAATGATATATTATAATGATGTAAATTTTAGGGAGTTGTAGTGTCAAAAAAACTAATACTTTTTCACAGTTCGTTTGATAATTAGCATTAAAACTGAACTAATTATATCTTGGAGTGGTGTTGTAATGTGTTGGACACATTCACACTATTTTAGAACCTTTATTTGATTAAAATATGCCTTAATTGACCCTTTTCAAGGGTGTTGTAAAGTGTTGTAACACACTTTCACACTTTTCTAAGACTTATTTGCTTAATTAAGCGTAATGGGCCCCTTTCTAATAAAATATACATATTGTGTACCTTGGTTAAGTGTTGTAAAGTGTTATAAAAAACTTTCACTTTTATCTAGGTGGTAATTAATTAATTTTCGTTAATTGGAGTAATTAACCCCCTTTTAATTCAAATTTAAGCCTCAATTTTGACACCTCCCGAAGATCTATCTAGACACTTATAATCTAATTAACAAAATATTTCATTAGGCAAGGTTAGATCCTAGAAAATGGTGCCAAGATTCATTCACCCTAGGTGGTGAATGGGTCCTCCCTTAATAGGACCCCCCTTTTTTAGTTGATCTGGAATGGTTTTTTCACACTTTCAATCCCCCGGGGTTAGGTCCTGGTAAACTGAGTTAGGACCCATTCTCCCTAGGTGGAAAATGGGTCCTCCCTTAATGATACCCCCCTTTTTGAATTTCATTCTTGTGGGAATTTAATAAAGTTTCTTTCTAGATTTGGTGTTGGCCTTATTTATTTGAATTTCGGGGTTAATATTCTAATTTAGTATAAATAAGGGGCTAGCTCACATTGTTTCTCCTAGCAAGTTCACAATAATCCTAGAAAACTTATGTGACTTCATGAGATCAAGAGAAAAATAATTATAGAGCATTACAAGAGCATTCATAAGGTATTTTAAGGCAGATTTCAAGAGTTTATTGTAGCAATTCAAAGTCATATCATCATGTCATGGGTTTGGTACATTCATTCATGTTGTTGAGCTAAAGAAGTGGATGTAGAATTGAATATCTACTTGCAACTATTATTCAAATCACATCTAGGGATCTAAGATCTACATTATTCATGGCCACTACATGTTAGATTGCAGATTTATTTCACAAGACAACATCCGAGGTGACGTCATTTACATTATTTAGCATTCATGCTTCATTTCCTTTATTTCATCATTAGGTTTTATTACCTAAAAGGGGTTTTACTAAGGAAAACCACCATTCCCTAACAAAAAAAAAATTCCTCTACCCTTGAGCGTGTGATTACAAATTTACAAATTGAAGATCAAGTGAAGCAAGTTTGGAGTAAAATTGTCAAAGTTTCCATTCAAAGTGAAAAATCAAGGAATCAAAGCTACAAAATTGCATACATACTTCCAGAAGTTTATAACAAGGAATTTGAGAGTGCATACATCAAGGAATAGGACCCTAAAATTAGTTTTTTTGAAAACCTAAATGTACCCATTCGCCACTAAAGGTGAATGAGTCCTTTGTAGCTTAAAAACAACTTTTTGACCAGGTACACATCCTTTTATGCTCCAAAATATTCCCCCATAGTTTCTATAACAGTTAGGTAGCATTTATAATTTTTATTTTCATCTTATCATACACATAATTGAAGTTTTTAGGGTCTTAGAAAAATCAATGGTCCATAATCTAGTTGATTCATTTTCGTGGACCCTATTTTTCAGCCAATCAATTTTTGGTGAGCCCAATATACTGAACATTGAAATTTTATGATTTTTGGAGTCTCTCATTGCATCTTAATTTATATCTTGCATTGAATTAATATCTCATTTAGGGTTACTTGTTTTGCATTGAAATCTTGCATATCATATAGAGTTTAGATTTGTATTTTTTTGCATCTCTCTAAATCTGAAAAATACAAAAAAAAATCAGTCATTTTGCATCCCATTTAGACCTCATATAGTTGCATTTGAAAAAAAAAAAAAAATCATTTCAAATTAGGCCTTGCATTTCATCTTTTCATTACATTTTTGCATTGATTTTTTGGAAAATTTGAAGTTATAATTCACTATCTTGGACCTAGAACTGAAAGATATAACTAAGAACTTGCAAATAATTAAAAAATAGTTCTAAAAAACCTAACTAGGACCCATTCACCTATCCTAAAAAATGAGTGCCTGATCAGGTTTGATCTAAACCTTCTAGCAACTAAAAAAGCATCAAAATTCACCCAAAAATCCATAAAAAAATCTTAGAAACATCTAACCAGGACCCATTCGCCCTTACTGGAAAATGAGTCCCTATTAGTAAATGCTTTTCATTTCCAGAATATTAAAATCTCAATTTTCATCTTCTATTTGGTGCTATTACCTTTTCTTTTTTAGTTTATTGATTTGTTGTTTCATTAATTTCATTGCATTTAGCTTAAATTGCTTCATTTTAGTGCACTATTAAAAGTTTGAAATTGCATCAAAACATTTCATTTTTAGCTTATTTCATTGTGTAATCATTAAATTTCATTGATTATCATTTAAAAATTGCATTTCATTCTAGTTTATTGCATTGTACCTTTTCCATTCTAAGGTTTGCACACTAGGGTTGTAAACCTTGTATGATCTTTACAACTTGGTGTCCTATTCACAATACTATTATAAGATGCAGTTTGAGTCTCATGTCATCCCACAATATCTTAATCACCATGGATCTTGGGTTTCCTAACTCTCTTTCTGATAGTGTTGAGAATCAACCCTACATGGCTCATAGTTTGCATACTTCATTTCCTATGACTTCACCTCCTACAATCAATGTGCATGATGTTATTGAAAATCTAGATGAACAACTAGAAAACTTACAAGCCCATATCCTTAGTAAATTCATAGACATTAGCTTGGTTCACATCATACAAAATCTAAGGAAAGTGCTTAAATCTTGAAATGGAACACAAATCCTCTATATCCTTAGTTTCTTTATTCATGAATACTTGAACAAAGTAGGAAATAGAAAAATGCATGTCGCAATAGACCCTCCTACTGAAACTAAGAACACTGTTAACATGGATCATGATCATATACAACCACATCCTACAAAGAATGTGATAGAATTTATCAAAGCTAAACCTCATAAGGTCTCAACTGGACAAACTCTTGACATTTCTTTCTCACAAAATGATATACCTAAATGTACACCTATTGGTCATCTTTAGATAGCTATCTAAATCGATAATAATCCCACTAATGGGATATTGATTGATCTTGTCTATGGAAAGAATGTGATTACAGAAGAATTCTTATATGTGCATGAGCTATATCAAGAAAAATATGATAACCCGAAAGCATGGATCAAGATGCATAATATATTTTCTTTCCCTATGATAGGCTCGATAGATCTCCCTTTAAAAGTGGGACCGAAAACATTAATAGTCTCATTCTCCATCATTCCACAATCAAACCAATTTTGTGTAAAGATAGGCTATCCATGGCTTCACTCCATGAACATTGTCCCTTCAATTGTGCATACATGTCTAAAGTTCCCATTTGGTAATGATATCTTCACTATGCATCATAGTGGATTTCATCCGGCCTCGGCAAAAGGGAAATTTTCACTAGATTACTTTTAGCCTGAGCCTATAGAACCTATCAAGCCTCGAGAAGATTTCTTTTTCAAATCATATAAAACATTCAAGGCAAAGAAAATAGCAAAACTATCCCTTCGCAACATGCCTCAAACTATGGTCAAACCAACTATCCTTGATGAAACAATTATTGAACCAAAAAAAATTCTGAACATACAAGAACAACCTAAACGAAAACCTCTTGCAATTTCATACAAGAGACCACAAGATAATACAATCTTGTTGTCCCTCCCAGAGTCAAACAAATTTACAAAGTCAAAGAGAAAGTGATTGAACAACCTCTTGTTGTTTCTTCTAGTCCTTCCAAATAAGAGAAGATACATATGATTAAAAAACCTTCTCTTACACAGAAACAAACTGGCAATAAACTAAAACGAAATCAAAGTGCTAGAGAGCGTAGACGTAGACATCATGCTATTTCTCGTAGATTGAAAACTCAAGAAAAAAAATATATAGGAAATCAAAATCCAAACATACCTAAAGCAATGAATGATGAATCTCAACCCTCACTGCAACATAAAAAAAAAATTGCAGGGACATTATTATTTTACCTCTTGTTGTGATTAACTTAGATGATGACATTGAAATTATAAAGATTGATGAACAAGTGCATAATGAGTTGAATACATTGTTTTATTCTTCCATGAGATTAAATGAAAAATATCCTAAAAGGAGTGTTCAACTTGGTGCATGTCCTAGTTCATCACTTGATGTTGTCCCTTTGGCTAGTTTCTTCTCTTCCATTTACACCGAACAAGATTGGGAAGAGGATAACCTGTTGTAGGTTGACTCACCTATGCCTTAGTAGTCTTTTGTTTTTTTTCATTTTTCTTTATGTGATTGCATGTGCGTAATGTAATCCCTCGTGATGTTTCATTTGATTTCTCTCTCTTTGTGTATTCTTCTATATGTACCTTCATTATTCTCTATTTTTTCATCACTTTTCATTTGTCTTATGTTTTCCTTTTGGGGATGATGCAAGGTGTCAAGAAATTTAGGTCTCTTACATGTTGACCCAAAATATTTTCTTTTTCTCTTTCATTTGTCTTGTGTTTTCCTTTTGGAGATGGCAGAAGGTGTTAATACATTTAGGTCTCTTCCATGTTGACTCAAAAGGCTTTTTTTGTGTTATCTCTTTCTTTGTGTCATTCTTCTAGTTCTATGAGTATTTAGGGAATGATGATAGTTCCATAATTTATGAAAAAATTGTAGCAAAGACATACTGACCCCAAATCCATAGATCCGTTATGTATTTTAGGGGGAAACCCTTCCTTCCTATCTCATGATTCAACTTACTTCAGAAACATATGACTTGGCATAGGGTTTTCTGAGGAAGGCTCTCATGTCTTAGGCAAAACATTGGCTACTTTAAAGAAATTTCTCACAATAATGGTGTAGCAACTACTTTAAAGTGGGGGCATACATAGATGACATATTTTGGAAAAATTTAATGGCGTGATTTTTTCTTTTCTTGTGATGTGTCCTCTTCTTGGTGGTGTCATTGGGTTTGATGCCTTCCAAGAGGGTATGATCTACTGTCATTACATGATGCAAACAAGACATCCCATGGGTGATGGTCTGAAACTTTTGACTTGTCCTCTATTGGAGACATTGGGAATAATGCTCCCTAATAGGAAGACTATTACATGAACAAAGCAAAATCCCCTTTAACAAAATTTTTATATGACAAAATCATTTACATTAACGTACCTTATTGAAGTTATCAAGAGGATAACTTTGGTATGGTTACTATGATGGGAAGATAATATACTAGCATGCAATTCTCATTATACAATTGGAAGCCGAAACACTAGTGCTAACTTTCTCACTAAACACTTCTTTGGGACAACTCACCTAGTGGATAGATTGAGGTTCCACTACCCCAAAGTTGGTAGCATATGTTATGGAAAAACAACCCTCATCCAACATTGTTGCATAATTAAGTGTCTTGAATGTCTACTTTAGTGTGATTTTGACATGGGGTCATCCTCTCACTAAAGTGGGGAAAAAATGTAGTGCCAAAAAAATCAATCCTCTTTCACACTTGGTTTGATAATTGACATTAAAACTGAATTAATGATGTCTTGGAATGGTGTTGTAATGTTTTGTACACATTCACACTATTGTAGGAAATTTATCAAATTAAAATATTCCTTAATTGATCCTTTTCAAGGGTGTGGTAAAGTGATGTAACACACTTTCACACTTTTCTAGGATGTATTTGCTTAATTAATCCTAATGGGACCCTTTCTAATAAAATCTACATAATGTGTACCTTGTTTAAGTGTTGTAAAGTGTTATAAAACACTTTCACATATATCTAGATGGTCATTAATTAATTGTGGGTAACTGGAATAACTAACCACCTTTTAATTCAAATTTAAGCCTTAATTTTGACACCTCCCAAAGATCTATTCAGACACTTATAATCTAGTTAACAAAATATTTCATTGGGCAAGGTTAGGTCCTATAAAATGGTGCCATTATCCATTCACCCTAGGTGGTGAATGGATCCTCCCTTAATAGAACCTTCCTTTCTCAATTGATCTAGAATGGGTTTTTAGCCCTCTTTCAATCTCCAAGGGTTAGGTCCTGGTAAAATGAGCCAAGACCCATTTTCCCTAGGTGGAAATGGGTCATCCCTTAATGAGACCCCCCTTTTTTAATTTCATTCTAGCATAAATTTAATAAAGTTTCTTTCCAGATCTGGTGTAGGCCTTAGTTATTTGAATTCTTAGGTTAATCTCTTAATTTAGTATAAATAAGGAAATAATTCACATTGTTTCTCCTATTAAGTTTAAAAGCATCCTAGAAAACTTATGTGACTTCATGAGATCAAGAGAAAAAGAATTATAGAGAATTACAAGATCATTCATAAGGCATTTCAAGGAAGTTTCCAGAGTTTATTGTAAATTCAAAGTTAGATCATCATGTCAAGGATTTGATGCATTCATTCATGGTTTTGAGATAAATAAGTGTATGTAGCATTGGAGATCTACTTGCAACTATTTTTCAAATCACATTCAAGGATCTAAGATCTACATTCCTCATTTCCACTACATGTTAGACTAAAAATTTATTTCACAAGACAACATCCAAGGTAACATCATTTATATTATTTCACACTCATGCTTCATTTCCTTTATTTCATCATTTTGTTTGATTACCTATAGTGGGTTTGACTGACGTAAACCTCCATTCACTAAAAAATAACAAGTTTATCTACCCTTGAGTGTGTGATTGCAGATTTATAGGTTGAAGATCAAGTGGAGCAAGTTTGGAGAAAAATTGTCAAAGTTGTCAAGTTGCAAAAGTTGTCATTTAAAGTGAAAAATAAAGGAATCAAAGCTACAAAATTGCATACATACTTCCAAAAGTTAATAATATGAAATTGGAGAGTGCAGAGATCAAGCAACAAGACCTTGAATTCATTTTTACAAAACCCTAAAAGGACCCATTTGCCAAAGGACCCATTTGCCACTAAAGGCGAATAAGACCTTTGTAGCTCAAAAACAACTTTTTGACTAGGTACACAACTTTTAATGCTCCAAAAACTTCCCCCGTAGGTGATATAATAGCTAGGTAGCATTTATAATTATTATTTGCATCTTATCATACACATAATTGAAGTATTTAGGGTCTTAGAAATAATAGTGGTCCATCATCTAGTTGATTAATTTTGGTGGACCCTACTTTTCACCCAATCATTTTTTGGTGAACCTGACATATTGAACATTGCAATTTTTTTATTTTTGGAGTCTCTCGTTTCATCTTAAGATATATCTTGCATTGAATTAATATCTCATTTAGTGTTACTTTTTTTGCATTGAAATCTTGGATATCATATAGAGTTTAGATTTCCATTGTTTTGCATCTCTATAAATCTGAAAAATACAAAAAAAAAAATTAGTCATTTTGCATCTCATTTAGACCTCACATAGTTGCATTTTAAAATAATAATTTTTTTTTTTTTAAAATTATTCCTTTCATTTCATCTTTTCATTACATTTTTGCATTGAATTTATGGAAAATTTGAAGCTACAATTCATTGTCTTAGACCTAGAACTGAAATATATAATTGAGAACTTGCAAATCATTAAAAAATAGTTTTAAAATACCTCATCAAGACCCATTGACCCCTCCTGGAAAATGAGTCCCTAATCAAGTCTGATCTAAACCTTCTGGAAATTGAAAAACAATCAAAAATCAAAACCACAAAAAAATCTCAAAATCATCTAACTAGGAGCCATTCACCCTTATTGGTGAATAAGTCCCTATTAGCTACTACTCTAAATTTTTTAGGACATTAAAATTTCAGTTCTTAGCTTTTGTTTGGTGTTGTTACCTTTCTTTTTAAGTTTCCAATTTTTTTGCTTAATCAATTTCATTCCATTTATCTTAAATTGCTTCATGTTAGTGCACTGTTAAAAGTTCAAAATTTCATCAAAATATTTCATTTTTCAGCTTATTGCATTGTGTAATAATTAAATTGAATTTCTTAGCATCTGAAAATTTCATTTCATTCTAGTTTATTGCATTGTCCCTTTACCATTTTAGGGTTTGCAAACTAGGGTTGTAAACCTTGTATGAGCTTTACAACTTGGTGTCCTATTTAAAATACTATTATAAGATTTAGTTCGAGGCTCATGTCATCCCATAATATCTTAATCACCATGGATCTTGGGTTTCCTAACTCTCTTTCTGATAGTGTTGAGAATCAATCCTCCATGGCTCATAGTTTGCATACTTCATTTCCTATGACTTCACCTCCTACAATCAATGTGCATGATGTCATTGGAAAGATAGATGAACAACTAGAAAACTTAAAAGCCCATATCATTAGTGAATGAATAGAAATTAGATTGATTCCCATCATACAAAATCTAAGGAAAGTGCTTAAAACTCGAAACAAAACACAAATCCTCTATATCCTTAGTTTCTTCATTCATGAATACTTTGTTGATGGTGTTTTCTGCATAGCAACAACTCAGACAGAATATGATATCCTATCTCTCTTGAAAGGTAAATCTCTATGGGAAAAGAGATAACCCCAAGGTATCTAATGTCAGGTCTTGACAATGCAAATAAAAAAACTCAGAGATAATGTGAAAATGTTGGTAATCACAAAGGGACCTTACTACAAGAAAATATTGGACTCGAATTTATCAGATCTAACAATATGTTGATACTTCAAACCCTAAATTTAACCCAAATAATAAAGAAATAACAAAAGATAAAGGTTTTAGAGATAATTCTAAGACTAAATCCAACCCTAATATTGACAATGCAAAAGATGAGATGCTCAAAATGGACCGATCCCTTAGAAACTACTTTTTGTTCAACCCAGATAAATCTGCAATCTTACAGAAATAGTACAATCTTCTAAGGTGTTAAAGATTTACAAATCATGCATATTCATTCAAGAAACCCTATTGCAATTGAAATGAAAAAACATTCATAATTGAACTAAGCACAATTTTAAGTCCAGGCTAACTACAAAAAGTATGGACTAGAGATCACTGCAAACATTTCAAGCATAAAACCCTAAACATCACCAAACCATCTAGCAATAAACTTAAGCAATTTTAAAGATAGAATATCAAGAACCATGCCAGATAAAACTCAACACAAGAAAGATACCAAATCACAATATCCTTTCTTATATTAAATCACCCAAAGTGGCAACAATTCCAATTTTTTGTTATAGCACTTGCTTGAAAATAAACCCTAATTACTGCTCCTACAATTCACTCAAATGTGAAATATTCTAACTTTCTCTCACTATTCTATTATATTCTATATGTTACAAATGAGAAATCATGCCAAATTTATAGAGAACCCCCCAAGATAGGTCAGCCCAAATAAGGGTTTACAATAATAGATGCCACACAATAGGTCAGCCCAAAAGATATTCGAAAATAACATGAAATGTTCAATTTGCACCAGTTTCATCCAAGTTGGCTTGGGGTCTCAAAGAACTTGATCCAATGCATGTGAAGGAGGAGAAATAATGGGAAGCACAAAATCTGATGTAGCCCTATATTAACTACTTCCTATCCTTGTCTTTAGCACACTCCACTTCACCATGCACTACCAGCAATACCCTATCCAATTCGGCAATAGGTGGCACAGGAAAAACCCTAACTTTACTTTCAAGAGACTTGATGTCCTCTCTTTCTTGCTTCACTGTATTATCCCAATCAGCCCTATTCGTTTGATATCTGTCAATAATTGCAATGTAAGTTGCAGCATCATCTAGTTGATGTTCAGTAATTGGACCTTCACTGATTAGAGATTAGACATCTCGCCACCACCTCCTTAACTGTTCCAAACTGAGATGTTTCAGAGAGAACTTCTTTCTACCTGTCATGATTTCAAAGAAGGAGATACGCTTGTCATAAATACCAGTCAAAGTGTTCTCAATCTGCTTCCCTTGTTTGTGTATCTTCTTCAAGGCCCTTTGCCTCATTCTTTAAAATCTCAAACCATTCCCAAGGCTCTGCAACCCTTGAGAAAGGGAGAATTCCATCCTTTACCAGTTGATCCTCAGTGTGTTCCATGATTGTCTTTGTTTTCTGCAGTAGGAGATCTATATCCTCCTTATCCTGGGCTAGCACATTCTTTAGCCAATCAATCGACCTCATTGCATCCCCTACAGTTGACAAGATGTCCTTGATGGCACTATCTCCCTTGGTCTGAACTCCCTGCAACCAACCAACTGTACCATGTGTTGTGCCCTTCATCTTTTCAAGCTCTGATATTGTTTCTTGAGACAAGAAACCTATAGCATAGGAGGAAGAACTGATGGACTACAAGGGTTTCATCAATTCCTACAAGTACCTCTTTAGTCTCTCATTTTCCTTCTCCAACTCATTCTTAGTTTGCACCTCCTCCCTCAATCTTCCAATGATCACAGCACTGGAGCCTTCATACTTCTCAATGTCTTGTTCCATGGAAGCATACCCTAAATCAATGGTCTACACATGATAATCTTTTGTAGTCACCCCATCTCTATCTTTATCAGGAGCAAGAGTAGCAATATGGGCCACCTTGTTATTTGATCCATCTCTTTCAATTCTGGAAATGACTTTGTATTTCTTCTTTATCTTACCTTTTCTAATGTTATCCAGTAGGTCATCCCAATTGGGAGGAGTTTCCTCCACTATAACCAATTTTATCTTCAACTCTTTATCTAGCCAACCTAGAATAGTGGACTTTGACTACACCCTATCTTGCCTATCTTGTTCCTATTGAACACTGGGTGCGTCCTTTTCAATGCTTGGCTCTTCAGGGATCTCCCTAGCTGAATCCTCATTTGCTCTATATTTATCCTCCCCTTTGTCTTGTACTAGTGAGGTAATCTTGGTTGGTATCTCCTCCTTTTGAGGGGATTTGTCCTCATGAACCTCTGTAGATGAATCTGCATAAGCCACCAAAGGAGATTGTATTACTTTTTCAATTTCTACCTTTGCATTGTAGAGGTCTCCCTCCTGTAATTCTTCTTCTCCCAAATCCTTAGGGTATTCAACATTCTTTGACTCATCTGGGACACTGCCAGTCTCTTGAGAAGGGGAAATGTCCTCATGTTCAGTCACAGGAGCAGTCACAAGAACACTTACTTTTAGTGCATCATCCTTTGGGGAAGGATTCCTTGACCTCCTCATGTACACTTGTGTTTTCTCCCCTGAACTCTCTACCTCCACCATAGGTGGCTCAACCTCCTTATCTGTCCTGGAAGTCTCCTTTCCCTTTTGTGACAATTTCACAAGTCTTCTTTTCTTGGATAAAGGAGCAGTGGAATCCACTTCTTCCTTTTCTTCTTCATCTTTCCTAGCCCCTTTTCTCCTTGAGACATGCCTTCTCTTCTTGGCAATGGGCTTCCTTTGTTTCCCTTCTTCTACTACCTCTTCTTCATGAACATCTTTAATCTTTATTTTGAAAGGAGAGACCACCTTGGCCTTACCTTTGGGATCCTATTCATGTGACTCCTCAGAAGTGAAATGAGGCTCCAAGTCTCCCATTAAGTCATAGGTGCACTGCACACCTTTTCCCTCCAATTCTAACATTTTGTGATTAAGCCATAGCTTGGTGTACTTAATCATGGAGTCATAATCTACTCCAACTCTATCTTCTCCTCCTCCAACCAATCAACTTCTCCAACTGGCTTGTCCTTCACAACCTCAAAGATGTGACCCTGAATCAGGAATTCCCTTTATGTTATATAACCTTACTAAGTTCACTGGCAACCTGGAGAACTTCGTCTTTCTAACCTCAAACTCATCACCAAGGTTATCCCAATAATCTTCTATGTTGTCCTTGTGACTATACTCTCTGCTAGACTTCTTCTGTGCTTCACCAGTTATATCAAACCTGGCCCTTTTGGAATGAAAGGAGAGACCAAGAGTTCTCATCTCTTCTTCAGAAGCATGGGCTGACTGGATAGAAGGGCATACCTCATTAGTGCCTATCTTCAGAGGGAAGTCATTACCAAATCCTGTCTTATGCTTCTCCCCCTTCACAATCACATCAAAGTCACATATTTGCTTTGTGACCTCCAGCAATATGACATGGTCCATTGGATACCTTGGAAGTCTATAGGGAGCCCTTTGACAACCATCAATTCTTATGTAAGAAAAGGTAGGGAACTGAATGAACCAAGCTCCAAACCTTTTGATCAACTCTTTGGCCTTGTCTAAAATTCTAACATGTTCAACACCTTGCAACAACCTAGTGATTTACATGGTGAATGCATCATTCACCCTCCTATAGCTTCCTCCACCCAAGTGTATTTGCAGATACACTTCATAGATTACATCCTGCCCAAACACCTCTGGTGGTCAGTCCCTTGTATGGGTGAAACCTTGCAAGTGCATACATGAAATAGGAAGTCATGGTGAAGGTCTTTGTCTATAGGACATTGCACATTTTCTCATGTATCGCTGCACTTATAACTCCTACCCAGTGGTAATCTATGCCTTGCTCCATCCGAGCAATAACATTAAACATCCAAATTTCAAATACTCCCACACTTTTCAATCCTACCAACTTGCTGAGGAGTGTGATAGCATCATAATATTATCTCCTGAATTTGAGTCATACCAGCTTCTTGGGAAACTTGGAGAAGTGAGACTTGGGCTTCTCCAACCAAGAGTTGATAACCTACTGGGACTTAACAACATTCTCCTCATAATACTTCTTGGCTGAATCCATATCAAAAGCCACAACATGTGACCGATCAGGCATGTCAAAGGTCTGAGCTATGGCCATAGGATCGAAGTTTTCCACAATCCTTCCCTAAGGACCAATTATCCTTTATGTACCCCTGTCATAGTGCCTAACACACTCAAGCACCAACTCATAACACTGGACCATAGAAGGAAATCTAGCCACATGTGCCAACCCAGCCTCCAATGTACTTCTAGCCAACAAAGGGAGATTTTGTGTTGTCATCCCTGCATTGAATTCCTCATAGTCCCACATTCCAACATTTGTATCAGTGATCCCTGACTAGTTGGAAGTCAGCCTGCTTTCAGGGATTCTACTCTTTATATCCATCTTAACTCTCTCTGCCTCGGAGATAACTAAACCTTCAACACTTGAGTCCATTGTCTTTCCATTGCTTTGCCCAGCAACAACTTGTCCTGATCCTACCTGCAGACAATAAAGACAACAAAATTAGATCCATGATAAGAAAAGTGTCTAAAATCCATATCATATCAACCATCTCAAAGTTTGGGTTTTAGCCCTCCTCGCGGAATCCAGACTGGAGAGGAATTCTAGGGAAATCTAGACCAAGCAGAATCCAACGAAATAGGCATACAAATATCCACATAATCATTTAATCAATAAATTTAAGCAAGGAATCATTCAATACAATTTAGCATAAGTTAATTTAATCATTGAATACATAATCACCAAGAAAATCCTGATACAACCACAAAATTCTTCATTCCCCACAAAACCTCAGAAAAATCTGCCATAGACGAAAATCCCCGAGAATGGCAATAGTTTCAATAATCCAGGAAAATGAAGGATGTCCAGAACATTCGAGAAAATCTTGAGGGTGCGGATTTTAGCAAAGTTAATACAATTTTACCACTTAAGCCCAATTTCGTAAAAAAAATTGAGCAACAGACACTGGGGAAATCTGGAGGTAGCAAAAATCTACGAGACAGGTAAAAACCGAGATTAAAGCACATTACGAAGAACGAAGAGAAAACGGGAAAACTCGGGGAATTCCGGCAAATAGGGAATTCCGCGAAGACACTAAAAGCCCGAATACCTATGTTTCTCTCACCCTCACCCAAATAGATCGAACGATCATAGATTTAAGAACCTGGAGCCTGATACCTGCTTGACCTAGACCTCCAATGGATCATCTTTAAATTCAAAACCTACCTCACAAAAAATTGAGAGGGATTGGCCATGCCCTAGGTCGAAAACCCTAAACCTTCCGCCATGAATACACATAACAACTCGGGCACAACTTGCTTTCCTGCAAGGATAGAAAGTTCATGGAAAATACAAGCAAGCTACCTGAGATAAAATTGAAAGGCAAGCTCAAAAAAACCACCCAAGAATGGCATTCAATCAAACGGGAAATTCCCTAGCTTAGAAATACAAAACGCCAGACTGGCAGGACATAAACCCCCAAAACGCCTAGGAAACACGCACTCAATAAGCAAAAGAATAGAAAATGTGAATAGCATGGAAGTGCACAAAGTAAAACAATCCATCAAAAGAGAGAGACAACATTCACATACCATGAGAATAGAGAAATCAAAATCAGGAAGCTAGCAAGAAACCTCAAAGCACGATCAAAACGCGAATGGCACTCAGGAAATCCAATTGCACAATTGAATTCACTCCCAAACGCACAATCCAGAAAAAACACTTTAGGCTCAAGCACTCCAAACTCAAATGGAAATCAAACAATAAAACTCAAATGGCATAAAATTTCCCATAAATCAATATAACACCGCCCAAGAAGTCGTGCAATCGAGCATTAATGCAATCGACAAGATAGCCTAAGCCAAACCCGGGAATCCAACCATGCAATGGACTCCAGAAAAATCCGACCATAACAGATTTCCATGGATGACCAAAATCCTCGGACTCCAACGAAAAGCAACCACCACTGGGTTTCGAAAGAAAACCGGGAAATTCCGCCCAAGGTGGATTTTCCCGAAAACAGTGAAAAACCCGGAATGAACCCAAAACTTAAGGTTTTCAATATAAATCATAAATGGAATACTCCAACAGGAAATATTAACATCAAAGCACATTCCAAAGCAAGCAAAACCCCAAAAAAGAAAGGGCAAGAGACCAAAAGAGAAAAACCAAAAAGAGCAAGAAAGAGGGTCCCTACTTTTAGTGGGTCGTGTGTGCAAAAATTGCACAAATACTTGAAGAAACAAGACAATAGAAACATAAAAGCCATAATCAATCCTCCTACTAACACTAAGAGTATTGTAAACATGGATCATGATCATATGCAACCACATCTCGTAAGGAATGTGATAGCATTTTTCAAAGCTAAACCTCATAAGGGCTCAGCTAGACAAACTCTTGGCATTGCTTTCTCATCAAATGACATACCTAAATGTGCACCTGATGGTCCTCTTTACATAGCTGGCCAAATAAATAATAATCCCACTAATGGGATATTGATTGATCTCATCTTTGGTGAGAATTCATCCATAGAAGAATTCTTATATGTGCATGAGCTATATCAAGAAAAATATGATAACTTGAAAGCATGGATCAAGATTCATAATGGATTTTATTTCCCTACGATAGGCTCAATATATATCCCCTTAAAGTGGGACTGAAAACATTAACAATCTCATTTTCCATCATTCCACAATCAAACCAATTTTGTGTAAAACTAGGCTATCCATGGCTTCGCTTGATGAATATCATCCCTTCGGTTTTGTATAAGTGTCTAAAGTTTCCATTTGGAATGATATGTTCACTGTGCATCATAGTGGATTTCATCCGACCTTGGAAAAAGGGAATTTTTCACTAGACTAATTTTGGCCCGAGCCTATGGAACCTATGAAGCCTCAAGAATATTTATTTTTCAAATCATATCAAAAATTCAAGGCAAAGAAAATAGTATAACTATCCCTTCCCAACATTCCTCAACCTATGGCTGAACCAAATATCCTTGATGAAACAATGATTGAACCAAAAAAATTAGACCATATAAGAACAATCTATAGACAAACCTCCCGCAATTTCATACAAGAGACCATAAGATAATATAAACAATCTCATTGTCCCTCCCAAATTCAAACAAGTTTACAAAGTAAAAGAGAAAGTGATTGAACAACCTCTTGTTGTTTCTTCTAGTCCTCTCAAAGAAGAGAAGAAACCTATGATTGACAAAACCGCTCTTACACAAAAACAAATTGAAAATAAACATAAACATAATTGAAGTGCTAGAGAGCATAGATGTAGGTTTTGTGCTATTACTCGTAGATTGCAAACTCAAGAAAACAACAAAAACATAGAAAATAAAAATCCAAACCGACCTGAGGCAATGAATGATGACTCTCAACCCTCATTACAACATAAAAATAAAATTGCATGAAAATTATTATTCGACCTCCTACTATGATTAACTTAAATGATGACATTGACATTAAAAATATTGATGAACAAGTGCATGATGAGTTGAATACAATTTTTTTTTTCTCCATGAGATTAAATGACAAATATCCTAAAAGGAGTGTTCAACTTGGTGCATGTTGTAGTTTGGCACTTAATATTGTCCCTTTTGCTAGTTTCCCATCTTACATTTATACCGATCAAGATTGGGAAGGAAATGACCTACTGTAGGTTGATTCGATTATGCCTTACTAGACTTTTTATTTTTTCATTTTTCTTTATGTGATTGCATGTGTGTAATGTGATCCCCCATGTAGTTTCATTTGATGTCTCTCTCTTTTTGTGTATTTGTAAATATGTACCATAATTTTTCTCTATTTCATAATCATTTTTCATTTGTCTATTGTTTTCCTTTTGGGGATGACACAAGGCATCGAGACATTTAGGGCTCTTCCAAGTTGGCCCAAAAGCTTTTGTTTTGTTTTTATTTGTATTATGTTTTCCTTTTGGGGATGACATGAGGCGTTGAGAAATTTATGTCTCTTCCATGTTGACTTGAAAGGGTTTTTTTTTTTTTTTCACTTTCTTTATGTCATTCTTCTAGTTCTATGAGTATTTTGGGAATGGTGATAGTTCCATGCTCTATGAAAAAAATGGAGCATAGACATACTAACCCCAAATTCATAGATCCCTTATGTATATGTGGGGGAAACCCTTCCTTCCTATATCATGACGTATCTTACTTTGTAAACATATGACTTGGCATAGGGTTTTCTGAGGAAGGCTCTCATGTCTTAGGCAAAACATTGGCTACTTTAAAGAAATTTCTCACAGTAATGGTGTAGCAACCACTTTAAAGTGGGAGAATACATAGATGACATATTTCAGAAAAAAATCATGGTGTCATTTTTCTTTTTTCTTGGTGATGTCATTGGGTTTTATGTCATCCAAGAGTGTACGATCTACTATCATGACATGATGCAAATGATACATCCCATGGGTGATGATATGCTCCCTAAGAGGAATACCATTACATGATCAAATAAAAATCCCCTTTAACAAAACATTTACATGTCAAAAGTATTTATTTAAAGAATTTTCATTGTGGTGCCTTATTGAAGCTATTAGGAGGATAAATTTGGTATGGTTAGTATGATGGGAAGCCAATACATTGGCATGAATTTCTCATTATACAATGGGAAGCTAGAACATTGGCATTACTTTCTCACTAAACCACTTCTTTGGCACAAGTCACCTAGTGGATAGACTTAGGTTCCACTACCCCAAAGTTAGCAACATATTTTATGGACAAACAACCCCGTCTGACATCATGTTGAAATGGTTGTGCTTGATCCTTTGTATTTGTATATTTTTCTTGGCCTTTGATAGGGTATGATCATGTATCTTTGCTATTTCTGCATACTTAAGTGTCTTGAATTTATACTTTAGTTTGAGTTTGACATGGGGTCATCCTCTCACTAAAGTGGGGGAAAACTGTTGTGTCAAAAAGAGTAATCCTTTTTTACCCTTGGTTTGATAATTAACATTAAAATTGAACTAATGATTTCTTGGAGTGGTGTTGTAATGTGTTTTTCACATTCACACTATTTCAGGACCTTTGTTTGATTAAAATATGCCTTAATTGATCCTTTTCAAGGGTGTTGTAAAGTATTGTAACACACTTTCACACTTTTCTAGGATGTATTTGCTTAATTAAGCCTAATGAGCCCCTTTCTAATAAAATGTACATAATGTGTACCTTGTTTAAGTGTTGTAAAGTGTTATAAAACACTTTCACATTTATATAGGTGTTCATTAATTAATTTTTGGTAATTGGAGTAATTAACCCCCTTTTAATTCAAATTTAAGCCTTAATTTTGACACCTCTCGAAGATCTAGAATGAGTTTTTATCCCTCTTTCAATCCCCTGGGGTTAGGTCCTGGTAAATTGAGCCACAACCCATTTTCCCTAGGTGGCAAATGGGTCCTCCCTTAATGAGACCCCCCTTTTTGAATTTCATTCTAGTGGGAATTTAATGAATTTTATTTCTAGATTTGGTGTTAGCCTTAGTTATTTGAATTTCAGGGTTATTATCCTAATTTAGTATAAATAAGGGAATAATTCACATTGTTCCTCCTAGCAAACTTATGTGAATTCATGAGATAAAGAGAAAAATAATTATAGAGCATTATAAGAGCATTCATAAGGCATTTCAAGGCAGATTTCAAGAGTTTATTGCAGCAATTCAAAGTCATATCATCATGTGAAGGTTTTGATGCATTCATTCATTTTGTTGAGATAAAGAAGTGGATGTAGCATTGAAGATCTACTTCCAACTATTGTTCAAATCAAATTCAAGGATCCAAGATCTACATTATTCATGGAAACTACATGTTAGATTGCAGATTTATTTCACAAGACAACATCCAAGGTGACATCATTTACATTATTTCACACTCATGCTTCATTTAATTTATTTCATTATTTGGTTTGATTAGCTACAAGGGGTTTGACTCAAGAAAACCCCCATTAACTAAAAAAAATAAAAATTTCTCTTCCCTTGAGTGTGTTATTGCAGATTTATATGTTGAAGATCAAGTGGAGAAAGTTTGGAGAAAAACTATCAAAGTTGTCAAGCTGCAAAAGTTGTCATTTAAAGTGCAAAATCAAGGAATCAAAGCTACAAAATTGCATATAGACTTTCAGAAGTTGATAATAGGGAATTTGAGAGTACAGAAATCAAGGAACAAGACATTGAAATTATTTTTCCAAAACCCTAAAAGGACTGATTCGCCACTGAAGGCGAATGAGTCCTCTGTAGCTCAAAAACAACAACTTTTTGACCAGGTACACATAATTTTATGCACCAAAAATTTCCCTCATAGTTGGTATAACATTTAGGTAGCATTTTATATTGTTATTTGAATCTTATCATACACATAATTGAAGTGTTTAGGGTCTTAGAAAAATCAGTGGTCCATCATCTAGTTGATTCATTTTGGTGGACCCTATTTTTCACCCAATCATTTTTTGGTGAACCTACCATATTGAATAGTACAATTTTATGATTTTTGGAGTCTCTCATTGCATCTTAAGTTAGATCTTGCATTGAATTAAGATCCCATTTAGGGTTACTTGTTTTGTATTGAAACCTTGCATATCATATAGAGTTTAGATTTGTATTTTTTTGCAATCTCTCTAAATTTGAAAAAATAAAAAATCAAATTAGTCATTTTTCATATCATTTAGACCTCATACAATTGAATTTGAAAATAAAATTTCATTTTAAATTAGGTCTTGCATTTCATCTTTTCATTACATTTTTGCATTAAATTTCTGGAAAATCTGAAGCTGCAATTCACTGTCTCGGATCTGGAACCAAAAGATATAACTAAGATCTTGAAAATGATTAAAAAATAGTTTTAAAATACCTAACCAAGACCTTTTTTCCCCTCATGGAAAATTTGTGCTTGATCAGGTATAATCTAAACCTTTTGGCAACTGAAAAAGCATCACAATTCACTCATAAAATCATAAAAATATCTCACTAATGTCTAACTATTGGAAGAATGAAGAAGATTATCTAACTATGCAAACTTTGTGTTTTCATTGATGTCACTATTTTGTCAATTGTCATCAGTTTGATCTAGTTTTCTGAGCCAGAATGAAGAACAAGTTTACATCATCTAGTATTTTGGTCTATAATCCTCCTCTAGTGATCATTTATGCTAAAAATGTTTGGAGATGGATTATGGATGTTGGAAGCTTGTTAGTTCATAATCATGTGTGCTCATGCGCTCATATGGTGAGTTGGCATTATTCTATTGATTGTATTTTGTTATTAGGTCTATCTCTAGCCAACCTAATGAGTAGTTGATATTGTCATGGATTAATTTATGATGCGGATATATATGTGACCTATCCTTGGTCCAAGTTGACATGTGGTAGCATGCTACATGCTTAGATTATTTTTGGAGAAGTTTTGTACTAACTTGGAGCAGACAATTAGCCTTTTTGGTGAATAAAGATTGCATATAATTAGGATGACCTAATTGATGCTTGTGGATCAGTTAGATATATATATTGGATAGTTTTGATATTAAATTTAATGGAATGAATGTGAATATGAATGAAAGCGATTCAAATGTGAAGTATGGTCTGAATGTGAAGCAAAGGGTGTGAAAATGATGAAGTGTATTAAGTTAGTTTATTGAGAATCAAAGGAACTGAATCTGCACTTGTTAGGTGTAACCTCATCATTTCATGTTCTGGTTGTAAGCCATTTTGTTATTGTAATCCTTTTATAAGAAGTGAGCCTCCTTTTTTGGGTAGTGAGTCTTCTATGTAAGAAGTGAGCTTGTGTATTTGGCAGTGAGCCTCTTTTTGTATCCAATTTTGGAGCTACATTATATTGTGAGTTAATCCTCACTATGGTTTTTCCCATTTTGGGTTTTCCACATAAAAATTTTGGTGTTCATGTGTTGTGTGGTTTCATGTTCTATTAATGATTTTTCTCATCTTTATTGTTATATGCATTTGAGAAATTGGATGGTGTTTGTTCCATATGTTAAAGAAGATACTAATTCAACCCCCTTCTCAGTATCTTGGGTATTTAACAATTGGTATCAAAGCCTTGGTTCCTCTAAGGAATCCTAACAGCTTGAGGAAGATCCTATAGATTGAACAAATTGATGATAAAGAAGAGCTCTAAGCTTCTCTTGAAGATCTTGACAAGGCTGAAAATGAAAATAGAGATCTGAAAGAAAATATCGATGAGGAAAATGAATGCATCTGGAAATTGAAAGAGAAATTGAATAAATTCAAATAAATACATAGAGAAGTAGGAGAGCAATTAAAACAAGCAAATGAAGAGATTATCGAATTGAAGGTGCAAGTGGAGGAAAATAAGAGAATTGAATATTTTATTAATACAGTGGTGCAAAGCAAGTCTGATATATGCTCAAGGCTTGAACAAGAAGTGGTGAACCTGAAAGTAGATCTGGAGAAAGAAAAACTCTATGAAGATAGTTTCAAGACAAGCTCCACAAAGCTTGATGAGTTGATTGTAGGATAGAGACCTTCTAAAGAAAAAGTTGGTTTGGGAAATGAAGCTAGTGAAAACATTAAGAATGTTTAGACCTCAAATACAGTGAACAATCAAAAGACTCAAGGTAAAGGTGTTAGTTGGAAAAAAATTCCTTCTAAAATAAATGGAGAAAATGACTCAAGATGCCCAAAAAGAAAAACAAATAGCGCTAAAAATTGGAGAAGCTGCCATTGGATTGACAACATTCCTCTAAATTTTAGAGGTACATCTCCCTCTTAAGATATGTAATGAATGGAAATACAAAGTATTCTTTTAACTAGAAATTAGAGAAGGAAACTAACACCTATCGATAACCATGAAAGTAGATGCGGAAGATTAATTCAGAAAGAACTTAATACAAAAAAATGACACAAATTCCACTTATTCCATATCCACGAATAATACTCAAGAAAAGAAAGAACAACAAATCCTTTCAACAAATGATTTAACCCAAACTCAAAGTTTTAGAATTTAGTACATACATAGTCCAATATAACAAAACAAAATTGAAGAGTAATTACTATGGAACAAAGTTTATGTAATCAAAGGAAAACACTTATAAATTCAAAGATTAAAAAATGTCATCTTTATTTCTTCAATGCCAAAATATGAGTTCACAGACTCCACATCCCTATACAACCAGACTATGTTAAAAGAAAGCTAAGCTAATTACTTCCTCCCCCAATAACTCCCCTAAAAGATAAAAAGGTCCTCCTTTTTATAAGTCCACATGTAATCGAATGTAAATTTTCATAACAGTCTTTGGAAATGAACGATATCAAGAAAGTGACTTCAAAATAGAAAAAGTTATGTTACACCAAAATTTTGGTTACCACTACCAATTACAAAAATATTCCATGCATGCAAAACAAGAAAAATTAAACTACTTCTGGTGAAGGAGCATTCTCTAGCACTAATCGCATTTGCACAAAAATATTGTGCAACTTAGTGTGCTCCTCTTCTTCCTCTAGTATGAAGATTACCCCACGATATTGGGCATAAGTGGTCTTCTCCTTCCATAAAATTGTGCGCAATTGAGAGACTATATCAATCTATTCTTCTTCGGTCCAATTCAGGTCAGGTTGCATGATAGGCATAGCCTCTCCATCCTAGATCTCACCATTTGTAGGAAGCTCCATTTTTTAAAATGCCTAAGTTGATGGGAAAATTGAACTTAGAAGGATTGCCACTTTTATTTGTAGGAAAGCTCATTTTATTTTGACGGAAGATAATAATGACCTTTTATCTTGTTAAATATATTGCCACCTCAATAAATCCACTTCATTACACTTTCCATTCAAGAAGCTAATTAATCCATCATGGATTTTATTCCTTGAGAAGAGAGTCCCAAGATTGAGTTTGTATTTCAAAAACTCCCAAAAAGACATTCTCATGATATGCCATACAAGTAATTAAATGGGATGGCGACATTTTGAAAACCAAGAAATCTATAGTAGAGTCATGGAGTCATGGGAAAATAGAACTATTGAACCATATGTCGAGAATTTTGAGGTTTCAGAAACTTCTGACATACTGCTCACTTAAAACACCTTCG
Organism: Sequoiadendron giganteum; assembly: GCA_007115665.2. Lineage (NCBI taxonomy): Eukaryota > Viridiplantae > Streptophyta > Pinopsida > Cupressales > Cupressaceae > Sequoiadendron > Sequoiadendron giganteum. The sequence continues at coordinate 266,440,663 of CM021108.1, forward strand.
GGCAAGGTAGGAAGGGGGACAAATCGGGTAGTCGGATAGTTATAGAACTTTCAAACTCCATGATTTGGTTAGAGAAGAAAAGGGGTCAATGAAAAAGGTTATGAAACTTGCAAAAGCCATGACTTTGAACCGTTATTAAAGGCATGAGATGGGAGTTATTTTAATCATGATGTTCAAATTTCTAGGTAACATTAGCTTTGGCTAGGGACTGTATTTCCTAGTGAAATTCAGAGAACTTCGGAATCATTGGGGAAAACTAGTCAAAGTCCATTGGCTATGGAGTCAAAATAAAAGAAGGAGAACATGGTGTTTCTTGTAGGAGGGTGGAGGGGAACCGAGCACAAGCCAAAAATGGGACCAAACCAAAAGACTCAAAATAAAAAACAACCTAAGACACCAATGCGCCCAAACAAGGTGCAAATTCATTAATAGGCTAGGAAAAATAAATACCCAAGTGGAAAAGAGAGGTATACCCATAAGCACTTGAAAACTTAGAAACCATCCAAGATTTGAAATAGAAACCTAGAGTTTGTAAACCAAAGAGACCTCTTGAATAATGCTCTAGAATCAAATAGCCATTTAGCATCATAAACCTCTAGAATCTCCTCAACATATTCCTATATATAACCATTCCTTCCTACAAAAAAATCAGTGTCCCATTCCTGAAAATAACCAATTAAATCACTAGTGTACCAATCATTAGCCACATGTGTCTCATGTAAAGCTGGAAGTGAATCAATCTAAAAATCAGCATTGCAAATAATATTTTTATGTGATTGAAAATCACCCCCAGCTGGAACGATGTTCTCTTTCTGTGCTAGAACTAATTCATGTATGGTGTGACCCACTTCATTATTTTCACCTTCAGGTTTCTCTAAATGTTCCTCTATTTTATTCTCTTCAGATGCAATATTTTTCATGAATTCATTTGAACACACAATAAAATCATTAGGAATTGAATATTATTTCTGAAAGGTGAAGGATAAATAAATTTTTGGGTATATAGTTGATGATTGTGGTGTTTGAATATTAATTTCTATTAACATAGGATCAAATTTTACATGAACCACATCTTTTTCTTTTATACAAATAAAATCTTCATCAAGAGTAAATGCAAGTTGAGAATATGGATTATCCATACCTTTAGCCAATTCAACAAAACTACCTTTACATGCATTCATTTGATCCCCTAGTGGTTTCTTCTCGTCAAAATTTTTATCAAGAGATTCAGATAGTGGTACATTAGCACCTTCTTTCCTATCCCTGGAGTTACAAGTGAATGCATTTATATCAACTTCTACAACAACATCATTTTCATCCACAACCCCACATCAAAATTCATCATCTGATCCTTTCAAGAATGAATCAGGAATAAAGACAACTTTGTGCCCATTTGATAATACATTTTTCTAAAAGGCTCCAAATTTTTACTCTCGATCTGGTGCAAATTTCTTCTTTGTTCAAGATCCTTGAGTTTATAATAACTATGATGCACACTCTTTAGTAGTAAAGTAGACTTGTGATCTTTAGAGGGATTCAACGTATTCTCCTTAGCTTTACAAATGCTTTCTTTGAAAGAATTCCAAAAAGATCAAAGTATTTGGTCATCTTCAACAATTATTTCCTCAATTGTTGGTGCAGGTATTTTTCCCAATTGATTCCACTGCTTGGCATGGCATCAAACCATTTTTTTAAGATATCTTGATTAAACAGAGTCACCAACCTTCATTTTTGGGAAGGCACCATTTTATATCCAAAACAAGAAAATACTGATATTTTCACCTTCCCCAATGGAGTCGCCAAAAAATTTGTTAGTTAGCAGATTTGTCATTCGAAAATAAATATAGAAAATGAATCAAGATTCCTAGAAAGAAGAATAAACATCGCTAATAGTTGGAGAAGCTATCATTGGATTGATAACTTTCCTCTAAATTTTAGAGGTACAACTCCCTCTTAAGATATGCAATGAACGGAAATACAAAGTATGATTTTAATCAAAAAGCAAAAAAGGCAACTAACACCTACCCATAACCATGAAAGTAGATGCAGAAGATTAATTCAGAAAGAACTTAATATAGACAAATGACACAAAGTCCACTTATTCCATATCCACGAATAATACTCAGGAAAAGAAAGAACAACAAATCATTTCAATAGATGATTTAACCCAAACTCAAAGTTTTAGAATTAACTGCATACACAATCCAATATAACAAAACAACATTGAATAGCAATTACTATGGAACAAAGTTCATGTAATCAAAGGAAAACATTTATAAATTCAAAGATTTAGAAATATCCTTTATTTCTTCAATACCAAAATATAAGTTCACAGACTCCACATCCCTATACAACCAGACTACGTTAAAAGAAAGCTAAGCTAATTAATTTCTTCCCTAATAACTCCCCTTAAAGATAAAAAGGTCCTCCTTTTTATAAGCCCACATGTACTGGAATGTAACTGTTCATAACGGTCTTTAAAAATGAACGATATCAATAAAGTGACCTTGAAATGGAAACAATTCCATTACATAAAAAATTCAGTTACCACTACCAATTACAAAAATATTTCATGCATGCAAAACAAGAAAAATCAAATTGATTTTGGTGAAGGATAATTATTCAACACTAATCGCATTTCCATAAAAATATTGTGCAGCTCAGCGTGCTCCTCTTCTTCCTCTAGTATGAAGATTACCCCGTGATATTGGGCATAGCTGGTCTTCTCCTTCCATTGAATTGTGTACAATTGAGAGATGAAATCAATTTTTTCTTCTTTGATCCAATTCAGGTTAGGTTGCATGACAGGCATATGCTCTCCATCCCAGATCTCGCCATTTGTAAGAAGCCCCATTTTTAAAAATGTCTAAGTTGATGTGAAAACTGAACTTAGAAGCACCGCCACCTTTCTCTATAGACAAGATCATTTGATTTTGATGGCAGATAATAATGACCTTTTATCTTGGTAAATAGATTCCCACCTCAGTAAATCTGCTTCATTACACTTGCCATTTAAGAAGCTAATTAATGCATCATGGATTTATTTCCTTGAGAAGAGAGTACCAAGATTGAGTTTGTATTTCAAAAAAAATTGAAAATACATTCTCATGATATGTCATACAAGTAATTAATGTTGAGAATATGTGTCTCAAACTCACTGGTAGAAACCCTGATATTGTCGTCAAGTAGCAAAGAATTCATATGTATTCTAACTATTCCATTACCTCTATACCACAGGTGTCTTTACACTGGGTTAAGGTGGTGTGGTTACCACCATACCACGAGCACCTCTTAGTTGTGTAGTAGTAGTGTGGTGGATACCGCCATACTATGGGAGCCTCTCATCTATCGGGCAGTAGTGTGGTGGATATCGCCATACCGCAGTGGTTCACCAGATGTGCAATGGTATTGTGGTGTAAACCGCCATACCACGGGGGTGTGCAAACTGTCCAGCAGTAGCGCAATTACCACCACCCCATGGGAACCTATTGAAGGTGCAGCGGTAACGTGGTGTAAGGGGAAGATCATGTCTTCTTGGTGGTTTTTTGAGATATAAGTCATTAATTGGAGGATGTTGCTGACTTGGAACGAGGTCGTTTGAATTTTTGGGAAGTTCGTTGGTTGTTCAATAGAGGAAGTTGAACTGAATCGATTGTACAAAGAATGTATTGATCATGGTTGTTTCTATACAATGCAACATATTAAACCTGTGGTGGGTTAGAGAGAGTTCCATGATTCATAGGTTGGATGATCGAATGATCGGTTAGTGAATTTCATTGTATGTTGTATTGAAAGCATTGTAACATTGTTATTTTGTACGAGGTTGATCAAGGAAACATTGTTGCTGTAATATTGTCATCTGAAAGGAGAGTTTATAACTTGTATGTAATTCGATTACTGTAATACAAGTGTTTTTCTTTGGTGTGGTGGTTTTTTCTCAAGTAAGGGTTTTCCCACGTAAATCTAGTGTCAATTGTGTTTGAGTTTATTTCTCTATTCTGGTATTTCCCTCATGTACATCTTAATGAACTAAAATTGTAGAATATAAAGACATGTCTACATTCTTCTCTGAGGTTTGACATTAGGAAAGTTTTTTATGCATCTGTATTCTTTCCTTACAAGTGGTATCAGAGCCTCACCAGTTGTGTTATCCTTGTGGGTAGGTTGGGTTTTTTGTGTCAATTCTGTTCAGTGGGAGTTTTGTAGAAGTCTGGTAATTTTCAAAATACAGATTGAGATGGCAATGGTGAGTACATCAGGAAGGATTGAAATTGATAAATTCAATGGCATCAATTTTGAGTTGTGGAAACTCAAAATGGAGGATCTGTTGGTTGATTGTGACCTTTGGGTTGTTGTGTCTAGAATGAAACCTTCTAGCATGAAGCAAGAAGATTGGGACCTTGCAGACAGAAAAGAAAAAGGGTTGAAAAGACTCTATTTGGCAGACTCTATTCTCCTAAATTTTCATGAAGAGAAGACTGCATCTTCTTTGTGGAAGAAGATTAGAGATATTTATCAAGGTAAATCCTTGGTAAATAAATTGTTCTTAACAAAGAATTTATACTCTTTAAAAATGGAGGAGGGGGCATTGTGGTTGATCATTTGAATACATTTAACACGTTGCTTGCTTAGTTAACATCTGTGAGCATAAAAATTGATGATGAAGATCGTTGTATGCTATTGTTATGTTCTTTGCCAGATTCTTGAGATCACTTGGTGATGGTGATTGGGAGTATGACAACCAATTTCAAGATGGAATATGTGGTTGCTTATTTTTTATCAGAAGAGATGATAAGGAAATCTTCTGAAATGGCGAAGGAGGATTTTTTTGTTCGAGGAAGATCGAAAGAAAAAGGAAAGAAGAAGGACAAGAAGTCCAAATCTAAATCAAAAGGGAGATCAAATTCTCTTGGAAAAAATTACAAGGTGAAGTGTTGGAATTGTGGGAAACTTGGTCATGTCTGAAAAGATTGTAAAGAGGAGAAAAAGAAGAAGAAGAATAATTCTTTTGATAATGATTCTTCTCATAGCGATGCAGATGCCTTCATTATAGCTTTGACAACTCATGCATCAGATGATGTCTGGATGATTGATTCTAGAGCATCTTTCCATATGACATCTCATATAGATTGGTTCATGAAGTATGAAGAATATGATGGTGGAAAATTTTATTTGGCAAGCGATTCATCTCTGCAAATAGTTTTTCTTGGAAGAGTCAGAATTCAGCTTCCTAATGGTAGAATTAATGGAATTGATGGCGTAATACATATACCAGGTCTAGCTCGAATTTTAATTTCTATAAGCAAGGTAAATGATGTTGGAGTGCAAGTATCATTCTCTAGTAATGGCTTTAAAATGACTAGAGGCTCAATGGTGCTGGCTAAGCGTGCCCGAATTGGTACTCTATACAAGTTGGATGCACTGACAGTTCAATTTGACAATGTCTTTGCAAAGTCACAAAAGGTTGTTCATAAAGAGAAGAATGAATATGCTCCTGATAGTGCTAATTATATGGAAGCTAAACTTCCAGTAGAGAAGACTATGCTCTAGCATCAAAGGCTTGGTCGCATTATTGAAAAAGGTTTGAAATATTTGAAAAATAAAAATATGGTTGAGGGGCTTGATGATTGTAACTTGGAATTTGAATTTTGTGAACATTGTATATATGGAAAACATCATCGTGTTTTGTTTTACTCTAGTCCTCATAAATCTTCTAGTGTACTGGATTATATTCACTCTGATGTTTTTAGTCCAGTGAATGTTCCTTCATTGTCAAATTCAAAATATTATATATCATTCATTGATGATTATTCGAGAAGGGAATTTGTATATTTTTTAAAAAGTAAATCAGAAGTGTTCAGTCAGTTTAAAGAGTTCAAGAACTTGGTTGAAAATCTGACTGGTAAGAAAATAAAATGCTTGAGGATAGATAACGATGGTGAATTTTGATCTGCAGAATTTGAAAGCTATTGCAAAGACCATGGAATTAAGAGGCATAAAATAACACCTTGCACTCCGTAGCAAAATGGAGTTTCTGAAAGGTTAACACAACATTGATGGAGAAGGCAAGAAGTATGTTGAGTAATGTTGGTCTGGAGAAGAGGTTCTGGGTTGAGGCTATAGCTATAGCATGTTACTTGTTGAATTAGTTTCCTTCATCAGCACTTGTTGAAAAAATTCCTATGGAAGCTTGGTCTGGTAAGAAGCCCTCTCTAAGACATGTTCGTGTCCTTGGCTATGAAGCATATGTTCATGTACCTGATGTGAAAAGATCTAAATTGGAGAAAAATGCTATAAAATGTATCTTCATTGGGTACAACCTTGGTTTGAAAGGATACAAGTGTTGGAATCCTATGATTGAGAAGGTTGTATATAGAAAAAAGTGTAATCTTTCAAGAGCTGAAACCTTCTTTAGTGGATCTACAGTTAGAGATGAAAGGAAAAGAAGAGAAAAATGATGTTGTTGAAATACCTCTAACTCCTGAAAAATAGGAACACCACATTGTTAGTGTCCCTGAAACTGAGGAGAGTTCGAGTAGCTCTGAGAGTTCTGAACAAGAAGAAGAACCGCAACCTCAACCTTAGCTTATGAGGAGGTCTACATGTGAGAAGAAGCAACCTAATAGGTATGGATTCCCTATGTTGGATTCTAGTTGTGCCTATTATTTGGTTACTAACACTAATGAGCCTAGGACTGTTAAAGAGGCATTTGAGGTGACTGATTCAGATTCCTGGTTAGAAGCCATGAATGAAGAAATAGAATTATTAAAGAAAAATGAAAATTGGGATCTAGTTCCATTGCCTGAAGGCAGAAAGCCTATGGGCTGTAAGTGGGTTTTTAAAAAGAAAATTGGTCTGGATGGCACTATTGAAAAGTACAAATTGAGGTTGGTTGCAAAGGGTTATTCCCAGGTAGAGGGAATTGATTATGAGGAAATTTTTTCTCCAGTAGAAAAGCTAACATCTATCAGATTTATTTTGTCACTTGCAATAGCATATGACTGGGAAATTGAGCAAATGGATGTGAAGACAACATTTCTTCATGGTGATCTTGAAGAAGAAATTTATATGTCCCAGCCTAAGCACTATATAGTAAAAGGTAAAGAAACTCTGGTTTGCAAGTTAAAGAAATCTTTGTATGGATTAAAACCATCTCCTAGAATGTGGTACCATAAATTTGACATGTTTGTTTTGTCACTAGGTTTTGTAAGATCAAAATCAGATCATTGTGTATACTTCAAAACTGAAAATTATTGGGTTCTTATTATTGCACTCTATGTTGATGATATGTTGTTCATAGGGAATAGTAAGTCTACGATTTCTGATCTAAAATCTCAGTTGTCTGTAAACTTTGAAATGAAGAATCTTGGTGCAACTAGGTATATTCTAGGAATGGAAATAACAAGGGACAAAAAGAGTAGAAAAATTTGGCTCAGCTAGAGTAAGTATATTAACACTGTTCTAGAGAGATTTTGTATGACTAATTGCAAGCAGCTAGTTGTTCCAGTTCTGCAGGGAATGAAGCTATATGTTGAATATTATCCAAAATCTCCTACTGAGATGGAGGACATGACCAGAGTGCCCTATGCTAGTGCAGTTGGCATTTTAATGTATGCAATGGTTTGTACAAGGCTAGACATTTCCCAAGCAATGGGAGTACTTAGTCAGGTTATGGCTAATCCTAGAAGGTCACATTGGGATGTTGTGAAGAGAGTGTTTAGATATTTGAAGGGAACTTCAGAATATTCTTTGTGTTACCATGGTCGATTGAAGCACAAAGGACTCTTAGAATTCATGGGTATGTGGATTCTGATTGGACAGGTGACATTGATAGCCGAAGATCCACTAGTGGATATTGTTTCATGATGAATGGTGGTGCAGTTAGTTGGATGAGCAAGTGGTAGGATGTAGTTGCTTTATCTACTACAGAGGTTGAGTACATGGAAGCAACTCATGCCTATAAGGAATTTGTTTGGCTTAGAAGACTATGTTCTGATATTGGTTTTGATGCAGGGAAGATTATTATTTGTTGTGACAGTCAGAGTGCTATTTTTCTGTCAAAAAATCCTACTTTCCATGTCAAGATGAAACATATTGATGTGTAGTACCATTTTGTACGAGATATGGTGGAGGATGGAAAGGTCTGTTTGGAAAAGGTGGATACTCTAAAGAATGTTGTTGATGATTTTACAAAGCCAGTGAGCATGAACAAGTTTAGGTGGTTTGCAAATTCGATGGGCCTTGGGGTCTAGAATATTCAATGACTTCAGGTATTGAAAAGGGTTCAGTGAGTTTTTTGTCAATTGGGATATTGTTGAGAATATGTGTCTCAAACTCACTGGTAGAAACCCTTATACTTGTTGTGCAGTTTTTGCACACATGCCCTGCTGAAAGAAGGGACCCTCTCTTGCTTTTTTCTTTAGTGCTTTGGATCCGCTAATTATGAAACTTGGCCACTTTGAGACATGCTTGAATGTTTATTCTACTCATGTGAATGATCCCTTGAAGTTACTCATTGAAATCCTAAGTCTTGGGGCGATTTTTCAAGTTTTTCACTGGTTTCGAGAATTTTCTCCCTGGGTGGAATTCCCCGATTTCCATCCATGCCTTGGATACCCGATGAGAACTGCTTTGGAGATTTTGGCTCTTTGCAGAATTTCGTGTTCACCGAAAAATCCCTAAAATTCCTTTAGGCCTTTAGATCCCTAACTCCCGTCACTCCATCGGATCCCCGAAATGGGTTTTAGGCTGTCATTTCACCTCATTTACACCTGTCATATGAACTTTGTAGCCTACAATTAATGATTTTTTGAAAGGGGTCTTTATGTTGTCGGACTTGGTTTTATTTTTTTCACTTTGGAGGCTGCGAGAGAGCTAAAGTGTTTGAGATGTGAATGATTTCATGATCTTTTTTGCACCTGTGTGGGATTTGAAACTAGCTGGTAGTCATCCTCTGAGTTGTGCTTCATAAATGGTGTGTATACAATGCCTTTGCCTTTGATTTTATGATTATGTGTGTTTTATGTTCAAGGTCTCTACATGCTTAGGTGCCTGCATATTTGGAGGTCTATGATTAAGCTAGGTTCGTCCCCCTTTTTTCATTTCAATGCCTCCTCTAGATATTTGTGTCACCATCCTCCATTGATTTGGTAATTTCATAGTGCAAATCTTTATTTTTTTTCCTTTTGAATTTGGTGTTGCGCGTGGTGGCATTTGGGTTTAATGAGTCTAGGGTTCCATGTTTTCAATGAATTGATAAACTAAGTACCATTTTAGGTCTTTACTTTCATTCACATTTGATTAGTGTGTGCCTCTGGTTTTTGGGTAGAATTGATTATGACTTGATTAGGCAAGTGAATGTATTGGAGCTTTCATCTGGTCATTCATGGTGGAACCCTAGGGTTTCACATTTTGGATTCCTTTCCCAAATCAATTGAATTATGCTTGAATGTTGTGTGAGGTCCAAATTATGGGTGAACAATTTAAAGTGAGCATATACCTAGGCCAAACTTCCCAAATTCATGATCATTCGATCAATTTGGGTGAAGCTATGAAAGGTCATGACTTTCGGGGATTTTGGGTTCATTGTGAATTTCCCTTGTGCTCAGAAATCTCTGGAGCTTCCATTGTCTGGAAGTTTCCCTAAAAATTCTTTTAAAAGTGAAGGTTGGATGTCCTTGTTAATTTCTGTCTAGGCTAGCAATCCCTAAAAACCTCTCAAAGCACTAAAATTGTGGAAATGAATGAATTGGCATGGAATGATTTTGATGTTTCATGATTGGTTTGATTGTTTAAGGTTAGATTTTTCCATTTTAATGATCTTTAATGTTGATTCCATGATTTTTCATGATAATTGTACTCTTTTCTAATTTCCACCTAGTTGTGAAATTCCTAGATTTCCTTTCTGGTTCAATTTCTACGAAGGGGTGAAAATACCGAGGTTCTAAAGGAGCCATGTTTATGAGTTTTTAGGACAATATGATAATTGTTTAGGCTCAGTAGAAGGATGAACATGTTGTTTTTGATAGGCTAACCTTGACTCTTGTCTTGTAATGGATGTTGATTGTGACCTTTTGCTGGATGCAGGTTGAAATGAGCAAGGCTATCACTGGCAAGGGAAAAGGTAAAGGAATGGATACTAGTGTTTCTCAAAAGATCAAGTCAGATGTGAAGAGTAGGATTCTTGAGAGCAAGCTTGCTTCTATTTGGTCAGGAGTGACCAACACTAATGTTGGAAAATGGGATTATGAGGATTTTAAGACAAGAATGGCAACAAATAACCCTTCGATTCTAGTAAACATAATGATAAATTATGGGTTGGCTCATGTGGTAGGTTTCCCTTCCTTGATGAAGTGTTACAAGATTGTCTTGGAATGTGCTTGGCTCTATGATCAAGACACATAGAGGATAATTGGCCCACAAGGTAGAGTATTGGCAAGTTTCTCTCCTATCTTGGTTGTCCAAAAATTTGACATGCCTGACAGGTCTCATGTGGTGCAGTTTGATATGGACATAGCCAAGAAGTTTTATGCTTAAGATACAAACAAGGTGTTGGGTATCATCAATACTTGGCTTGAGAAACTGAAGCCATACATTTCTAAATTGCCATAATAGTTGTTTAGAGCTAAGCTTAAGTCAGATTACTATGATGCAATCACTCTTCTCAATAGAGTGATGGGCCTGAAGAGTGCAAGGATGTTCAAGAATTGGATGCTTTACTTGATAGTAAGAATGGAGAAAGACATAGACTACCATTGGGTAGGAATAATTAGCAACATGATTCTTGAATAGTTATCCAATGTGTTGTAAACTAAAACATTCACTATGACATCTTATTTAGTCTATGCCTCGGCATGATTCCATCCATACAAGGGATTGAGCACTTGAGGGGTCTTTGGTCAAGATGTCATATATGAAGTTAACCCCAATTGTACTTGGGTAGCCCTGGCTATAGAAGGGTAAATGATGAATTCACCATGTACATTACAAGGCTGCTCCAAGGTGTTGAACATGCTAGAATTTTTGATGCTGCCAGGGAGTTGATTCAAAAATTTGGAGCATGGTTTATACAATTTCCCAAGTTCTCATACACTAGGATTGATGGTTATTTGGAGGCTCCATATAGATTGCCTAAGTATCCTACAGATCACATGGCCCTTTTGGATATCACAAGGAAAATCTGGGCTTTTGATACAATTTTGAAGGATATGCATGTAATTGGATTTGGAAATGAGTTCCCATTGAGGATTGGAAGCCATGAGGCTTGCTCTTCCTTGGACACATCACAATTCTCTGAGGAAGAAATGGCTACTTTTAACCTATCTTTGCACACTCAGAGGTTTGGATTTGATAAAATAGGTACATCTCAAAAGAGACCAAGAAGATAATTCAAACACAGGGATAACCTTGAGGATTATTTGGCTAACTACAAAGATGAATTCAAGGTATTAAGGAGGAAATTCTCCTGGTTACCTATCAATTTGATCAGATTATGTAACATCAAATCCATCCATAATCAAATTGATGATGATGGAGAGGTTTTGCAAAACCATGCTTATGAACCAATTAAAGAAAATCCTATGGGTGAAGTTGATTGGATAGAGGAGGAAGTAACTGAGTTAGAACAAATCAATGCCCCTATGATAAAGTACACCAAATTGTGGATTTAGCACAAGATTTAGGAACTGGACAATGAAGGAAATCAGTATACTTATGATTTTATGGGCAACTTAGAGTCCTAATCTTCATTTGAGGGGGAGCAAGAACCAAAGGACAAAGAGAAGATGGACTCCCCTCCCAGAGTTAGAACTAGGGGAGGCCATACAAGGGTTAGGGAAGAAAATAAGAGAAATCCAATTGCGAAGAAGAGAAAAATTACCTCCAAAGAGAAGGAATATTCCTAGGAAGAGGAACATGAAGAAGGGGAAAAGGAAAGTGATTCCCCTATGCTCAAAAGGAAAAGGTTAACAAGAGCATCAAAGAAAAACAATGAGCCTCCTAGGGAAAAAGATGAGACAGGACCACAAGTGGTGGGTGTTGAGAGTTCTGGAGAGAAAACACAGGTTTATACCTAGAAAGCAAGAATTCCATCTCCTAGGGAAAGTTTAGTAGAGGAGGTTAACCCCATGATTCCTCCCAATGCATGGCAATAAAGGGATTCTTCTACCTCTCCCTCTATTCAGGAATTGCATGATGAAGAAAAGGAGCTTACAAGTGTAGTTGTTGAGGATTCCCCTCAAGGTGAAGATACATAAGAATTCAAGGATGGAGATATCCACAGTGAAGTCCCCTTTGGTATCATATGAGGATTCACCTGACAGAGAGGATGAGAAATATAAATCCCTAGAGAAGGAACAAATGCATGAAATAACTCCATCTCCATGTTCTACACATGAGGCAATGCGCAAGGATGCTTGTGAGGTTGCAAAAACAAAAGACAAAGAAAAGGATAAAGTAGAAGAGGCCAAAAGTGAAGTGGTCCCTACTGGGAAAGGTTCCAATATTGGTCCCTCCATTGATCAGCAAGAAGAAAAGGATAAATAAGATGAGAAATAGTTGGATGTTTTTACTCCTAGTTGGCTCAATGAGGAGGTAAAGGGTAAACAAATTGTTGTGGAAGATATCCCCCCAAGTTGGGATGATTTATTGACAAGCATTGGAAAAGGTAAGACCAAGAAGAGGGATAGGACTATTTCCAATATTGATAGGGATAAGGTGAACAATAGGTTGATTCATATTGCCACTCCAGCAGCAGATAAAAATGAAGATTAGATAACTCCTCAGGAGTACAATATCCAAACAATAAATTTGGGGCCTACTTCTAAAAGGCAGGATGTAGAAGAATTTAAGGATCCATAGCTGAAATTTTAGAAAGATTGGATAAGGAGGAGTAGGCCAAGGAAATATTGGAAAAAGAGAATGATAGGTTGAAGAAATATCTGCAATATCTCATGAAACCCTTGCAATCCATTGGCCAGGCTGGTCCTTCCTCATCAACAAAGGGTTTCTTGCCCAAGGAAACTGTTAATGAACTTGAAAAGATGAAAACCTTTGTGCGGGAAACCCATGAATGGTTACAGGGGGTAGGGTCAAAAGGAGATAGCATGATTAAATATATTAAGTCAACTTATGGAGATACACATAGATTATCTGAATGGTTGCATAATTTATTGCGCAGAATAATGGTGATGTGGATCTTCTCCTGCAAAAAACAAAGGTAATCATGGATTACACAGAGGAGAAATTGATAAGTAATGGAATCCTACCTTCCTCAATGGTTTCAAAACTTTGGGAGTGGTATGAGGCTTTGAAAATTAGGTAGATGTTTATCAAGAAGAGTCATAAGTGAGGTCAACAAGTGGGAAACACTTTAAATAGCATTTATAATAAATGTATTTCATTATTTGAGATCATGACTGGGAGGAAGAAGTTTGCACTGAAGCATTTGACCCTAGAGCAATTAAGTAAGTGGTGGCATGAAGTTTATGCCCCGATTGATGATGGTCCAATCACAACCCACCATTTATATGATGCATCCACCTATATTATTGTCATGGAGAAATATCAGGATCTCAAGGTGGAATGGGATAAGGTCATCAAATAATGAAGGGAGGAGATTAAATCCATTGAGAGAAGGTTTAAAGTGTTGATTACTCCACCATTGCCCTAACTAGAGGGTATTTTTATTTATGTGCAAGATAAATTGGATTGAGATAAAGACAAGGGGCCAGCTAATGAATGATTGCATTGAGATTTGTGCTTCCCATTATCTCTCTTTTATTTTCTACATGCATTGGACCGAGCTGCATTGGAGAATCTAGGTCGACCTAGAAGGAGCCTCAAGCATTTAATGTAATGTTTTATTTTTGTTTTGGGAGCTTTATAGGCTGACTTGTTTTGTGGCCAACCTTCCTTGTAACCCTAATTGGGCTGACATATCATGAAGTCCCTATAAAATGGCATCCGACCTCATTTGTAAAGGCTAGTTAGAGGATTAAACTTTGAAACAAGCTAAGTAATAGAGAAATACCTAGAGTTAGGAGTTAGTTTATTTTGAAAGTAGGTGTTATTACACATAATACTGGAAATCGTTGCAACATTTGGTGATTCAATGCAAGTAAAGACATTGTTCTCTGGTGCTCTCTCTCTTGTGTTGATTTATCTGGCATGATTCTTGTTATTCTATCTTTTGAAATTGCTTTGAGATCATTAATTATACGTTAGATTTTAATTTTAGATGTGATGCAGTGGTGTTTATGATTTGATAATTGGAGTTTTTGAGCAATCCTTGGTCCGTAAAGTTAGCCTAGACCCAATATTTGTGTGTTGAGTTCAATTGTGGGTAGTTATTCATTTCAATTGCATATTGGGTGGATTTGAGTAAATACTCCATGATCTGAAAATATTTGATTCCTTAGAAGATTGCATTGTTTCTATGAGATTACAGATCGAATCTAGGTTAAACAAGAATTAGCTTTGAGTGATTGGTCCACTTCGAATGTTTAATCATTTACATTGTTGGTCTTTGGAGTTGGTCTAATTTAGGAATCTCTTTGAAACCCTTCTCTTGTGTTCTTTATTTAAAGTTTGGGTTAATTTTAGGAATCCAAGTATCATCATATTGCAAGATTTGCTAAGATTAAAGGTTCCAGCATTGTTTTTGTAAGGTCCCTTTGTGATTACCAACATTGTCACATTTATCACTGAGTTGTTTTATTGCATTGTCAATATTTGACATTAGAGACCTTGGGGTTATCTCTTTTCTGATAGAGATTTACCTTTCAAGAGAGATAGGATAGCATATTTTGTCTGAGTTTTTGATGTGCAAAAAACACCATCAACAATACTATCGTCAAGTAGCAAAGAATTCATATGTATTATGACTATGCCTTTACCTCTATACCGCAGGTGTCTTTACACTGGGTTGCAGTGGCGCGGTTACTGTCATAACACGGGAAACTCTTAGCTGTGTAGCAGGAGTGCGGTGGATACCACCATACCACATGAGCCTCTTGTCTATCAAGCAGTAGTGTGGTGGTTACCACCATAGCATAGGGGTTCACCAGACGTGTAGTGGTAGTGCGATGTAAACCGCCATATTGTATGGGTGTGAAAGCTATCCAGCGGTAGCGCAATTACCACCACCCCACGGGAACCTATTGAATGCACAACGATAGCATGCTGTAAGGGGAAGAGCACAATTTCTTGGTGGTTTGCTAAGTTGTAAGTCATTAATTGGAGGATGTTGCTGACTTGGAAGGAGGTCATTTGAATTCCTGGGAAGTTCGTCGGTTGTTCAATACAGGAAGTTGAACTGAATCAATTGTACAGAGAATGTATTGATCATGGTTGTTGTTATGAAATGCAACATATTGAACCTGTGGTGGGTTAGAGAGAGTTCCATGATTCAAAGGTTAGATGATCGAATGATCGATTAGTGAATTTCATTGTATGTTGTATTGAAAGCATTGTAATAGTGTTATTTTATACAAGGTTGATCAAGGAAACATTATTGTTGTAATATTATCATCTGAAAGGAGAGTCTATAACTTGTATGTAATTTGATTACTATTACACAAGTGTTTTTCTTTAGTGTGGTGGGTTTTTCTCCCGTAAGGGTTTTCCCACATAAATTTGGTGTCAATTGTGTTTGAGTTTATTTCTCTATTTTGTTATTTCCCTCATGTACATCTTAATGAACTGAAATTGTATTATATAAAGACATGTCTATATTCTTCTCTGAGGTTTGAAATTAGGAAAGTTTGTTCTGCATCTATATTCTTTCCTTACAATTAAATGGGCTAGCGGTGTTTTGAAAACCAAGAAATTTGTAGTAGAGTTGTGGAGTCTTGGAAAAATAGAACTATTGAACCACATGTCCAGAATTTTGAGGTTTCAAAAACTTCTGACATATCAATCACTTAAAACAATTTTGGGCAAGGTAGGAAGGGGGGATGAATCAGGTAGTCAGATAGTTATAGAAGTAGAGTGGTCAGCAACAAAGGTTATGAAACTTGTGAAAGCCGTGACTTTGAACCATTATTGAAGGCATAAGATGGGAGTTTTTTTAATCATGATGTTCAAATTTTGGGGTAAAAAAAGGAACTTAGAAAGGAAATCCAAGAAACTTTGCTAGAAGACCACCTATCAATCAGCCAAATGCTCAAAGGTACCCATATTTCAATGGTGTTTTTTTTTCATGCAATAAATTTGGTCATAGGGAAACTAAGTGCAAAAGTAGGATGAATCATTTTTGTGGTTCCTTCTCTAGATAATGTTATGCATGCAAGAAAGTTGGACATAGAGCTAGTGAATGCAGAACTCATATGATGAATTGGTTTAATGGAGGTAGAATGAATCAATATTTTGTTGGCTATTGCTATACTTGTAATAAGTCTGGACACAAAGAAAATTATTTCAGATCAAGGGTTAGTGGAGGTCAAATAAATCAAATAAATTTTGTCTACTACAATTCCAACAAATCGAGACATATTTCAAGAGTATGCAAAAGTAAAAAGGGAAAGCAATCAGCTCTGGTAAAGAAGAATGAACCTGTGAAGAGAATTGACAAGAATGAGGTTAAGCAAGAAATTAACAAGGTATGGAGGAAGAAAGAATATCTAGAGATGGAAGATGTGCTTGTACCCTCATTCGGTGTAGAATATTCCTCCAGGAATTAGACTTAGCATGGTCTTAAGGGGGGTATCAACAAAAAATAGTTCAAACCCCCTAGATATATGGCATGTTAGATGTTTGCATGAGGATATGTTGTAAGGAATAAATAGGAAGAGGTTATGCAAAAGAAACTAGGGTTTCTCAATGTAGTGAAGAAGGGTTTTTATCATATTTTTGAAACCTATCACATTTAATGCGAACTAGGGCAGTGCGATGGTGTATAAAGCGAAATTCATAAGTCATTTTTGATCACTTGTGCAATTGAATAATTTGAAGAATGATTTTGAGCAATCTTGAAGCAATCCTAAAGCGATTTGGAGTGATTCTAAGGCAATCTAGAGAAATCATTATGAATAATTAAGAACAATGGATGGAAGTTTTCAAAATCATCTCGCTTAGTTTACAAATGGAAGGAAAAAGAAGTTTTGTTGTGCAATAAAGTGCTTGAAGAAGATAAGCATGATGCTGGAATTTGTTGATAGAGGATCGAGAGGCAATATTCCACTAAGGCTGAAGGGAGTTGAGTTGGGAGAGTTTGATCATTAGAAGATGAAGGAAATGGAACTAGGGTTGAAGACAAATGAATTGTAGAACGTAAGAAATCTAGGTATGAATTTATGGGGAGAATTTCCTTAGTTTGTAGATAAAGAATCCATCTTGTTCCTATTGATTCAATTCAAGGATGGAAACATTATTCTAGACAAACCCTATCCGATCATGGAGGAGGAAATTGTGGCTATTACTAGTTTTTGTAGTGTTGGTGGCCTCCCTGGGAAGAAAATAGTGAAATATAGAGACATGGAGGAACTTACTAGCGTTGAAAAATACCATTGTCGATCCTATAGTACGGTTCGTGCCTACAAAATTACCTATAAAATCTATTTCAAAAATCGTGAAGGTTATACTTCATCTATTATTGTATATCTTGCACATAAAATGGTAAAGGAAAAAAAGTAGTTTGATTTGTGTAGCCTAATTATGGAAATCCTAATTAAAAATGTCATAATGTATTTGGTTAAGGGTTATGCTTTCCAATTTGGGCCTTTGCTTATATGTTTGGTATTTTACTTTTTGATTTCACTACTGGCAAGACAAAATGTTAAGTGGGAATCCGATATCCTTGTCGGAAATCAAGTTTACAAGTATTTGGAATGTATGGAAGATAAAGCAAGTGCATGCAAAGTCTACTTATCTTTGTTGAAGGATTTGTGCTCCGGTATGATAGTTTTTGGTGCTATGCCTAGCAGTAATTTTGAGGACGGTTCCTTCTCTGGTAAGAAGGAATTAGAAGTTTTTATTGGTGGTTCCCCTCTGAAACCTAAAAAGAGGAAGTTTAACATAGAGGAATTCATCACTATCTTGGAAGAGAAGGAGAATGAAGAAGATTCCCTACCTAGATCTGAATCTTTCAATCCAAATGACATCTAGACAATGTTAGATAAAGGTGATATTAAGAAGGTTGGTGAAATGTAGTGTGCTTGCCATCTAGTGGATAGGCTTAAAATTGATGATATTTCAGATTTTTCTGATTCGTTACCAGATAATCTAGTAGAAATTGTTGAAGAAAGAATGTTGCTAGAAGCACCTAAAGGACATAAGTTCGAAGCTATTGTTGAGAGAAGATGTGTCAAAGCTAAAAAAAAATTATCTGAACACATTTGTGAGACAAGAAAATGAATTAAGGAGATTTATGAAATCTACAAGTATTATCTCTAGTGGCCTGCAACTATTGATAATTTTAGAAGCTAAATTGAAGCCATTGAATCTGAGATGAATAGTATTCAAAAGAGTTTTGTTTCTTCAAAGAAAAAGATGGAAAATAAAGAATAAGAGTTGGAGAGTTGATAGCGGAGTTGTTAACTATTTAGATATAGAGGGAATATGTGCTTAGAACTTTCTGGTTGGTCAAAGAAATTGTTGAGGTCTGGTTGGATCATCTCTCTATAATACTCTCTGATGCAGAAGATTGTGAACGATAGTTCCTATCTTCAGACTGGTCATCCTCATTTATGTTCTTGAATTTTTTGGATAGCATGTGTACTAGAATGGATTATGCAATGCTAGCTTGGAAGAGGATTCTTCCAAATGTGAGAGCAAGGTATAAGAATTTTTTTCATTTAAAAAGCGTTGTTTTCACTTGAATGTTTGAAATGGGGAGTTAGAATTTATTTTTATATACATTGTCACCATGTACATACATTTACATCATATTTGTGGCTTCCCTTTTTCCTTGATTTCAAAGGGGGAGAGACTATCATGTCAAAATGGGAGTGTGAATTGAAAAGAATGAAGAATTATGTCAAGGGTTATACATTCTTTTGGCACATGTTACCATCAATGACAAAGGGGGATATTGCTTGAAGAATTAATATCATATAGCTATGCAAAAAAAAATTGTCATTGATGTCACCATGTTGATTAATTTGTCAGTTTGATCCTATACTTTGAACCTGTATGAAGAACAAGTTTACATCCTTCGGTATTTTGGTCCAGTATTTTGGTCTGCAATCCTCCTCTGGTGATCATTGCTGCTCATGATTTTGGGAGATGGCTTATGGATGTTGGAATCGTATAAGTTCGAAATATTTTGTTCTCATGCACTCGTATGGCGAGTTGGCATTATTCTGTTGATTGTATTTTGTTATTAGGTCTATCACTGGCCAACCTAATGAATAGTTGATATTGTAATGGATTAATTTATGGTGTGGATATATGTGTGACCTATCCTTGGTCCATGTCGGCATTTGGTAGCATGCTAAATGCTTGGATTATTTTTGGAGAATTTTTGTACTAACTTGGAGCTGACAATTAGCATTTTTGGTGAATAAAGATTGTGTGTAATTAGGCCAACCTAATTGATGCTTGTGGATGAGTTATATCTATAAATATATATATATTGGATATTTTTGAGATTGAAGTTAATTTAATGAAAGTGATTTGAATGTGAAGTATGGCGTGAATTTGAAATGAATAGTGTGAAAATGATGAAGTGTGTTAAGTTTTTTATTGAGCATCAAAGGAAATGAATCTGCACTTGTTAGGTGTAACCCCATCAAATCATGTTTTGGCGGTAAGCCATTTTGTTATTATAATCATTTTGTAGGCAGTGAGCCTCCTTTTTTGGATAATGAGTCCTCTATATAAGAAGCTAGCTTTTGTACCTGGGAGTGAGCCTCTTTCTGTATCTAGTTTTTGAACTAAATTATACTATGAGTTAATCCTCATCATGGTTTTTCCCATTCTAGCTTTTCCACGTAAAAATTATGGTGTTCATGTGTTGTGTGGTTTCATGTTATGTTAATTCTTTTTCTCATATTTACGGTTATATGCATTGGAGAAATTGGATG
This sequence comes from Sequoiadendron giganteum, assembly GCA_007115665.2. Lineage (NCBI taxonomy): Eukaryota > Viridiplantae > Streptophyta > Pinopsida > Cupressales > Cupressaceae > Sequoiadendron > Sequoiadendron giganteum. The sequence goes on from CM021108.1 coordinate 266,460,684, forward strand.
GTGTTTTTTCAAAAAGTTAAAGAAGATACTGATTCACCCCCCCTCTTAGTATCTTAGGTATTCAACACTAACCATGACCCATTCACCCTTACTGGAAAATGAGTCACTGTTAGTTACTGCTCTACATTTTTAGGACATTAAAATCTCAATTTTTAGCTTCTATTCATTGTTGTTACCTTTCTTTTTCAATTTCCTGATTTGTTATTTCATCGATTTCATTGCATTTAGCTTAAATTGCTTCAATTTAGTGTACCATTAAAAGTTCAAAATTACATTAAAACATTTCATTTTCAGATTAGTGCATTGTGTAATCATTAAATTACATTGTTTAGCAACTAAAAATTGCATTTCATTTTACATTATTGCATTGTCCCTTTGCCATTCTAGGGTTTGCACACTAGGGTTGTAAACATTGTATGAGCTTTACAGCTTGGTGTCCTATTCACAATACTATTATAAGACATAGTTTGAGGCTAATTTCATCCCACAATATCTCACTGACTATGGAACTTGGATTTTGTAAATCTCTTTCTGATAATGTTGACAATCAACCCTCCATGGCTCATAGTTTGCATACTTCATTTTCTATGACTTCACCTCCTACAATCAATGTGCATGATGTCATTAACAAGATAGATGAACAACTAGAAAAATTTCAAGACCATATCCTTAGTGAATGCATAGACCTTAGCTTGATTCCCGTCATAAAAAATCTAAGGAAAGTCCACAAAACATGAAACAAAACTCAAATCCTCTATAGCCTTAGTTGCTTCATTCATGAATACTTGAACAAAAATGATAGTGGAAACTTATATTCTACAATCAATCCTCCTACTAAAACTAAGAACATTTTTAACATGGATCATGATCATATTCAACCACATTCCATAGAGAATGTGATAGCATTTATCGAAGCTTAACCTCATAAGGGCTTGACTAGAGAAACTCTTGACATTGCTTTCTCACAAAATGACATACCTAAACATGCACTTGATGGTCCTCTTTACATAACTGGTCGAATTGATAATAATCCTACTAATGGGATATTGATTGATAACATCTATGGAGAGAATGTTTCCATAGAATAATTATTATATGTGCATGATCTTTATCAAGAAAAATATGATAGCTCGAAAGTATGGAGAAAGACACATAACATATTTTATTCCCCTATGATAGGCTCGATAGATATCCCCTTAAAAATGGGGCCGAAAATATTAATAGTCTCATTCTCCATCATTCCACAATCAGACCAATTTCATGTAAATAAAGGCTATCCATGATTTTACTCCATGAATGTTGACCCTTCGACAAGTTTCTGAAGTTTCCATTTGGCAATGATATCTTCATTGTGCATCATAGTGGATTTCATCTGGTCTCAACAAAAAAGAATTTTTCACTAGATTTATTTTGGACCTAGCCTATAGAACCTATCAAGCTTTGAGAAGATTTCTTTTTCAAAACATATCCAAAATTCAAGGCAAAGAAAATAGCAAAAACATCCCTTCACAACATGCCTTAACCTATGGTCGAGCAAACTATCCTTGATGAAACAATGATTGAAACAAAAACAACCTATAGACAAAACTCCTTCAATTTCATACAAGAGACCACAAGAGGGTGATCCCACAAAGCTGGTTTACAATTTATGAGAGGAAATGATTTTTGCTGAAATCACATATTTTTAGAAAATATAATGATTTAAGCCTTAAAAAGTTCCATTTTAAGGATTCCAATTGAAGAGGGTTTGATCAAACCACCTCATATTAAACCCCCTTGGATATAACCTCGCTAGTTTTAAACCATACCTATAAATGAGTCTCCTTTACACCTATCAAAATGCTGATAGAAAATCACTTTTGATTTACCTTTTGTGGGATCAAATGAATTCATTTAAAATTTATTTCAAATGATTATGGTAGTCCTCAGAATAATCTTTGCAACAAATATAACTTCAATATGTTTTGGTTTTATTATGTATTTGTTTTTTAGTTTTATTCAACATAGGTTTTCCATTGAAAATGAAGGTCTCTATTCTGCACATGTGGAAAAATAGCAGATTACAAAAAAAAAAACTAAAAAATATTAGTGCACCAAATATTGAAGTCCTTGATCCAACAAAAATAATAATTTCAATTTCGATATATACAAAAAAACTTACGCGTTATATGGTCGCGCTATGTCTGAATTGTAATTGGTTTGACTTTGAAACTTGATTAAAGAACAAATATTCAATAAAAAACTATCTAACCAAGTGGAAGAACTAGATATCGGAGTTAAAAATCCAAATTCGAAAGAATTAGAATTTTATCCTTCATGAAAAAAAAGTTATACATTATACGGTGTGCGTCACTTTTTTAAAATGTTATTTTCTAAAAAAAAAACTAGTTTTTGTGGGAGATGGAAAAAGAAGTGCAATGTGATTCCAAAAATTTTGAAAATATTATTTTTAGAATCTATAGACAAAATATGATGAGACTTTAGTTTGTATCATCTTCAAATTCCTCACGGTTTAGCAGCTAAAGGTGCCCGAATGTGAAGATTTAGTTAAAAATAATAATTTCAGTGTCCAATTTGGCCAAAAATTGTAAACCACTATTATGGGATCACCCAAGATAATATAAAAAATCCCATTGTCCCTCCCAGAGTCAAACAAGTTTACAAAGTCAAAGATAAAGCACTTGAACAACCTGCTATTGTTTCATCTAGTTCTCCCAAGGAAGAGAAGAAACCTATGATTGACAAACCCGCTCTTACACAAAAACAAATTGACAATAAAATAAAATGAAATAGAAGTGCTAGAGAGCGTAGATGTAGACATCATGCTATTACCCATAGATTGCAGATGAAAGAAAACAACAATAACATATAAAATCAAAATCCAAACCTACCTAAAGCAATGAATGATAATTCTCAACCCTCATCGCAACATAAAAAATAACATTGCGTGGAAATTGTTATTCAACCTCCTATTGTGATTAACTTCGATGATTCTATTGACATTGCAAATATTGATGAATAAGTGCATGATGAGTTGAATACATTTTTTTCTTCTTACATGAGCTTAAATGACAAATCTCCTAAAAAGAGCGTTGAACTTGGTGTGTGTCCTAGTTCGGAACTTGATGTTGTCCCTTTGGCTAGTTGTTTGTCTTTTGTTTATACCGACATATGATTGGGATGAAAATGACCTAATATAGGTTGACTCACCTCTTTCTTACTAGTCTTTTTCTTCTTTTCATTTTTATTTATGTGATTTCATGTATGTAATGTGATCCCCCATGATGTTTCATTTGATGTATCTCTCTTTTTGTGTATTCTTTTATATGTACCTTCATTCTTCTCTATGTCATAATCCTTTTTCATTTGTCTTGTGTTTTCCTTTTGGAGATGACACAAGGCATCGAGACATTTAGGTCTCTTACATGTTGACCCAAAAAATTTCCTTTTTCATTTTCATTTGTCTTGTGTTTTTATTTTGGGGATGACAAGGCATTGAGACATTTAGGTCTCTTACATGTTGACCTGAAAGGCTTTTTCTTTGATTTTTCTACCTTTGTGTCATTCTTCCAGTTCTATGAGTATTTTAGGAATGATGACAGTTCCATGCTCTATCAAAACATTGTATCATAGACATACTGAACCAAAATCCATAGATACCTTATGTCTTTGTGGGGGCAACCCTTCCTTCCTATGTCATGATGCAACTTACTTCGGAAACATATGACTTGGCATAGTATTTTTTGAGGATGGATTTCATGTCTTAGGCAAAAAATTGGCTACTTTAAAGAAATTTATCATAGTAATGGTGTAGCAACTAGTTTAAAGTGGGAGCATACATAGATGACATCTTTTGGAAAAATTACATGGCATGATTTTTCTTTTTTCTTGTGATATGTCATCTTATTGGAGTTGTCATTGCTTTTGATGTCATCCAAGAGTGTACTATCTACTACCATGGCATGATGCAAACAAGACATCATATGGGTGATGATGTGACACTTTTGAATTGTCCTCTCTTGGAGACATTAGGCATAATACTCCCTAAGAGGAAGACCATTACACAAACAAATAAAAATCCCCTTTAACAAAATTTTTACATGAAAAAAACATTTACATAAATCATTTACATTGTGGTTCCTTATTGAAGTTATCAGGAGGATAACTTTGGTATGGTTAGTATGATGGGAAGTTGATACATTGGCATGACTTTCTCATTATATGGTGGGAATCTGACGCATTGCATGACTTTCTCACTAAACCACTTCTTTGGGACAACTCACCTAGTGGACAGACTGATGTTCCACTACTCCAAAGTGAGCAACATGTGTTATGGACAGACAACCCCATCTCACATCACATTGAAATGGTTGTGCTTCATCCTTTGTTTTTGTATATTTTTATTGGCCTTTGATAGGGTATGATCACGTATCTTTGTTATTTTTGCATACTTAAGTGTCTTGAATGTCTACTTTAGTGTGAGTTTGACATGGGGTCATCCTCTCACTAAAGTGAGGTAAAAATATAGTGTCTAAAAATGTAATCCATTTTCACACTTGGTTTGATAATTGACATTAAAACTAAACTAATGATGTCTTGGAGTGGTGTTGTAATGTGTTGTACACATTCACACTATTTTAGGACCTTTATTTGATTAAAATATTCCTTAATTTATCCTTTGAAACGGTGTCGTAAAGTTTTGTAATACACATTCACCCTTTTCTAGGATGTTTTTTCTTAATTAAGCCTTATGGGCCCCTTTCTAATAAAATCTAAATAATGTGTACATTGTTTAAGTGTTGTAAAGTGTTAAAACAATTTCAAATTTATCTAGGTGGTCATTAATTAATTGTGGGTAATCAGAGTAATTAACCCCTTTTTAATTCAAATTCAAGCCTTAATTTTGACACCTCCCGAAGATCTATCTTGACACTTATAATCTACTTCATAAAATATTTCATTGGGCAAGGTTAGATCTTGGAAAATGGTGCTAGGACCCATTCATACTAGGTGGTGAATGGGTCCTCCCTTAATAGGATACTCCTTTTTTAGTTGATTTGGAATGGGTTTGTAGCCCTCTTTTAATCCCCCAGGGTTAGGTCCTAGTAAATTGAGCCAGGACCCATTTTCCCTAGGTGGTGAATGGATCCTCCCTTAATGAGATCCCCATTTTTTAATTTCATTCTAGTTGGAATTTAATAAAGGTTCTTTCCAGATCTGATGTCGGCCTTAGTGATTTGAATTTTGGGGTTAATCTCCTAATTTAGTATAAATAAGGGGTTAATTCACATTGTTTCTCCTAGCAAGTTTACAAACATCCTAGCAAACTTATGTGACTTCATGAGATCAAGAGAAAGATCATTATAGAGAATTACAACATCATCCATAAGGCATTGCAAGGAATATTTCAAGAGTTTCTTGCAGCGATTCAAAGTCATATCATCATGTCAAGGGTTTGATGCATTCATTCATTTTTTTGAGCTAAAGAAGTGGATGTAGCATTTAAGATCTACTTGCAACTATTGTTCAAATCACATTTAAGGATCCATGATCTACATTCTTCATGGCGACTACATGTTAGATTGTAGATTTATTTCACAAGACAACATCCAAGGTGACAATATTTACATTATTTCACATTCATGCTTCATTTTGGTAAGTGCGAAAAGATGGGGGGCTTAAGTGGCCACTTTTTTTCTAAAATTAGGAAATATTGACCTTGGACGTGAAATTGAGGATAGTTACACTCAAGAATTTGAGATGCAACAAAAACAAGGATTGAAGTGCTCTTAGTCTGATTCCTTAAATACTAATTTATTTTGAAAATGGTTGATATTAAGGGGTTCAAAAGAGGGACGCAAAAAAATTGGTGTTGTTTTTTGTCAAAAGAACATAGCATAGCGAATTTTGTACGTCCCTAACACGGTGAACTATGTTTTAGTATTTTTAAAATCACTCAATTGAGAAATTAGATAACAGTATGTAGTTGAGGCATAATTTTTTTGATAATTTTATAATGAATATTTAATTTTTTACTAATTTTATAAGTGGACACTTCCTAAAAAATAGAATTTTTGTCGTGCTACCCCTACAAATTTTGGAAACTAATTGAAATTTTTTTATTTTTTTTAAATCTGTAGAATGGAGTCTAGTTTCTAAAAATGTAATTTATTTTAAATTTCAATGAATGGTTAATTTATTAAAAAAACACCAAACACTATTTTTTTCCAAAAAAGAGACACACAAACAAAATAAATTGTAGATGAAAGGCTTAACATTGTTAAAAATCGAAAAAAATTACATTGTTGGATAGCTAAGAGAAAAGCTAACATTACCCAAGTGTTTGATTTGTTCAACATTGAAACACGTGCAATCCTGGCGGTGAGCACAAACCTGATTATGTAAAATAATGTGGAAATTACAAAAACATGTCTCTGGTCGTTGGGAAGGCCCTCCAAACCTTTGGGTTGGTATTCCAAGATAAATACCAAGCCTAAGGCTTGAGGATTCCCAAAGGAAGATATAATGTGTGTGTGTTATAATGCTCTCACATTATATCTTAGTTTTGACATGGTTTTTCGCATTTGTGCGGGACATGTCTAGCAAGACATAATGTGAGCATAGTATAATGCGCTCACATTATGTCTTGCTTTATGTTAAATTCTACTCTATTGAATGTTTGTTTATATATTTGTATGTTTGTATGCGCATATATGCTTGTATGTCATTTATGTACCAATTTATGTATATTGTATGTATGCCTATATGTATGTAAGATTGTATCTACATATGTACATGTATTCTTGTATGTATGTAGGATCATATTTACATATGTATTATGCTTGTATGTATGTAAATATCTATGTATTTATGTATGTCTTTAGAGGGGGGATAATTTTAAGAGAGAGAGATTTACCTAAGTAGGGTGGGAGGGAGAGAGGGGGAGATACCTAAGAGAGAGAGAGAGAGAGAGAGAGGTAGTAAGAGAGATTCTTGAGAGAGGGAGAGGGGGTGGAAGATATAGTCTGAGAGAGAGGGAGTAAGAGAGAATATGTTAGAGTGAGAGGGACTTAGCTAGGTAGGGTGGGAGTGATGGGGGAGAGAGGGTTGGAGAAATGATAGAGAGGGAGAGAGGGGGAGGGGGGAGAGGGATTATGTAGGTAGGATGCGAAGGGAGAGACTTGAAAGGGAATGTGAGGGGGTGTGAGGGAATGTTGAGATAGGTGAGGGAGATGGGTGTGAGGAGAGAGAGTGGGAGAGAGATGGAATGTGAGTGAGAAGGTGTGGGAGGAAGTGACTTGAGAGAGGAGAGATGGGGGTGGAGTAGAGAGGGACTTATCTAGGTAGGGTGGGAGGATAGATGAAATTTGAGGAGGAGAGAGTTACCTAGGTAGGGTGCCAGAGGGAGAGACCAAAGAGATAGGGGTCAGGAGGGAGAGACCTGAGAGAGAGGGAGTGATGGAGAGGCAGTGGGAGGGAGATAGAGAGATATATATAGAGGGATCAAGAGAGGGTCGCAGGGATTGATTGAGCGAGAGGTATGTAGAAAGAGGGAGAGGGTAGATAGAGACAATTAGAGAGGGTAGGAGAGAGAGAGAGAGAGGTGAGATGCATAGATAGAGAGAATGCTATAGGGGTTGAGGGTATAGGGTATTAGGGTTTAAGGGTTTAGGGTTGAGGGTAGAGGGTATTGGGTTGAGGGTAGAGGGTAGAAGGTTTAAGGGTTTAGGGTTGAGGGTTTAGGGCAAAGGGTTTAGGGTATAGGTTTGAGGCTATATGGTTGAAATATTAGGATGAGGGTCCAATGTAAAGGGTAGAGGGTATAGGGGTTGAGGGTTGAGGGAATAAGGGTTGAGGGTTAAGAATTTAGGGTTGATGGTTTAATGTATAGGGTAGAGGGTAGATGGTTTAAGGTTTTAGGGTTTAATGGTTGAGGATTGAGGGTTGAGGGTTTAAGGTTGAGGGTAGAGGATTGAGGGTATAGGGTTGATGGATTAGGGTTGAGGGTCAAATGTATAGGGTAGAGGGTATAAGGGTTGAGGGATTAGGGTTTAAGGGTTGAGGGTAGAGGGTTGAAGGTTTGAGGGTTGAGGGATTAAGGGTTGAGGGTTTAGGGATTAGGGTAGAGAGTTTTCTTGGGTTTAAGGGTTTTAGGATTGAGGGATTAGGTTTGAGGGTAGAGGGTATTGGGCTAAGGGTAGAGGGTAGAGGGTTTAAGTTTTTAGGGTTTAAGGGTTGAGGGTTGAGGGTTTACGGTTTAAGGTTAAGTGTTTAAGGGTTTAAGGGTTTTGGGTTTAGGGTTGAGGGATTAGGGTAGAGAGGGAGGGACGGATGGATAGATAGATGGGGGGAGAAGTCAGATAGAGAGAAGGAGAGAAGATGAGGGAGGGACAAAGATATATGAGGGTTGAGGACCCAATGTATAGGGTAGAGGGTTGAGAATTTAGGATATAGGGTTGACGACCTATAGGGTTGAGGTATTAGGGTATTAGGTTGAGGGTATAGGTTTGATGGATTAGGGTTGAGTGATTAGGGTGGAGCATTGAGGGTATAGGGTTGGGGGATTAGGGTTGAGGGTCCAAGTATAGGATAGAGGGTATAGGGGCTGAGGGAGTGAGAGAGAGAGACTTGAGAAAAGGAGAGGGGGTAGGAGGGAGACAATTGAGAGAGAGGGGGGGGAGGGTATAGGGGTTGATGGATTAGGTTTTAAGGGTTGAAGGTTAAGGGTTGAGGGATTAGGTTAGAGAGTTTAGGGTTTGGTGGTATAGGTTATAGGGTTTATGGTTGAGGGTAGAGGGTTTAGGGTTTAAGGGTAGAGGGATTAAGGGTTTAGGGTATAGGTTTGAGGGTATGTGGTTGAAGGATTAGGGTTGAGGGTCTAATGTATAGGGTAGATGGTATAGGGGTTGAGGGTTGAGGGATTAACAGTTGAGGGTTGAGAATTGAGGGTTGAGGGTTTAATATATAGGGTAGAGGGTAGAGGGTAGAGGGTTTAAGGGTTGAGGGTTGACAGTTTAAGGTTGAGGATTGAGGGTATAGGGTTGGGGGATTAGGGTTGAGGTTCCAATGTATAGGGTAGAGGGTATAAGGGTTGAGGGATTGAGAGAGAGAGAGAGACTTGAGAGAGGGAGAGGGGGTAGGAGGGAGATAATTGTGAGAGAGAGAGGGAGGGACTGGGAGACATATAGAGGGTAGAGGGTAGAGGGTTGAGGACCTTTAGGGTTTATGGTTTACAGTATTAGGCTGATGGTATAGGGTTGAGGGATTAGGGTAGAAGGTCTAAGGGTTTAGGGTAGAGGGTTTAGGGTTTGAGGGTATAGATTTTAGGGTAAATAGGGTTGTGGGTAGAGGGTTTAGGGTTTATGGATAGAGGGATTAAGGGTTTTGGTTGAGGGTAGAGAGTAGAGGGTAGAGGGTTTAGGGTTTAGGGTTTAGGGTTTAGGGTTTGCAATTTTAGGGTTGAGGGTTTAGGGTTTAGGGTAGAGGGTTTAGGGTTTAGGGTTTAGGGTAGAGGGTAGAGGGTTTAATGTTTTAAGGGTAGAAGGTAGAGGATTTAAGTGTTAAGGGTAGAGGGTAGAGGGGAGAGAGATAGAAGGAGTGAGTGAGTGAGAGAGAGACTTCATAGAGGGAGAGGGGTAGGAGGGAGACAATTGAGAGAGAGTTGGAGGGTATAGGGGTTGAGGGATTAGGGTTTAAGGGTTGAGGGATTAGGGTTTAAGGGTTGAGGGATTAAGGGTCAAGAGGGTTGAGGGATTAGGGTAGAGAGTTTAGGGTTTGAGGGTATAGGTTTTAGGGTTTAGGGTTCAGGGTAGAGGGATTAAGGTTTTAGGATATAGGTTTGAGAGTACTTGGTTGAAGGATTAGGGTTGAGGGTCCAATGTATAGGGGTTGAGGCTTGAAGGATTAACGGTTGAGGGTTTAATGTATAGGGTAGAGGGTAGAGGGTAGATGGTTTAAGGTTTTACGGTTTAAGGGTTGAGGGTTGAGGGTTTAAGGTTGAGGATTGAGGGTCCAATGTATAGGGTAGATGGTATAGGGGTTGAGGGAGTGAGGGAGTGAGAGAGATACTTGAGAGAGGGAGAGGGGGCAGGAGGGAGAGAATTGAGAGAGATAAAGGGAGAGAGTGGGAGAGATATAGAGGGTAGAGGGTTGAGGGTTGAGGGTTGAGAATTGAGGGCATAGGGTTGAGGAACTTTAGGATTTATGGTTTAGGGTATTAGGTTTATAGTATAGGGTTGATGAATTAGGGCTAAGGGTATAGGGTAGAAGGTTTAAGGGTTGATGGTTTGGGGTTGATGGTAGAGATTTTAGGGTTTGAGGGTATAGGTTTTAGGGTAAATTGGATTGAGGGTAGAGGGATTAAGGGTTTGGGTTGAGGGTAGAGGTTAGAGGGTTGAGGGTTTAGTGTTTAGGGTAGATGGTTTAGGGTAGAGGATAGAGGATTTAAGGGTTTAAATTGAAGAGGGCAGAGTATTTAAGTGTTAAGGGTAGAGGGTAGAGGGTTAAGGGTAGAGTGGAGAGAGATAGGAGTGAGTGAGTGAGTGAGAGCTACTTGAGAGAGGGAGAGGGGGTAGGAGGGAGACAATTGAAAGAGAGAGGGATGATATAGGGGTTGAGGGATTAGGGTTTAAGGGTTGAGGGTTGAGGGTTGAGGGATTAGGTTAGAAATTTTAGGGTTTGACGGTATAGGTTTTATGGTTTAGGGTTAAGGATAGATGGTTGAGGGTAGATGGATTAAGGGTTTAGGGTATAGGTTTGAGGGTACATGGTTGAATGATTAGGGTTGAGGGTCCAATGTATAGGGTAGAGGGTATAGGGGTTGAGGGTTGAGGGATTAATGATTGAGTGTTAAAAATTGAGGGTTTAATGTATAGAGTAGAGGGTAAAGAGTAGAGGGCTTAAGGGTTGAGGGTTGAGGGTTTAAGGTTGAGGATTGACGGTATAGGGTTGGGGAATTAGGGTTGAGGGTCCAATGTATAGGGTAGAGGGTATAGGGGTTAGGGGTTGAGGTATTAAGGGTTGAGGGTTTAGAATTGTTGATGGTTTAATGTATAGGGTAGAGGGTAGAGGGTAGAGGGTAGAGGGTTGATAGTTTAAGGTTGAGGATTGAGGGTATAGGGTTGGGTGATTAGGGTTGAGGGTCCAATGTATACAATAGAGGGTATAGGGGTTGAGGGTTGAGGGATTAAGGGTTGAGGGTTGAGAATTGAGGGTTGGGAGTTTAATGTATAGGGTAGAGGGTAGAGGGTAGAGGGTAGAGGGTAGAGGGTAGAGGGATTAAGGGTTTAGGGTTTAAGGTTTGAGGGTTGAAGGTTTAAGGTTGATGATTGAGGTATAGAGTTGGGGGATTAGGGTTGAGGGTCAAATGTATAGGGTAGAGGGTATAGGGGTTGAGGGAGTGAGAGAGAGAGACTTGAGAGAGGGAGAGGGGGTAGGAGGGAGATAATTGAGATAGAGAGAGGGAGGGTATAGGGGTTGAGGGATTAGGGTTTAAGGTTTGAGGGTTGAGGGATTAAGGGTAGAGAGTTTAGGGTTTGAGGGTATAGGTTTTAGAGTTTAGGGTTGAGGGGAGAGGGTTTAAGGGTAGATGGATTAATGGTTTAGGGTATAGATTTGAGGGTATGTGGTTGAAGGATTAGGGTTGAGGGTCCAATGTATAGGGTAGAGGGTAGGTTTTGAGGGTTTAGGGTTTAAGGATTGAGGGTCTAGGGTTTAAGGTTGAGGATTGAGGGTATAGGGTTTGGTGATTAGGGTTGAGGGTCAAATGTATAAGGTAGAGGGTATATGGGTTGAGGGAGTGAGAGAGAGACTTGAGAGAGGCAGAGGGGGTAAGAGGGAGAGAATTGAGAGAGAGAGGGAGGGAGTGGGAGAGATATAGAGGGTAGAGGGTAGAGGGTTGATAATTGAGGGTATAGGGTTGAGGACCTTTAAGGTTGATGGTTTAGGGTATTGGGTTGATGGTATAGGGTTGAGGGATTATGGTAGAGGGTAGAGGGTAGAAGGTTTCAAGGTGTTGGGTTTAGGGTTGAGGGTTGAGGGTAGAGTATTTAGGGTTTTAGGTTAAATATGGTTGAGGGTAGAGGGTTGAGGGTTTAAGGGTAGAGGGATTAAGGTTTTTGGTTGAGGGTAGATTCTAGAGGTTTTAGGGCTTAGGGTTTAGGTTTTAGGGTTGAGGGTAGAGGTTTGAGGGTTGAGGGTAGAGGTTTGAGGGTTGAGGGTTGAGGGTTGAGGGTTGAGGGTTTAAGGGTAGAGGATTAAGGATTTTGGGTTGAGGGTAGAGGGTAGAGGGTAGAGGGTTTAGATTTTAAGGGTTTAGGGTAGAAGGGAGGGAGATAGGAGTGATTGAGTGAGAGAGAGAGGCTTGAGAAAGGGAGAGGAGGTAGGAGGGATATAATTTAGAGAGAGAAAGGGAGGGTATACGGTTTGAGGGATTAAGGTTTAAGGGTTGAGGGTTGAGGGTTGAGGGATTAAGGGTCAAGAGGGTTGAGGGATTAGGGTAGAGATTTTAGGGTTTGAGGGTATAGGTTTTAGGGTTTAGGTTTGAGGGTAGAGGGTTGATGGTTTAAGGGTATAGGGATTAAAGGTTTAGGGTATAGGTTTGAGGGTACATGGTTGAAGGATTAGGGTTGAGGATCAAATGTATAGGGTAGAGGGTATAGGGATTGAGGGAGTGATAGAGAGACTTGAGAGAGGGAGAGGGGGTAGGAGGGAGAGAATTGAGAGAGAGAGAGGGAGGTAGTGGGAGAGATTTAAATGGTAGAGGGTAGAGGGTTGATAATTTAGGGTATAGGGTTTATGACCTTTAGGGTTGATGGTTTAGGGTATTGGGCTGATGGTTTAGGGTTGAGGTATTAGGGTTAAGGGTAGAGGTAGAAGGTTTAAGGGTTTAGGGTTGATGGTAGAGGGTTTAGGGTTTTAGGGTATAGGTTTTAGGGTTGAGGGTTTAAGGGTAGAGGGATTAAGGGTTGTCGGTTGAGGGTAGAGGGTAGAGAGAAAGAGAGAGAAAATAAACCTATAAAAAATCAACTTTATCATAACGATAGCATATTTTGAAGTAGTAGAGACACGACCATTCTTTTAGCAAGAAATAACGTGCTCATGTTATAACATGAGTACGTTTTGGCTCACTCTAAAAATGGTAAAAAACTCAATATACCCATGATCTCAAGGCCCACATTCTGCATATTCTCCTAGCTCTGCACATTCTCCAACAAAAAAAGAGCTTTTTGATGATGTTGTGAAGTGTGCATGCATGTTTTTCACATTCCACCACCTTTTTCATGATTTTTCCATCACCTTTGCATGAAATAGAAAACATTTCACATTGAAAGGAATATAATAGAAATTAAAGTCTAAGTTCCATTCAAAAGTGATATACTATTGAATTTTGGAGGGGAACAAGCTTTTGAAAAAGTCAAATTGTTGAGGAGTTTGAAGAAAGTAGAAGCAAAGGCTACATAATTGGGTAGAACTCCTCCATTTGAAACTCTGGTTTTTAGGTATGTGAAGTCTTTACACATTTTATTTCATTCTATTATGGATTGCTTTCATTTTTTTTATTTTTCATATTCCATGTTGATCATTGTTTTTTTGTCATTATAACCTTAGCTTGTCAATGCACATTTTAAATTACACAATTCTTTACGCTTGCCAATTATATTTTAAAACCACATCTCTTTGAGGCATTTTGTTAAACAATTGACTTACCTTGTGTATGCTTCCACATTTTAGTATAAACATATATATGACATAAGTTATAAGGAAGTAAAATAAAACATCATTTCTCAATCCTTTACTATGGATGTGCATACCACTCTCCAAAGCTTTCATTTTGGTATAGGCATGGGGGATGTTGGAAAATGTAGTTGAATTTGGTTTTACACCTACAATTTGCATATGCCTGAAATTTTCTAAAGCATTTTCAATAGATCTATTTTTTGCATATCCTGCAAGAATTATAGTCCATGAGGACATATCTCATTGAGGTATTTTGTCAAACAGTTATACCAAGCAGCTAATTTCCTTGTCTATGCTACCAAATTTTCCATACATGTCTCTAAAAAATTGGAATATACTCCTCCCACATTGATAGATCTTTGAATCTATTTTTGTTTTCATCTCTATTTATAAATTTACCTCATCACTAAACTTACCTCATCACCTCTGTTGTGATATATTTTAAATGTTTCCTTGATTATTCAACCTACAAGGGATTCTAACCTTTATGTCCACTGTTTCAAGACTCTTTATTCAAGGCTAAGTTAGCAACATGGGGAAAGGTGTAGCCTATCTTGCAATCATGGTTCAAAATGGAAGCATGGAAAAGGCATTTGAATAATTTGAAAATAATGTTTTTATATAAATGTATGCAAAATGTGGTAGCATTGACAAGCTAGTGAGCTCATTCACTAGCTTGGCAAGCTAGTGAGTGAGCTCACTAGCTTTCCAAGCTCACTAGCTTGTCAATGCTACCACATTTTGCATAGATTTATATGAAAATATTATTGTCAAACAATTCAAATTCCTTCCCCATGCTTCCATTTTGAGCCATGATTGCAAGATAGGAAATACCTTTCCCCATGTTGCTAACTTAGCCTTGAATAAAGAGTCTTGAAATAGTGGAGAGAAGGGTTAGAATCCCTTATAGGTAGAATAATCAAGGAAACATTAAATATATCACAACATAAGTGATGAGGTAAGTTTAGTGGAGAATTGGCAAGCTATCTCACTCACTTGCTAATGTAGTAGGGTTGAATAGGTAGGGGCAGAATATGCCTCATAGAAATGGGAACTAATGGTGATGTATATCACCGTGAGTCCCCAGTTCTATGAGGAATACACTACCCTTACCTTTTCAACCCTATCATGAGAAAATTGGCAAGCTAGTGGAATATTAACAAGCAATCTTAGTCACTAGCTTGCCAATGTAGTAGGGTTGAAAAGGTAGGGGTAGCGTATGCCTCATAGAAATGGGGTCTCATAGTGATGCACATCACTATGAGACCCCATTTCTATGAGGCATACGCTACCCCTACCTTTTCAACCCTACTGCATTGGTAGGCTATTGGAGCACCACTATCTTTCCAATGCTTCGCTAGCTTGGAAATACGGTAGGGTTGACAAGGTAGGGGAAGCGTATGCCTCATAGAAATGGCAAGCTTGTGACCTCACTAGCTTACTAATTTTCTCACATGATTTTTCTGATGGAATGCCTTAAATTGATGTGGCAATGTGGCATGCCATGATTGTAATTATTTTGTATGAATCCTTAAATGACATATATTTCATTTATTTGTATGGATTCATTTTTTAGGAACTAATATTTGTCTCATTACCATGTTATAGGTAAAATTATCCTCCATGCCAAGGAAATTAACAAGGAATAAACTAAAAAACAAAGAGTATGAAACCAATAAATAAAATTATACAATGGGTGAGGAAATATTGTGAGAAGAATAAATTGGATACGATTGATGAAAACAAGCCAATTGAAGAGGAACCTCAATCATAAAAAAGAGAAGATATTGACTGCACAAAGGGCATGAATGCAAAAGCATTGTGCTAAGATAGATTTAGATACCGTAGTTGGAGACACACCCTCTACTGCAAGTGAATATGGAGGGACACCATCTCCCACAAGTGAATATGGAGGGACACCATCTACTGCAAGTGAATATGGAAGTACACCATCTAGCACAAGTGAATATGAAGGGACACCATCCACCACACCTCAAGTTGAGAGTACATCATCACTCGTATTTGACGAAGAAGGTACGCCATCATCCCCATGTCAACCTCAAGGTATGTCATCTATTCCACCCTTGATTGAAGGTACACAATCTAGCCCACCTCACTTAAATATTGATGAAATTCCTAATGTTGAGGAGTATGTGCCTAGGTGAACACCACCTAGAATTTTGTATAGAAAGCCAAAGTATTTGATTAATATTGATGAGGATATTTTGCAGATCATGGAAGGTAAGATTCCAACACACACTTGTAGAAGATATGTTGATAAGATTTGGAAATCATTCTTTGAAAGGATAAATGAGACCGCAAGATGTCAACTATTTGTTGAAATGATGCAGGGCATAAAGTATAGAAACATCATGAAGACTCTTGGCTTGAGAATATTGAATTCTTCAAGTGAAAACACTATTATGAAGAATCTAATGGATGCTTATGAGAGTGTGGGTAAGACCTCATGCTCAAAGGATAGTAATGTCACCTGACATGTCATTACATTGACTTTGGTAAGTAGTCAAACAAAGAGAGATCATCTCATTAGGAAGATAAGTGAACAAATGAGGATTAATAAAAAAAAATTTATCAAGAGCCATTCAAAGGCGATAAAGAATTGATGGCACCAATTCAAATAAATTATGGGCATTCTCAGGTAGACTGCCACGAAAATACAAAAAAATTATTGAAGCATTTAGAGCACTAATTCAAGAATATTGGAATAATAGCATAAGACCATCTGTGAATCAAAGGGATGTTGTAAGAAGGAGAATCGGTAGTCAGAACCATGAGCCACATCCAAAGTATTTTTTGGATATGACTCAAACCCAATTTTTCATAAATTTCAACAAGATTATCCTCAAATTAGTATTTGTCAAAGATATTTTGAAATGATTAAACCTTTTTATGTCAAGATAAATCACACACACACTACATATTGAACTCTCTAACCATTATGATGTTTACCATTCTATATGTTTAGATTTGCATACTAACGATGTTTTGTAGGATTGTGGCATAGAAGCCCCACCAAAATCTTCAAGAGATTTCTTATCAAAAAAAAATGTGTGAAATAGAGGATGGCCAAATATTCTACAGGACATTATGCTTGGATGGCTCATGTGAGCATTGTGGTGGCTTGCAGCGTATGCCAATATGTCAACATATGGAAAGTATAGATGAGGTGGGATAGAAACTAGTAGAGTTCGGTAAGTATAAAATAGTGGAATACATTACAAAAGATGGTAATCAAGCAAAAATGTGTGATTTGGTTATTCAGAAGATTCCAATGTATCAGTTCATGTCCATGTTTAATGATAAAATACTGTGTGAGTATGCAAGGCATAACCATAGAGCTCAATGGCTAGACACATAATTCAAGCTATGCAAGGACACCTTTCCAATTGTTAGAATAGTACAATGGTTGAATTTGCAGAGAACTAAACTCTATAGACATGGTGTGAGGTGTAGTCACAATATTACAACTCCACATAGGTTTCGATATTTGTGCACATAGAATTCATTCCATTAGTTGATAGTATAGAGGACCAAAGGAAGGTATTGAGGGAGTATCAATTTTATATTAGTTATGATCACACACATTCTCTAGATTTTGTACAAGGTTTCTTCTATATGTTCTATAGTGATTTAGCTCAGAGGGGCATATCATACAGTTGTCATATAATATGGTTGGATAACTATACAAAATAGTTCAAGAACTCACGCATGTTCTTCTAATTCAGTAGGATGCATATCATATAGGTGTTAAACATGTGTGGGACTTTTGTGAGGTTGAGCAGGGAAAGGGGGAGCATGATGGTGTAGGAGAATGTGTGAAAAGAGCATTAGCATGAGAAGAGTTAAATCATAAAGATAATGCAAAGTTGACAAATGCAAAATCAATCATCGAGTGGTGTAATGCTTTGATGGGTCTAGGTAATGAAGGTACATCTTCAGTTCATATTTTTTTGGTTGATGGATGATACTAACATTGCACCATATGATGATTTTTGTACACTAATAGGATTGAGTGAGCTACACTCTTTCCTTAGCTTAGATGCAAGTTCATGGAGTATCAATACATGGAAGATGGCATGCTTTTTTTCTTCATGTACAATGCAAGCCTAGAATGATTGCGAGTCAAAGGAGTGGGTTGAGAAATGGTCATTAAGTTATCTTAGCCTACTACACACGTATAGCCCTCTGAAAGCATTGGAACTAACACAAATGGATTCATCGGTCGACTTTGACCACATATCAGATCTAGTTCAACTAGGTAATATATCTACTTGCTTAGTTTTTGAAATTCTTATTGTTATCTTACTTTGTAGTGTATTTGTAATGGACTAATTTCAAGAAATTTGCTACACATATCAATGTAGGGCATTTTTATGTATTTATTGCAGATGAATACAATGAAGAGGGAACAAACTATTACTTGTGTCATTGTGTTGAGGCCAAAAATAAATTAGAGGCCCCAGTTATAGATGGAGAAAAAATTGAATACCCTATAGGCTTAGTTGTTGTTACTGGAATGTGGCTTATAAGGTACCCACAAAAGAGTGTTAAATATTGGTTGTTTCAGGACTTTGAAATGCATCGTAAGATTCTTCATTACTTGAACTTTGTCATGGAATCCAATGTTTTTTTGATCAAATATGGGGGTGGAACTTTGAACAAGACCTTTTGGAAGGTCTGTGAGTCTGACCATGAGGCAATACTTGACACAATAAAGAGTAGATCAAACCCGAATGGTTCGTTGGATTAATGTTTAAGTATGCACATTAGTTCTTATTAATTTATACTTGTATGAACATTAATTTGTATGATGCCAATGCTATCATCTTCTTTTACTTTGACTATCTGTAAGTAACCTACTAAAAAATGATTGGTTGCCCCTTGCAGAAAATGTTGATTTATGAGCCATCAAAGACAATCTCAACCAAAAAATCAATGCAACATCCTTATTTTGATTATCTTGAAAAATCTCAATTATGATTTATAGCCATTATAAAAGTGTGTGCAAATATTGGTGAGGGAATTTCAAGTTATTAATTTTAAGTTAACCCTATCATGAACACCTATGATGTAGACACTATAAGAGCATCTCAAGTTTCAAGTTATTCTATTCATGAGAGGTGTTGTTTGTAATAGGTATCTTGAAACTCCCAATGAAGATGTATGACCAAGAGTAACTAAGTTGAGAGACTGGCATGCCTATTCTTAATGGAAGCATCAAGATTTATGTCTTGTTCTTCCCAAGTTGGAACCAAATGGTGTGGATTTGTTGTTTGTAAGTGTCTTCCATCTATTTTCATTTCATTTCCATTTTGAATGCTCTTTATTTTTCTTCTTTTACTTTGTGTATTTGTAAGTAAAATACTAAAAATTGATTAGTGTCTCCTTGTAGAAAATTTTGATTTATGAACCATCAAAGAGAATCTCAGCCAAAAATACAATGCAACATCCTTATTTTGATGATCTTGACAAATATCAATTCTCTCCCTATTATAACTAGTACCAATTAACTAACTTATTATAAAAACTTTATTTATTAAAACAAATCAACCTAATGATTATATATCAATATCAATATAGCATACAATCTATTGAAATAAACACTTGTAATGAGATTTACTCAAATATTCAAATTTATTGCTACCTTCAAACATTTGTAATTCAAGCAACGTAATCCCTTAACAGTCCAAATTGCAAAAGAGCAACAATATTGACTAACTATTACCTGGATATCATATTAGTTATAGGAATTTTTTCTAAGGCATCAAGATCACGTAGGAAACCTCTACAATAACCTATCTCATTTTTTGTTATCTCAGAGTCATTTTTCCGTAGTGCCTAGTTTTGACTTGATGGAAAAATTGTCAATTACAAGTAATGTAAATTTGCAAAGTGGTGCAAATTTTGTTTTGCAAGTCATGTGACCAAATAGACTATTCCAACATGTCTAAAAGGGTACTTTTGTTCTAGGCATGGTCCTCCTTTGCACCCAAACATGCAGAATCGCTCTGAGCTATGTTCAACCGGCTCAATCCCTTAAGGGTCAAAAGTGCAAAAGGGCAGCAATCTTTGATGGTCTATTACTCAAAAACCATGGTGCTTAAAAACTCTATGTCTGATCCTATGGGATCATGTTGGGCCCCTCTACAATAACCTCTCTCAGTTTTTGATATCTCAGAGGTGTTTTCCCGTGGTGGTGAATTTTCACTTGGGGAAAAATTGTCAAATGCAAGTAGTTGAAAGTTGCAAAGTGGTGCAAATTTCATTCCGCAACTCGTGTGACAAAATGAATTGTTTTAATGCATCTGTATTGGTAGGTTTACACTAGGAATGGTCCTCTTTCACACCCAAACACGTGGAATTGCTCTGAGCTACATTCAAATGACGGAATCCTTTAAGAGTCCAAACTGCAAAATGGCTGCAAACTTCAATATGTTGCAACTCGGATACCACGATGCCTAGAAACTTCTTGTCTAAGCCTATGGGATCATATTGGTCCCCTATACAATAAATTCTCTCGGTTTTCAATATTTGGAGGCATTTTCCCATGGTGGCGAATTTTCACTTGGGGAAAAAGTTGTCAAATGCAAGTAATTGAAAGTTGCAAAGTGGTGCAACTTTTTCTCTACAATTCGTGTGACCAAATGAACTTTTCCAAAGCATCTATATGGGTAATTTTATGCTAGATATGGTCCTCTTTCACACCCAGACACGTAGAATCGCTTTGAGATACATTCAATCGGTAGAATCCCTTAAGAGTCCAAAGTGCAAAATGGATGCAAACTTAAATATGTTGTTACTCGCATATTTTGATGCTTAGAAACTTCTAATCTGAGCATATGGAATCATGTTGGGCCCCTATACAATAAAATCTCTTAGTTTTCACTATCTCGGAGGTGTGTATCCATGGTGGCGAATTTTTATTTGGGGAAAAAGTTGTCAAATGCAAGTAGTTGAAAGTTGTAAAGTGGCGCAACTTTTATTTTGCAACTTGTGTGACCAAATAAACTATTCTAATGCATCTGGATGGGTAATTTTATACTATACATGGTCCTCTTTTGCACCCAAACATGCGGAATCGCTCCGAGCTACATTCAACTAGAAAAATCCCTTAAGAGTCCAAAGTGCAAAATGGCTGCAAACTTCAACAAGATGTTATTCGGATACCATGATGCTTAGAAACTTCTCATCTAAGCCAATGGGATCATGTTGGGTCCTTCTACAATAACCTCTCTCATTTTTTACTATCTTGAAGGCGTTTTCCCGTGGTGGTGAATCTTCACTTGGGGAAAATGTTGTCAAATGCAAGTAGTTGAAAGTTGTAAAGTGGTGCAACTTTTTTTTTGCAACTCATATGACCAAACAAACCATTCCAATGCATCTATATGGGTACGGTTACACTAGGCATGGTCCTCTTTTGCACCCAACACATGCAGAATCACTCTAAACTACATTCAATCGGTAGAATCCCTTAAGAGTCCAAAGTACAAAATGGCTACAAACTTTAGCATGTTGTTACTCAGATACCCTGATGCTTAGAAAATTCTCATCTAATCCTATAGGATCATGGTGGGCCCCTCTAAAATAACTTCTCTCAATTTTCACTATCTTAGAGGTGTTTTCCCGTGGTCGCAAATTTTCACTTGGGGAAAAAGTTGTTAAATGCAAGTAGTTGAAAATTGTAAAGTGGTGCAACATTCATTCTACAACTCGTGTCACCAAAAAACCTATTCCAACACATCCGAGTGGGTATTTTTATGCTAGGCATGGTCCTCTTTCACACCCAAACATGTTGAATTGCTCTGAGCTACATCTAACTAGTAGAATCCATTAAGATAAATGTTTAAAGACTATTCAAGATAAATGTTTATATGATAATGTGTCAAGAAGTGATGTAGAGAAGGGTGGAGGTTCTCCAACCAAACACAATTCAACAACCCTTTCAATTTGAGAACCCTAACTTGATGTTCTTCTCACAATTTTTTCAATCTCGCTTGTAGCATTCAAAAAAGTGAAAATTGGCCATATCTTTTAGAGAAAACCTCAAACCCTAAAAATAAACATCATTCCAAGTACCCTTTTGGCCTTTTAGTAACATATCACAAAATTAGGTATAATTTTTTCTGGAACAAATCACTCAAAATTAGATTGCTATGCTACCCTTAAGGCCTAATTAGGCTAGTTTGAATAGGGGTTTATTGATTCTCTATACTCCAGATCTCAATTCTTCTCAAAAATCACTCAAACATGTCTCCTAGGGTCTACCTATGCTCACCAAACCAATTTCCACACTTTCCCAATGCTTCTTTATCAAACCCTAACCTCTAGCCATCCTTTCATGCCTAAAAACCATGAAATTTCAATTAAGGCATCACCCAATCAATTCCTAACTCTATCCCTTGCGCCTGGAAATTAGCAAACAAAAAATACACCTAATATACCTCCATTCCATCGATTTTGACAAGATTTCAATGGTAGAATGGATATTTCTACATTTTTCTTCCTTTCAACCCTGTCGAACTAAGGTTTTTGACCTATTTGAGGCAAAATGGCAATAAAATCCTCAAAACTTAATGAAAATTAGTAAGAAAAACACCAACAAAAAGATAATTCAATTCGCCATCCAATAAAATTAACCTCAATTTTTGAAACCTCCATTTAGAATCGTACAATACTCTAAAAAAACAAGAAACATTATAAATCTACAGAAAAACAGGGGTTTTTATTGAATTCTCTCCAAAATACAAGTCACCAACCTTGGGCTCGCCATCTCAAGTCCAATTTAAAAATATTACATCAGTTTTCTAATTTCCCTTTGAATTCCAATGACCAAAAACCTTATTTCTAACCGATGACCCATATTCCCTTTTTTGCATATTTTGCAATTTTGCAACAATGATAACATTTGCAAAGTTGACAATTTGACCCCACAAACCACCTAGAAACATAATCAATGACTCGTTACACATATGAAATGGTTAGTATGAGCTTATTAAAAAATAAAAAACAACCAAACCAAAAATGATAAAAGTGCCTCATGGAGGCAAGAAATCAACTAGGTGCTCCTACACCAGGAAGTTAACTACTCATCATCTACTATGAATATTATGTTTTACAAGTGTTGTGAAGATTATGTATCCTTTTCTTAATTGAGTTGTTCAAATCAAAAGATAAAATACACTTAAATATTCTTATGAAACATCTCATGGAATACCAAATGAAAACTTGTTTTTTTATTTTTGATAAAGCATTCCATCGAACTCTTTGGATTAAACTGAATTGAGATATGTAAGAACAAGGGAGCATTAGGAAAGACATTGCTCAAGGATATTAAATAATCCTTCCCTCCTATTGTGATTTTGGTTGGATTATTGCTTTCAACATATTGGGAATGCTTTTCCTATTTTCTAGTTGACAGTTGCTATTGTACAAGGCTCATGCCTTGATATATATTATACTCATTCTTAATCAATTATCAAGTTAATAATCAGTGCATTTATTTATAGTTAATATTTTATTTTCAATTTGTACAATTTGGTAATTTGTATGTCTACTAGTATTCCTAGAAATATTTAAGTTGTTTAGCATCAACTAATAAAGTTCTTTACCATCAATCAATAGATATTCAAGAAAAACCATGAAGGAAAATAATGATCAATGCTAGGGCTAACCAATTAATAAGTATACATGCGAATAAGTAAAGCATACATGTGAATAAGGGAAGCACAAGTACTCAAAAAAATGTAAGCCTTGAAGTATACACACAAATACATAGTATACACAAATTATATGCATGAATACAAGGTATACACATGAAAACACGTAAGTCACAAAGTATACACGTTAGTTGTAAATTATACACTTGAATACACATAACTCATATCTATTGAACCATAGATTTATAATGCAAATATGGACACCATCAATAAAAACATATTTGTATTAACCAAATAGCCATGTAGGCATACATCAATATATGTCGATATAAGTATAAAATTTATACAAAATAGCCATATAAGATTACAAGAATTCCATATAGGCATACAATATCAAATATATCCAATATGTAAAATATGTAAAAAAATACCATATAGGCATACAACAAAGGGCTCTAGAACCAAAATTCATTGCTCTGCATCCTCTCAAAAATAAATTATTTCCCTTTTCTTTTTGGCCAGATGGTGATAGGTCTATCACTCGTTTATTCTGAGGCTGAGGAGTGCTCCTAGTGCTCCTCCTGGTGTTTAGCTCTTGGTGAAGTTGTATCTGTTACAATAAGAAGTAAAGACATTAATATATAGAAATTACATTATAAAAAATGATATATTTAACAAATTAATCACTTACCACCAGTAGATGATCTCTATCCTCACGGAAATGATTCACATGCTCATGCTATGGCATGTTCAAGCCCTATAGAAACCATCCAAAGATAAATTAAACTACAAATCAATAATGGTTTGATTTTTCACTAACTAACAGCTATAACAACAAATGTAAGTTGAATTTTAGTAATCTACCTCATACCTCCTCCATGAGAGCCATCAAGCATTCTATAGTAGATGAAACACTGAGCTCCATTTCCCTATGAACATTCAGAGGTGTATCCACTTACAACATATGAAAATAAAACAACAAATTATTCAATCACTAAAACTACAACAACAATCTACGTCATGGCTTATAATATATGAGATAATGAACAAAAATTTGAGTACTTATTAAACTATATATTTCTGAATATCATGCTTACTATTTTCCCTATCCATAGCTTGTTTGAAAGCACCTATATTTTTTCTTTTACCCATATCAGCAAGGTGGTGAACCGTTTGATAAAATGATTTCGTAGACATGTACGATAACTATGGTAGCATAGAGAAGGAAGTGAACTTTTTGAAAAAATTCCTCAAAGAAATGGGGTCTCATGGCATGACAAAATGCTATTAAAAACAAATGTGTCATTTCATTCCATCACCATAAGACCATATTTCTTTGAGGCATTTTTTCAAATAGTTCATTGCCTTCTCTATGGTATTATGCTGGGATGGGGTGGATGGTATAGTGTAGTCTTGGTTATGAGATGGAGGATGATCATGACATGAAGAGGGAGGGGTGGGGACATGAAAAATTGGAATAAAAGGTGGGAGGTTCCATCAACTGCTAGATTGAGGATGAGGACCTTGAAAAGAATTTGGAGGGGAATTTTGGCTAAAGGGTTGGTTTCTATTCTTCAGGCAGTGAGTAGTATGAAAAAATTCCTTAGAGAAATGTGGTCTCATGGTGAGGGAATGGCATTCCATCACCATGAGACCACATTTCTTCAAGGAATTTTTTCATACTACTTAGTTCCTTGACTATGATATTGCTCACTATTATTCTTTGATAGATTTTTTCCAAGCATCCATAGTTTCTTGAAAAGCGCCTATTTTAGGCTTCTAGCCATAGCAGCAAGGAAGTAAGTAGTTTGATAAAATGCCTTGGTACACATGTATGCAAAATGTTGTAGCATAGAAAAGGTGGTGAGTTGTTTGAAGAAATTCCTTGAAGAAATGTGGTCTCATGGTGATGGAATGGAATTTCGTCACCATGAGACCGCATTTCTTCGAGGTAGTTTTTCAAACTACTCACTACTTTTTATATGCTATTGCTTACTATTATTCTTTGATAGAATTTTTCCAAGCATCCATAGTTTGTTGGAAAGCACCTATTTTCAGCTTTTAGCCATAGAAAAAAGAAGTGAGTAGTTTGATAAAATTATTTGGTACACATGTATGGAAAATGTGGTAGCATAGAAAAGGTGGTGAGCTGTTTGAAGAAATTCCTAGAAGAAACGTGGTCTCATGGTGATGGAACGACATTCCATCACCATGAGACCGTATTTCTTCGAGGAATTTTTTCAAACTACTCACTACCTTGTCTATGGTATTGCTTACTATTATTCTTTGATAGATTTTTTTCAAGCATCCATAGTTTGTTGGAAAGCGCCTATTTTAGGTTTTTTTCCATAGTAGCAAGGAAGTGAGTAGTTTGATAAAAATTCTTTCGTACACATGTATGGAAAATGTGGTAGCATAGAAAAGGTGGTGAGATGTTTGAATAAATTCCTTGAAGAAATATGGTCTCATGGTGATGGAATGGCATTCCATCACCATGAGACCGCATTTCTTCAAGGCATTTTTTCAAACTACTCACTGCCTTATTTATGCTATTGCTTACTATTATGCTTTGATAGATTTTTTCCAGGCATCTATAGTTTGTTGGAAAGCACCTTTTTTAGGATTTTAGCCATAGCAACAAGGAAATGAGCTATTTGATAAAATGCTTTGGTAGACATGTATGGAAAATGTGGTAGCATAGTAAAGGTGGTGAGCTATTTGAAAAAATGACTGAAAGAAATTGGGTCTCATGGTGATGGAATGGCATTCCATCACCATGAGACCGCATTTCTTCAAGGAATTTTTTCAAACTACTCACTGCCTTATCTATGCTATTGCTTACTATTATGCTTTGGTATTATTTTTCCAAGCATCCATAGTGTACACATCTAAAATTGGTCACGGTTGATCGAACCTATTAATTAATTAAATATGAATTATTTAATTAATGTTCTTAAGTCATCTACATATAAATAAATTTAATTATTTATTTATATTGTTCATTTTCTAATTCTTCTAATTTAATTAAATAAATAAAGTTTATTTAATTAATACTATCTTCCTCTTAATTAATTAAATAGATTTTACAATTTATTTACATTAATTATCACAAGTTTAAATTCCAAATTTAAATGATATTCTTCTTTCCACATTTAATTAAATCATTTTCTAAATTTCCCACTCTTCCCACAAAATTAAATATTTTTAATATTTAATTAAAAGGTTTTTTCTATTCTCACATAATTAAATATTTTCAATATTTAATTAAAACCTTTTTTCATATTTCTTTCACACATAATTAAATATTTATTTATTTAATTATGAGAGACACCTTTCAAATTGTCTCTTCATTTTCCATCTGTCTCTCAGAATTCCTCTTTTTCAAATTCTTGATCTCTCACCATTCATTCTAACAGGTTTGAACTCGACCGTCGATCTTGGCTAATCGAATTCCTACCTTCAAAAATCTATAAATACAGCCCTCTTATGAGTGGAAAAGGACCTCGAATCTCATATTTTCATGCGTAGTTACTATAGTCGCATCTTAGCATTCATAGCATTTCAATTCAATATTTTAGATGCATAGACATTCTTATTAATCTCATTCTCTCAAGCTGCCATTCTACAAGTTGCTATTTTAAACAACTGAGAGCAAGCATCTTGAAACGAATCCTTGGAGATAGAGGACAATGGGACAAATTTGAAGAAGTTGTGGTTTAGAGTTTGCATTTACTTTCTTTAATTTGATTTCTTCAATCTAATTTTTCATTGGTGTATTAGTTTAGATTCAATTTGATTGACACTTTCTAACGTACACATTTATGGCGCCCACCATGGGGCCAAGCCCCGCATTTAATTTCTATTTTTGCAAATTTTTCTAGCAGGTGACAGACAAAAATCATGTTTTAGCGCATACGAGACGCGGTTCGGCGCATATGAAGACTATTTCAGCGCATACGATGACTGTTTTGACGCATACATTACCTGTTTCGGTGCATACATGAACTCTTTCAGCGCATAGACACCCTGTTTTGGCGCATACCTGTGAGATCTTTCGGCGCATACATTACATGTTTCAGTGCATACATGAATTCTCTCAGCGCATAGACACTCTGTTTCGGTGCATACATAACCTAGTTCAGAGCATACATCTTCTATTTCGGTGCATACAGTTGTAAAAAAAAAATTAAAATTTTGATTCCGACGCAATCCGCGGACAAGATTTTTCTGATGCTATTTTTAACAGAATGAACCAATCCTAGGGTAGACATTTAAATCTGAATTAACCAATCCTAGGATAGTCACCAAACATAATTTTATTTTGGTTAAAATGAATTCCATATTTTTAGTGAAGCAACATCTTCACTTAGAATAGAAAATTTGTCAAATTGGGATTTAAAATTGAACCATTATTGTTCGCTGTGATTGCAGGTAATAGGTCTATGCTCTCCCCTTAACTGGGTGATCAAAATACCAAACTTACCTTTTATTTTCTGCAATTTAATGCTTTATTACATCCTTTAGAAGGCCTGCTCTTGTGGGAAAAAGTACTCACCCAAGAGGAACGACCTAAGTGGGAACACCTAAAGCCAAGGTTTCCAACCCACTTTAATCAAAAGCAAGTTGTTGATGAAAATCCAACTTGACAGTAGTGCGTAGGATAACCATCCCCAAAACCTTTGTTCAAAAGGTTGGGAGGTCTCTCGAGGGAGTATATCTATTTGCCACACTGAACGGATACCCTTACTACAAACCATAGTGTAGAAAGCCAACCGTGTCAGTATCCAAACATCATTTTAATCACGGTACAAGGGGAAGGAAGAATCTGCCCCCAAGACACTCACCATATAGTTGCCACGGATTGTTTGCTCAAGGGATTCAGTATCCACTTCCGTTACTTTGAGTACGCACCTAGAAAAGACAAAAACACGGGCACCCTCTAGGGGGTGACAAGGCTGTGTGAGTCGACACGATTTTAAGCTGTGGGCTGTGATTACTAGGATGACCTATTTGACAAATTAAGAGTGAGTTTGATTGAAGTGCTTATCTTGTTCAAAAACCAATGGGAATCTCAAGAACATACACTCTTTGTTTAGATTTTAGGATTAACAAAACAACTGTCTGCTTCTATGCTGTGTTTTTCACATTTAAATCAGGTTAAGATCATCCAAAACAAGAAAATTTTATCAAACTCTCAAAACATGTCGGTCTCAGAGGTAATTTAGTGCATCGGTGCTCTATTTCGGTGCATCTGTGCTCTGTTTCGGCGCATGTGTGCTCTGTTTCGACGCATGTGTGCTTTGTTTTAGAGCATTCAGTCTCTGTTTTGGCGCATCTATTTTTCTGAGTCTAGGTGAATTTTTTGACTTTCAAAAATAAAGTTTTATAGGTCTAGTCTTTCCCATGCTCAGAGTTTGGAAGTCTACAACATTTGCTAAGAGGTCCTTAGAAAGAAAGATAAAAAAGCCCAAGAAGTTTCTCAATTATAAGAAAGTTTTGAAGAAGAGGAAATTTCTATATCAAAGTCAAAAGGTCCTGCTTGAACACAGAACCTTTATTCATCGATATAACGACTATATTAGAGGTTTCACTAACGATTATGTTGTAGAACCCTTATATTCAAGAGCTTTATTTCAAAGAAGAGCCCTTTCTCAAAGGCATAACCACAGTCAACGTATTCATCTTTCTTATATTCCCCAACCTGCAATCACATACGCTACTCGTCCAAATCAAATTCTATAATAGAGAACTCAAACACATTAGGCATCCATTAAATTCATCTATCTACAAAGCTAAGATCAAGCTTCACAAAGTGCAAAATCATCCTTATTTTCGATCTTTGGTTTAATTCCCACAAACAATATTTTCATCCTTTCACTCAAGGAACCACGAGCTAAAGATTAAAAATCTGTTAAGTCATAGAATCTTCATTCTATTTTGACTTTCATCACCATTGCACTATTTCATTCCTTTGATCAAAGCTAGTAGAATTTGAGTAAAGCTTATGCTAGTTACCACGATATCTCGAAAGAACATTGAAAAAGATTAAAGTACAGTGAACAACATGGGTGACAATAGTGAGAGGGAGAGAAGCCTCTTTAACAATTCAAATACTGAAGAGTTAACAGAAGAAAAGCTCCAAGAAGCGGAGCAGGATCCTCAATTCCATACTCTTATGGAAAAAAATTTAGAAAGAAACAAGGAAAGATACTTTCTTTCTTTAGCTATTCAAGGAGCCAAGTTACTTGCCGATTTTGACACGGAAGGGATTAAAGAAAATCCTAAAACTCCTCTTAACAATTTTAGTGCCCGTACTCAACAGATCAAGGAATTACAAGGGAAAATAAAAGAAATGCAAGCGGGAGCAATGAAGAAGTATGTTTTGGAGGAAATATGTCCTTATCCATTCAATAGAAATCTTCGAATAATTCCTTTTCCAAAACATTGCGAAATTCCTAAGTTTGATAGATATAATGGGAAAACTGACCCCATTGAGCATGTAAGGGATTTTCAAAATATGAGTTTAGAATTTGCGCATGAAGATACCTATCTAATGCGATTGTTTCCACGAAGTTTGGGTGCACAATCCATGGAGTGGATTTCAAAGATCACTCCACCCATCAAAACCTTTGAAGAGTTGATAAATAAGTTCATATCACAATACTCTTACAACATTCAACACCAGATAACCATGCTTGATCTTTGTAAGATAAAACAAAAAGTAGGGGAATCTTTCACTACATTTTTGCAAAGATGGAGAAGGGTGTTTGCTAGATATTCTCGTCCTATTCCTGAAAAGGAAAAGATGGAGATCTTCATCGATAGTCTTAATCAAGAAATGAGTTACAGACTAAACCTTCATTGTCCTCCATCATTTGAAAAATTGATTGAAAACAAAATTACTATTGAAGGTGCATTGATCAAGCGTGGAATTCTAAAAATTGATAAAGAGGGTTCAAATTCGTACAACAACAACAACAACCATAATAACAACAATGACAAGTCACGATTTTGGACTCAAAATAAAAATGATGTGAATGATGGGGTAGTAGGTGCTAACAATGTGAATACGAAGCCCGCCATCCTTAATGTGTCAGGTGTTCAACTTAACAATAATACCAGAAATTCTAGCACCCAAGGCAATGTTTCTAATCAAGGAAACACAACTAACGCTCGTGGAAATAATTTTGGCAATAATCAAAATTTGAATGCGCCCAGACCATCATATTTTTCAAATCGACGGAGTTTCACTCCCTTGGGCCAATCTTTGGAATCCATTCTCAAAGAATTATTGAATCAAAACGCTATTACATTGCCACCACAAAAAGATTATGAGCCTCGAGTTAAACCACCATCATGGAATGACTCACATTTCTATGATTATCATAGACACAAAGGTCATAAGACAAACAGTTTCCAAGGGTTAAAGAATATTGTTCAAGATTTGATTGATAACCGTACCATCATAGTGGAGGGACATAATGTCAATAATGATCATCAAGCATTCAAAAATCCACTCCCTAATTATCACAAAGGGGAATCCTCGAGTGACAAGGGTAGGAATGTTAATAACATCCAAGACATTATTATCAATCATATCTATACTAATGACCCTCAAATCAATGCTATCTGAATCAAAGGTAAGCCAGAAGATCAAGAGGTCAATGTTACGACAAGGGGACAAGCCAAGATCATTGTCAAAGGCAACTCATCTAAAGCAGCAATTCCCCCTCCAAGTCAATAGAATTTGGCTGAGCAATTACGAAAAACATCAGCCCAAATTTCTATCTTGGAACTTTTAAAGTTATCACCTGCACATAAGGACATTCTAGAAAAGGCCCTTGTTGATACAATTGTATCTCTTGATCTAGATACTGATAAATTCCTAGCCATGGTGGGACACTTGTCCTCCAACACATGTTTATCCTTTTCTGAAAAGGATGATTCATCCATAACCCATTCACATAATTCATCACTCTATTTAGAAGTCATGGTTCACACAGCCCACATTAGACGTGTTCTTATAGATGGGGGAGCCAGATTAAATATTTGTACTTTGAAATTGGTCCTAGCTTTGGGATATTTAGCAGATTCTATAGATCCACGGAGAAAAAATACAATCAAGGCCTATGATGATGAGGAAAGGACGTCCAAAGGTCTCATCATGTTACCAATCAAAGTGGGACTTGTTGTGAAGAATAATTTTTGTCAAGTCCTCGATCAAGATCTAACCTATAACATACTATTGGGTCATCCTTGGATCCATGACATGCAAGTTGTTCCATCTACTTATCATCAATGTTTGAAGTTTCCATATGATGGACAAGAAGTAACGATACCCGCTGATCACAATAGCAGTCAAACTTGTTCTAACCTAAGAGTGACTCAGGACACATTTGTCCCACATAATAGAGAGGCTTTGGCCATCTCTACCTCCAAAAACAAAGAGCAAGTGCAAGAAATGATAAGTAATTTTGGCGCCAAGTTAAAATTGAAAGATAATGGGGTGGGAGAATATTCTTTATCTCTTTCTAATCTACCCCTATCCCCAAGATCCCATGGTCAGCCCTCAACATCTACACAATAGGCTGCAACAGCTTTAGCCTCGACTTAAGCTCCCATTACCAAATTTAATGGGATATTTATCAAAGAAACTAAAGTAGAAGATAGATATATTCTTGATTGGCTCTATAAAGATGAAGAAGAATCCTTACAACATATCAAGATACCCACACAACAATATGGAAAGGGTTATGCTATCATGCAACAGATGGGTTATGAAGGAAATGGCCCTCTAGGTAAGAGAAAAGAAGGTATTGTTGAACCCGTCCAATTAAAAACAATGCATCCAAAAGATAAGACTGGGTTAGGATATGGTGAAGATACTAAGGAAAAAGTAACACAAAGGCCATCTAATGAGGAGTTAGCTGAATCAATTCTGTGAATTCAAGAAAACAATTTTGACACTGACTCCAATAAATATGAATGGGACACCATCTTTGATGATCAATTCTGGAGGGATAAAAAGGTAGATGTCATACAAAAATTCTCACCTGCATTCTTACAAGGAGAAAGCTCAAGGTCCCCATTTGATGACATTTTTCAAAGCAACCATGACTCAAGTGAGATAGATCATTCTGAGGAAGATACCATCCTAGACTTCTCCCATAATAATGTTGACAATAACATCATGACCCTCACAGCCAATGACCTTACTCACCCTAATGATCCATTACCTTTGGTTCACCCTGAACTCATTGCACCCATTGATGTTCCAACTTTTCCAAATGACGAAACCATAATAAACTTTCTTTGTTCATCTCATCTCAAAACAAGTTCCACCGGGGAATCACAAGATCAGAGTTTTTGACAAGAAAGTGCCAAGTTTCTCAACTACAAAATAAATAATATAAAAGAAAGACCTAATGGTGAAACCTAACAAAGGCAGTATTAGGTCAAGAAAAAAGAAAAATGAAAGAAAGATCTAATGGTGAAAACCTAACAAAGGCAGTATTAGATCAAGAAAAGAGGAAAATAAAAAGTGTATCCAATGGTGAAAACTTTTCAAAGGTGCCAGAGGATGGGAAATTTGACACTCTTCCAGAGTATTATTAGGAAAGATCTTCCATTCTAATCGAACCAACAGAGGCACTCAATATAGGTACTATAGAAAAGCCTAAATTTTTGCAATTGGCTGCATCTCTGACAGATGAAGAAGTACCTAGGTTCACAGACTTTCTCAAAGATAATCAAATCAGTTTCACATGGTCCTACGTAGATATGCCTGGATTGGATCCAGATCTCATCATGCATCATCTATCTATTACGTCGGGGGCAAAGCCTATAAAATAGAAACTCAGAAAAATGCATCTACATGTAGCATTGTTGGTTAAAGAGGAATTAAAGAAGCTTTTAGACGTTGGGTTCATCCGGTCCATAGATTATGCAAAATGGATCTCCAATATTGTGCCTGTTTCAAAGCCAGACGGAAGGATCATAATTTGCACAGATTTCAGGGATTTGAACAAAGCGTGTCCTAAAGATGACTTTCCCTTACCAAACATTGATATGATTGTGGATTTAACTATTGGACATGCAATGTACTCATTGATGGATGGATTCTCAGGATACAACTAGATAAAGATTGCACCTGAAGATCAAGATAAAACAACATTTACATGTCCTTGGGGTACCTATTGCTGGAACGTAATAACATTTGGATTGAAAAATGCAAGAGCTACCTACCAACGAGCAATGACAACAATTTTTTATGATATGATGCATACATTCATGGAGGATTACGTTGATGATCTTCTGGCTAAGTCTAACACTAGAGAAGGACACATCGATATCCTATCTAAAATTTTCAAAAGAATGGAACAATTCAAAGTAAGACTTAATCCAAAGAAATGCGTCTTTGGAGTGAAATTTGGAAAGTTACTAGGTTACATTGTGTCAGAAAAGGGAATTGAAGTAGATCCAGCTAAGGTACAAGCAATTCTTGATATGCCCCCACCAAGGAACATTAGTCAACTACGCTCTTTACAAGGATGGTTACAATCCATTAGCAGATTCATTGCTCAACTAGCAGATAAAACTCTACCATTTACACATCTCTTACATAAGAATGTTCCATTCAAGTGGGAGCACAAATGTGGAGCAGCATTTGATCAAATAAAGTAGTATCTCATGAATCTGCCAGTGTTGACTCCACCAATACAAGGTGTGCCTCTGATATTATATATCGCTGCCATGGAAGTGTCTTTAGGAGCATTATTGGCACAGGAAGATTACTCAGGAAAAGAACAAGCTATTTATTACATCAGCCAAAACTTAACAAGTCATGAGCTAAATTACACCTTCATTGAAAAAGCTTGTTTAGCAATGGTGTTCACCTCTCAAAAGTTGTGACACTACATGTTAACTCATACAGTGAAGCTGGTGGCTAAGATTGACCCACTCAAATATCTTCTAAGTAATGAAACCTTAACTGGCAGGTTGGCTAAATGGGTTATGATCCTAAACGAATTTGATATTAATTATGTGGATTGAAAATCTATAAAAGGACAAGTAATTGCAGATCAATTAGCAGAAGCACCAATGCCAACAGAACACCCAATATATGTTGATTTTCTTAATGTCGACATTTTTGCAGCGGATATCCAACAGTCATGGTCACTCTACTTTGATGGTTCTTACACTCAACATGGTTCAGGAGCAGGAATTATTTTTATTACACCTCAAGGACATACAATCCCAAAATCTTATCGGCTAATGTTTCCTTGCACAAACAACATAGTTGAATATGAGGCATTGATAATCGGCATGAGAATTGCAGTATATTGGAAAATCGCAAAACTTTAAGTTTTTGGTGATTCGCAACTTGTTATAAAGCAAATCAATGATGAATATCACACTAAAGATGACAAGTTGATACCTTACAAAAGAATGGTGGAAGATCTCAAGAAATACTTTGTTAACATCCAAGTGGACTAACCGTAGCAAAGAAACTTGTAAGATTAGGATACTACTGGCTGACCATGGAGAAAGAATCATTCGCTTTTGTGAAGAAATGTGCAAAATGTCAGATTCATGGGAATCTCATTCATGCTCCTGCTCAGGAATTACAACCCTTCACCACAACATGGCCTTTCGCTCAGTGGGGATTGGATTTGGCTGGCAAGATACATCCATCATCTTCAAATGGACATAAATTTATCATTACAGCCACTGAGTATTTTACTAAATGGATTGAAGTTGTTCCTCTAACAATAGTTACAGGGAAAAAAATCTCTTTGTTCATTTTGAATTATATCATTTGCAGATACGACATTCCTAATTCCATTATCACAAATAATGGTAGACCCTTTAAAAATCAAGATGTTGATGAACTATGTGAAAGATTTTGCATCCAACACAGGTTCTCTACACCTTATTATCCGCAAGGGAATGGTCAAGCTGAAGCTTCAAACAAAACAATTCTAAAGATTTTGAAAAAAATAGTGAATGAAGCGGGCCGTGATTGGCATGTCCAATTGAATCCAGCATTATGGGCCTATCAAATAAGCATTCGCACACCGACAGGAGCTACTCCTTATGCGTTGGTCTATGGAGCAGAGGCTATTCTACCACTAGAAGTTGAGATTCCTTCACTTCGAGTATCACTCAAAGGGCTAATCAACGATGAAGACTACAGAGTATCAAGGTTGCAAGAGCTGGAACTGCTTGATGAACGACGTCAAACTATGGTTAATCACTTGAAGGGATATCAACAAATCATGTCCCATAGCTACAATCATAGATTCAAACCACGAAATTTTCAAATGGGTGATTTGGTTCTCAGAGAAAATCCTCAAAATCAACAAGATCGGGAAAAGAAAGGCAAATTTGAACCTAATTGGCTAGGCCCGTTTGTTATCGTTGCAGCCTACGGATCGGGGGCATATCAGTTGTCAACAGTAGAAGGGGACCTGTTAGAAGATCCGATCAACAACATTCATCTAAAGAGGTTCTATACTTGAGAAAAAATAAAAAACAATATAAAAAGTCCTGAAAAAAAATTTTAAAAAAAAAAGTCAAAACATTGCCTTGATGAAAACCTGGCAAACAGGCATCTTGGTAATAGCAAAAAAATCATAAAATTAGGAAAAAGTGCAATAAAGACAAATAATGAAAACCTGGCAAATAGGCATTGTTTGTGATTTTATTTGGCTCTCTCATCTATTAGGATTCATTCTGCATATGCATCCTTTTCATCAGCATCGTGCACACACCTCACCATCACATTCGCATTGCATCATCTCCTTGGAACGACAAGGATCTCATCATGGCTTGATGATTTGAGGTTTATCCATTGCAATAGTTGTGTCTAACAAGAGTCAGAGTACAAGGTCACTAGGGGGCAATTCTCTTTTCTAGCAGGTAGTCAGCAGTGTTTCTAGCATCAGAATGTCAGAAACAACAGTCTTGTCTAGTTAAACTGAACTTACATGATTATCTTGATAGATGATTTAAAAAAAAATTAGATGATCTTAATCTGAATAAAATGAATGACAAACTTAAAGCAATAAGTTGCAAACTTCTGTTTTGATATTTGATGACATCATATCTTTGGAGTTGTTTAATGATGTACTGAACTAGAATCACAAGGAAGAAGTATAATTTTTATTTGCTTGTTGTCTATAATTTAATCATTAGTATGATGCAAATTGGTTGTGGGACATGCTCTACAATGTATCATTGATGACATTTCAGAATTTGCATAGGAAAATGGTTAACTTTTGTTTGTTTATGCAAGCAATACTCAGGTCATCTTGGTTCAATTATACCTCGATGCTTGTATTAACTTGCTATATCAAACAATATGAAAGCAGTACTCAGGTCATCATTGGTGCTAACATACCCTTTGATGCTTGTACTAACTTTCAACATATCAAAAAAAAGGCTCAATGATGACAACTAAACACAGTAGGAAATGGCAACAAGGAGAATGGATCATTATTTCATTTAGGATTGCATAATTCATTTAGGACTGCATAATTCATTTGCATTTCAAGGACCTTTTTAAAATAGATTTTTGAGGATGGATCACAATTCTTGAATATCTTTTTCAAACAACGGTTGAGTAGGACTGGACATTTGTTACGTCTCATTTTCATTATCATTCACATTCATTTCACATCATTTTCCATTATCATTATTATTGCACTTGCATATTTACATCATCATTTCATTTCATTATCATATTCATTATCATATCATGATCATTATCCATCATTACAAATTATATGCATGGTCGTTGTCTTAAATCATTCATTAACATTCATTCATAAATAAAATTTCATTCATTTCATTTCACATCATCACTTAGGTTATCATGATCATTTTCATGGCATCATATATCATAAGTTCATTATCTAAGTGCATTTCCATTACATATTACATCATCATAAAGCATTTACATCCTGCATCATACATTCATTGCATACATCATAAGAGAAAAGAAAAAATCATTTAGATCATTTTTGCATCATCATACACGACATAGCATATAAAAGTAAAAGCATACATCCATAACATATGCATGATCAAATCACCACTACATATCATAGATCTCATCAAAACAAATGTCTGGGAATACAAGGATATCAAATGTTTCAAAAAAATATATCATACAATGGCATGGATGTGTACAAAATGCTCATCACTGAGGGGCATCCGGTCGTGGATCATGACTCCTTCTGCCTCCAAAGGTAGTGGGCATCGATGGATCTCTGCTCCTAGAGGCTCTGATATCTCATCTGACAGGTTGACCCACACTCCTGGTCACACTCCTAGAGTGACTGCGTGAGTGAGTCCGAATCCGAGTACCTGACTGGGTAAAAGCTATCTGCCACTCAAGTGACATTGCCTCAAAATATCACATCCTGTAGTACTCGGCCTCCTGAGCAATCTCTAGCCCCTCTACCACAACCTCTCCAATGGAGGTTCTCTCCATTGATCTCAGTAGTCTCTTGGCTACCCCCTCAGCCTGTATGCATCACTCCCTGAAGCTGTCTCTCTCGGCTGTGAGCTGAGCTATCTGTGGGTCAGAAGGTGGCAGTTGTGCTATTTGTCCCTAAAGCTAACTGATGGTCACCTATGCCTATGCTAGCTGACTCCTAAGAGTCTGAACCTTAGCCTACAAAGCATCCACCTATCCTTGTGACAGAGCTCTGATAGTGATCCGTGGTGTTGAAGTGCTGGCCTGACCCACCACTCTAGATGTCTGTGGCCTAGTACTGAAGGGTATATCTAAGAATAATCTCTGCCTCCCACCATCCCCACCATCCCCATCATCCCCATCATCCCCATTGTCCGAGTCGTCTGATTCCTCATCCATCTCCTCATCCTCAGAGCTTTTACCATCCACATCCATGGCCACCCCATCGATATCTGCGACCTACTCTACCGGTACCTGTCCCTAACCCTATGGCTGTTGGTGCCCTGCCTGAATAACTGGACCTCCCATCAATGTGGTAGGCTCATCTGGACTGGTAAAATGAGGAAAGGGGTGTGTATAGAAGTATGCAGCATAGTCCTTTGTCATCCTTGCATCTGTGACCTCTGGTCGTATAGTCCAATCCTCTGGTTGTAGCTCAAAGTACTCCTCTCTGGCTGCCTCAATGGTCAAAACTAGCCCCCACTCTGGTACATCCCTCCGACACCTGGCATAGTGTGTCGCCCCTTGTGGCATCATCTATACCCATCCAAACTACCTCAGAACCTTCCGACCCATAAATCGCTCAATGATGAATGGGATGCGTCCAATCAAGTATCTAGACCTGGTCACATATGGTAGCTCTATGTCATTTGCCTACCATGGGTCACAATCCACATACGGTCGCCAGATGACTATATCCAAATCATCAAGTACCCGCCGCCAATACTCCAATTTGCCCAGCCTCGGCTGGACAAGGGGCCCTGTATACGCATAAGCATATGGGAATCCGATGGGGCGATCTCTCCTGACAATGGGGCATGTAATCGCAAAGTGCTCCCATGTGAATAACTGTAAAAGAGTCACCCCATAGGAAAGACTCTTTCCATCTATGTATATGACCTAATGGAGGTCATGGTATAGATGGGAAAGCATGCATGACCCCCATGCATATCTGGTGCGGTGGAGAAGCATGTCCTCCAAGATCCTACCCCACCCAACTGATAGTCCCTTTGCCCTACGATCAGGACAAAGGAAGCCACAGATCATCCCTGCTAAAACTAAAGGTAGTGGGGCATATCTCTCCATCATCTCCTTCCAAGGAATCTCATATCTACAGACATGAGGATCCTGGAAGTCCCGTCTAAGTGCATTTGTCCCCCCAATCTCCTTGTGATCATAAATCACAAGCTCTCCAACCACAAGAATACCCAGAATCCTGTAAACATCCTCCGGAGTCACTGTGATCTCTCTTGTCGGCAAGTGGAAGGTGTTATACTCACTGTGCCACCGCTTCGCTAAGGCCGTCAATAGAGCCCTATTGATCTGATACTGTGGGATACTCAATAGAGCTCTCAAGCCACACTGGTCTATCACTCCCAACTCCTCATGGGACAGTCAGGGAATCATCTCCCATATCTACAGAAATCTCTCTCTGATCTGGAGGAGGTTAAATTCCTCCTTTACAAATATCATCAAGCAAGCATGCAAACCAATCAGTAATGGATATCATCAATCAATCAGTACATCAAGAAAATTTCAAATCAATTTCAATTTGATTTTCATATCACATGGAAACAAATTTAATAGTCATCATGACTTAATTTGACTTTCAAACAGAAAAGCAAATCTATCAATACTATTTGTTTTTCATATCGCATGGAAACAAATTTAATATTCATCATCACTCAATCTATTTGACTTTCAATTAGGAAAGCAAATCTATC
This sequence comes from Sequoiadendron giganteum, assembly GCA_007115665.2. Lineage (NCBI taxonomy): Eukaryota > Viridiplantae > Streptophyta > Pinopsida > Cupressales > Cupressaceae > Sequoiadendron > Sequoiadendron giganteum. The sequence goes on from CM021108.1 coordinate 266,500,523, forward strand.
ATTTTTGTTTGTTTTCATATCGCATGGAAGCAAATTTATTGGACCTATTTGTTCTTCAAGCACGAAGACAAATTTATCAAATCTAAATCATTGATGATATTCAAAAGCATAATATTTGTTGTCTAATCTAGCAACAATCATCAAGCATACATCAATTTTTCTTCAAAAATTGAAATTCAACAAAAATCCATGGATGCGCCAAAACAGTCTATGGATGCGCGATTTCATGAATGCGCTGTTTTATCAATCGAATGTGCCAAAACAGTCAATCAATGTGCTAAAACCATGGATGCGCGACTTTATTCCATGGATGCGTTAAAACAGTCTATGGATGCACTATTTCATCACACATATGCGTTGTAACAAATCATCTATGCGCTAATCTAACCCATGCACTAATCTATCATTTTCTGCAAGTAGGTTTCATAGATGCGCCATTTGATCTATCATATGCGCTAAATCACCTTTGCGCGACTATTTGGCATCTATGCACGACTATTTTGCACCTATGCGCCACTTTGGATGCGCTGAATTATCTACCATATGCGCTAAAAGACCTATCGTATGCGCTAAAACAAAATTTAAAAAATTCAAAAAAGCATCCAAAAATCATTAAAATTTTTACGGAGAGGTTTGGATCGACTTACCGGAGGTCCATACGCAGGTGGTCTCTAATGACAGTGACTCGCTCAAATCTGTGGCGCTCATACGGGATCAGCATGACTTTTATCTCTATCAAAGCTCCAAAAATCCTCAAAGGTTACTGTTCAAATGAAAGTGACTTCTCACCTTTTTCACCTTTTAAAGGGGAAAAAATAGCATTAATTATTATGCAAAGTGCTATTTTGAGAGTTAAATCGTCGTATTTTCTCTAAAATCATCTGAAAATCTTCCAAATCAGTCTCATAATCATTCTCATCATGTGATTTATCTCTCGAGGGGGCATATAGCATCATCAGTCGCATTTTTCAAGATCAGGGGAAAATTCTTTGAAGCAATGTGTGAAACACATCACTTCAAAGAGGGGCAAAATGTACACATCTAAAATTGTTCACGGTTAATCGAACCTGTTAATTAATTAAATATGAATTATTTAATTAATGTTCTTAAGTCATCTTCATATAAATAAATTTAATTATTTATTTATATTGTTCATTTTCTAATTCTTCTAATTTAATTAAATAAATAAAGTTTATTTAATTAATACTATCTTCCTCTTAATTAATTAAATAGATTTTACAATTTATTTACATTAATTATCACAAGTTTAAATTCCAAATTTAAATGATATTCTTCTTTCCACATTTAATTAAATACTTTCAATATTTAATTAAATCATTTTCTAAATTTCCCACTCTTCCCACAAAATTAAATATTCTTAATATTTAATTAAAAGGCTTTTTCTATTCTCACATAATTAAATATTTTCAATATTTAATTAAAACCTTTTTTCATATTTCTTTCACACATAATTAAATATTTATTTATTTAATTATGAGAGACACCTTTCAAATTGTCTCTTCATTTTCCATCTGTCTCTCAGAATTCCCTCTTTTTCGAATTCTCGATCTTTCACCATTCATTCTAACAGGTTTGAACTCGACCGTCGATCTTGGCTAATCGAATTCCTACCTTCAAAAATCTATAAATACAACCCTTTTATGAGTGGAAAAGGACCTCGAATCTCATATTTTCATGCGTAGTTACTATAATCGCATCTTAGCATTCATATCATTTCAATTCAATATTTTAATATTTTAGATGCATAAACATTCTTATTAATCTCATTCTTTCAAGCTGCCATTCTACAAGCTGTTGTCTTAAACAACTGAGAGCAAGCATCTTGAAATGAATCCTTGGAGATAGAGGACAATGGGACGAATTTGAAGAAGCTGTGGTTTAGAGTTTGCATTTACTTTCTTTAATTTGATTTCTTCAATCTAATATTTCATTGGTGTATTAGTTTAGATTCAATTTGATTGACACTTTCTAACGTACACACATAGTTTCTTGGAAAGAACATATTTTAGGCTTTTTTCCATAGCAGCAAGGAAGTGAGTAGTTTGATCAAATTCTTTGCTACACATGTATGGAAAATGTGGTAGCATAGAAAAGGTGGTGAGATGTTTGAAGAAATGCCTCAAAGAAATATGGTCTCATAGTGATGGAATGGCATTCCATCACAATGAGACCCATTTTTTCAAGGAATTTTTTCAAACTACTCACTTCCTTGTTTATGCTATTGCTTACTATTATGCTTTGATAAAAAAATTCTGAGCATCTATAGTTTGTTGGAAAGCACCTTTTTTAGGATTTTAGCGATAGCAGCAAGGAAATGAACTATTTGATAAATTACTTTGGTAGACATGTATGGAAAATTTGGTAGCATAGAAAAGGTGGTGAATTGTTTGAAAAAATGCCTCAAAGAAATTGGGTCACCATGAGACCACATTTCTTTGAGGCAGTTTTTCAAACAACTCATTACCTTGTCTATGATATTGCTTACTATTGTTCTTTCATATATTTATTCCAAGTATCCATAGCATAGAAAAGGTAGTGAACTATTTGAAAAGATGCCTCAGTATAAAGTGGTCTTGTGGAATGCCATGACAAGCAAATGAAATTGGAAGTTTCTCCTACTTATTACTTATGCTATGTGAAGTAATTGCATCACTGTTTATGTTGACTTTCTAAACAACTATATTATAGTTGAAATTTTTTCATCTATCAACATATAGTTATTAGTTATGGAATGTGAAGTAATGCTTTGAGTTTGAAAGATGTGCAATGCAATGTAATCAATTATATGGATATAAACTAGACAAATCTATTACTTGTACAATTCATTACTTAAACTCTTTATTGGATATTACCTGCGTGTAGGTTTGTGTAAATCCACTGGCACTCGGAGGTGTTCCCATGAAACCTCCAATATTAGCCTATTCAACATCCAAAATCACATATTATAATACCATTCATAAAAAATACTATTAACATGTAATAAATTTATAATTGTATACTAGTTACGTACCTCAACGGTAGATGCAGCGGAGTAATAAGCGGGTGTAGGGCCAGTGTATCTAGTATCAACATTGTGACCCTAAAATTTTATCAAAATCATAAAACTAAACTAGTCAATCTTGCATTTCAAAATTGAAATTTAATAAATTAAATTCAATGAACATGCTAACATTTACCTGAGTATTGATGTTGTTGATGCAAAATTTTGCAAGGGGCAGTAGTCTTATGGGAAACTTAGCTACTAGGGGACATAGAGCACTTAGCTAAGTGACCTTTAGATTTTATCAAAGTCAGATCTTCATTTTTAGTGGGGGAGGTAAAGAGTTAGAAGGATAACATGAAATATTAAAGTCTAGATTAAAGGCACTGCGCCAAATCATGAATGAAACTACTTGAGCACAGTGCTGAAAGCAAAGGCTTGAACAATAAACTGATGTCTATCAAGTAGATTATCCAGAAGCACTTCAAACATAAGAATATCCTTTAATTGCATAGCATAGTCTAATACAACTTCAGGCAACACAGAAGACTCAAACATGATTTGTATTTATTAAGCTATAGAAGATTACAAAAGTTGAAGAACAAGCATTCATATGCTATAGGAAAATAAAAGCACAGTCTAAATATCATATCAAATGCATGAAAAAAAGAAAAGGCCAAATTGATTGGCACAATTTGCAAACTTCAAGTTCAATAAAAATATTATAAAGGCTATTACCAATGCTTAGGAAGTTTTTTATCTATCCAACAACAACCAATAAAAGAGAAGAAGAGTTGCTTAAATAAGCCAACGCACCACCTAAAAACCACATTGAGAAAGATGCCCTGGAAAAACATCAACGTTCTAAATCTCCTCGAGCCGACATCAAATAGGAAGATCGCTCAGTAGCGCACCAATATATCCGTCCTTAGAGAAAAGAAGGCCATGCAGTAGCAACAAAGGACACGCGACATCAAAGAAGAAAACACGGCAACAAAAGAGAAAAAATGGCATAGGCGGCATCTCCTAGATAACCGACGCACAAGAATATGCCACACATCAAACACACAGAGCCTGGAAAAAGAATAAGGGACTCCCCAGCAAAAAGCTCTGAGAGGAAGCCACGTGGGTGATGCCGAACAAAAGTAACTATGTAGTGGGCCCAGCTCGCTAAACAACCAGAGAAAGCCACACGTCAGACACACAATACTTGGTAGAGGAAAAGTGACACAAAGCGGCATGGATCCCTGTTAGGAGGCCACGTGGCAAACACCAAAAAGTTGCGAGTGATAAAATACAAGGCGAAGCCGTGAAGGAAAGATAACCGCAAAGGCTAGCGGTTCGTGAAATAAAGTTCACAATTTGGTGAGTCACTGAGACATTTCACCTGCGAAATGAAGGACCCCAAAAACCTTGGTTCAACATCCCATTATCACTCACAACTGAGAGAGGGCAGCTTGCAGGGTCATCCAGACCTCATTTGATGGCACAAAGAGGGCTCACAGATTTTTGTGTGCCAATTTGAGATCGATGATTTCCTTAAAAGGAAATCCGCCAGATACCTTCGCCTCCAATTTAAGCTGGAAAAAGAGTTGCGTCAGTTAATGCACGATACCTTCAATATTTTCAATAGTCAGATACTGATCAAAAGATTGGAAAAAAGAGAGGTCTTGCTTCTTCTCCTCAATCCTTGCAATTATGTGCTCGACACCTACTACCACTTGATCTATGATGAAGGGCGAAGGGAGGCCTTCCTGAGTTAAGTGGGAAAATTTTGTTTGCATGTCACTGGTAATTTGATTCAATCTGGCTCTGCAATCCGCTACATGCTGGATGACCTCATGCATGGAAATGAGAATGTTTATGCCCATAGCCACCATTGTCCGATCCTCAATACCTATTCCGATCAAAGCCTCATCGGAAGCTGTATATAGCTTTCCCAACAAAAGTCTGGCCTTCGAAACTTTATCGGAAGTCATCTCCTGCACCTATTGTATTGTTTCACTAATTGTTCTGCATAGGCTAGTTGCTTGTGCCATAAAATTTAGAGTGTGCTGCAAAGTAAGGCATAATTCCTTGACCTTATCCCAGTATGACATGTATAACTCCTTGGCAATTTCCAATGAGCTCATTTGTGGTGCAGGAGGTTGGGTTCTCAAAAGATCTAACTCTGAAACTCTGCTACGAAGGTCTGCCATCAGCTCCAATAAGCTTCCGTACAAAATGGACAGCTGACTCCTTAGAGTGGAAATTTCTTTTTCTTTCTCCTCCAAGGACAATTCAACTTGTTTCTTCTTTTCAATTTTTGACTCTAGAGCAGCATTCATCTAATTTACTTCATCATTTGTGCTCTATCGGACTTGCTTCATACCATCATCTCTCTGCTTCAAATAGGCATGGAGAGTTGCTTTGTTCGCCCAATATTGCTCAATTTTATTTCGCAGGGTCAGAATGACATCCGCACCCAAAGCCTGAAGCTCACTTACTTTTCCCTCCAAGGCATTCCTCTTAGCCAGTAGGTGATTAATTTTATTTTCCTGGGCCCTATACTTGTTTTCCCAAATATCAACCTTTCCTTTCAGCTCTTTCAATTACTCCTCCTTTTTCTTTGCTTGGCAATTGAGCTTGAGGAAGTCAGTGGTCACTACCCTCTGAGTCTCCTCCATCAGCTCGACCTTATCCTGTGGATGAGCCTTATGCAAGTCCAGCCCAATGGCATTGACAGAATAATCACTCAGCAACATTTCTCCGACCGGTTTGATCACGTTGAGGATGACCTTTGCAAACATCGGTGAATTATGACTCTCTTGGAATACTATTTGCAAAAGAGTCTCTGCTTGTCTTCCCGCATCCTTTTCTCTTCTTTTTTGAATTCGGCTTGTCGGGGCTCTTTTGTTTGCATCCACCTGTGAAAAATATTCCTGGGAAGAAATACCCAGTCCACCAGCAAAAGGAAACTCCTGAGGTACTACTAGTGGGAAGGAAAGCATGTTCAGCACATCGGTGGACCTGCTAGGCCTCGTAATAACTACCGAGGAGAAGGGTGGAATAAAATGGCCACTCAGAGATGATGGGAACACGGTACGAGGAAAGGCTAAGGAAGCACCAACTGAAAGGCTAGGCCTCGAGAATGAAAATTGTTGGCTCATAAGGTCAAGACTGGCGACCAATTATGTTCCAGGGGTGGAATAAAAAGCAGGGAATGGAAATGGAAAATCAAGAAGGAAAATATTTGACTACCCTGGATATCTAGAGATGTGAATAGCTGGTGAAAATGAAATAGCAAGGGAAAATGAGGAGGAGACCAAAGATATAGAAGAGAGAGAAGAGGGAGGAAATAATACTTGAGGTTCCTGAAGAACTATAGTTGATACCACTGCTTCTTCATGCTGCAACTCCTCCCATCCAATGGACTCTCTCATTCATGGCTACTTCTCCAACAGAGAATCCTTAAGGTTCACAATAACCTTTGGCCTACGATCAAAACTCCTTGGCCTCTTCCTACTTGATCTAGAGGAGTTGGAAGGCTTTGACGTTTGTGTGTTAGAAGAGTCCTCCTACTATGAATGTTGTCCACTGATAGTTGCTTCATGTGTTGGATTATTTTCAGTGACAGGGGCTCTCTGGGTTACCTCCTCACCGGGTTCCATGACAAAACCTCCCCTCTCAAAGAACTTCTCAAACTCCGAAGGGTTCGGGGATTTCTCACTGTCTGAATGCTCATGAACCCAAATGTCGTCAAACTGATTGTCTAACTCTAGCTCACGAAAAAGAACCCTTGTTGTCTTTATCTCTTGCCTGTATGTCCAGAAATCTCTAATTCTTTCAGGATTCCATCTAAGCCTACCCAACTGGTTGCACAGGTACAGGCTCATCTTCTGATTTTGGTTGGGCTTCCCCACAACGTGGTAAAATTTTAGCCACGGTAGTCGCCCCTCTTTAGTAGGAAAATATTCAAGGCCTAAATAAAATTTCAAATTCCCCTCTTCAACATTTCTTTGAGTGTCCCAGAATGGTCGAGGCTGGTGTGGAATTTTTATGCCAATCTCCGATAGATTATTTTTTCGGTTGTATTGTCATGTGTCATTGATAACTACCAACGCAAGACTACCCAACTTAGAGTACAAAACCTCCAAGTTGTTAACCTTTGAGCTCTTCTTCTTTACTAGCGATACCAAACCGAACATGACCGGCAACATCAAATAGGAAGTCAAATGCCTTCCTCCGCAGTAGTCATTCTCAACATTACTCAGCTTCCGCAACACCTCTAGGGCCAACACTCTGTTGGAAACAATGCACGGGAGCCGGAAGGGTTCCCGAACAAAACCTTGCATACAAAGCAAAGTGAAATCCATACCAAAGAACCAATCGCAAGGTGAAAAGAGGCCTCTCAACAATGATTTATGTCTTGGCGACAATCGCACAGACATGCTACTCCCAGATCTATCCAAAGCCCACAAATTCGAAGCTAGGAACGAATCCAAAAATGCATAATAATCAAAAAAATTTGACAGGACGGGAGTCCATGTTGAAACTGGCCTCCTCACGCCACTTTCATCGAAAATAGCCAAGGCCATGAATTGCTTGAAATAATCAAGATTCTGATGCAAAATCATGTAGACCAGGAAAGAAGAATACTTGAATATAGAACCAACCTTGAATTCATGCAGCTGTTGGATCATCCCATCAATTATAACCTTCATGAAGTCCATAAGTAGAGGCATGTTGTTCTTCCTCAGCATAAAGCTGAGACTCATTTGGAATTCAAAGACCCTCTTGTCTATATCCAGCCCACAAACTAGTGCCAACATAGAACAAACGGAAGAAGACCCCAATTTTAAAGCACCTAGAGCAATTGGGAATCTGGGAGGTGTTGAAACATCCGTCGACTAAGCATTCTTAGTGTGATAAAACTGTTGCGCCAACCAGAGCGTTCTCCAATACTCCTGCATCCTTTGAATGTCAAAATTTTCAACATTCTTGAGTGAGGGGAACAAGATGCATAGCATATCTTGTAGGGCTTGGGGGCTAAGAACTACCTTCAAATTATGGCCACTTATAAGTCCATTCTAAGGATCAAAGCTTGTTGTGCATGCCGCCACAATTTCTGGGCAATAATGCACCAGAGGAACCATGTCCTGGGGAAGCCCACAGTTCCATAAAAATTTATGGAAAGGGTCTGATATTTTATTCATATTTTTGCATGCAGCCTCCCTCAGACTCTTGGGATTCTGAGATAACTCAAGATCTAAAACATTATCCCAATCCTCTGATACTAGGGCTTTATTTCTAGGAGAAACCGTGCCAATTGTTTTCTAGTCCACTTGACTGGTAAAGGGCCAGGATGGCTTTTTTGGGATGCCTGAAGTAGCATAAGACTCTTGGCCATGTATGTTTACACAGGATGTCATCAATCTTCGCTCATTAATATTCTCTGGGACTAGGGCCTATGTTGCACTTCCTACAATCTCAGCCTTTTTTGTATCCGCAAGAGGCTTCGCAAACTTTGTAAATGACTTAGCTTCTGAAAATGCTTTCTCTCTTTGTGAATGACTTAGCCATTTTCACTCTTTGATAAATTCTCGCAATAAATGCCTTTCGCATGCCTAACCTGCTTTTTGATTTTCATGAAAAATGGCTTAGCAAGTGTGCGTGCCATCCTTTCATATTTAGTTGCTACATGCACCACCATCTTTTTCGTGCATGCAGAGAGATCGCCAACCTGCCAAAATACTCTTCATATTTAAGGGCCATGACTTTGCATGAGGTGATGCCTAATTTTTCTCTTGGAAAACAAACCAAGATAGCCTTGCCATATCTTTTGCAAGCTCCTTTGCATTTACTAATTTCTTGATTGTACTTGGGTGCATCACCCAATGGCTTTATCAAAAAAATTTCCTTGATTCAATCGAGACGGCAGCTCCTCATGCAGACACCTAGCCTATTTTCATTTAATTCGACAACTTGAATGAAGCAAGTTGCAACTATACCTGATCATTCACATCACTTCACATGTCGTGGCACTAATTATCAAGACTTGATAGCACCATTTTCCTCTGACGTAATCATAGCTTGCCTCGTCGGGCGAACCCCGACCAATCTATAAATAGGGCCCTTAGCAACCTTGCTAACCAAAATTACCTTCAGCATTCTTACTTAGTAGGCCCTAGTTAATATTAGCAATTTCATCCTCTAGCTAGAGTAGCAAGCAATTATGGAGACGCCAATTAAACTAGTTTACAAAAAGACCCAGGCCGCATTTCTAGGAAAGGTTAGGTGTAGGCGCTTGAAGCGCATAACCGGCATAAAAAACCTGTTATATATAAAGGCGATCACATGGGTCCTAGGCAAAGACTATGTAGAATACAAGGACCAATACAGGGTAAACACCAGCATCTTCTCTCACTTTGTCGCTTTGCTCCTGGACATCAGCGTTTCTAAATGCAAAATTTTGAAGTTGACCAAGTGAGTCTTCCCTCGGCGTTACCTTGGAGGATTGGAGCAAGTAGTGTGGGCTGCTAAATTTGATCATGGGGTACCTTTTGTTTGCAACCTGTGTCGGTTGTTGTTGCATGGAGGTCCCGTGCCAACTAGGCCCTTTTTGTTCGGCTTTGAGCTAGAGACCCATGAAGAACATCGCTCCAAGGTTCATGTTGGCTACTACTTCCTAATGTAGATACATCATATTGAACCCTTCTGAAACATGTAGTGGTACGAGGATTTTGAGAGAATGGTGTTTCCTCACCTTGCACAACTGGTTGCTGCTATTGTTGGTCCTCCCTCTGTTTGAGAATTGAAAAAAGATAATCCCAATTTTTCTTTTTGCCTTTTTTCCAGCCTCTGCCTCCCTGTAGCGGATATATATGTATATTTTGATACATGGCAACTGGCCTCCACCGTATATAATTTAAATGTTCTATAAATAATATAATACGCATGTTTTTCATATCTTGGCTCATTTACAATGTATCTCAATTTCTTGCAATATTGTTGTCATTTTCAAAAAGCATTAAGAAAACCCAAAACTTAAAGCATGAAAAATAATTACATATTTACAATTTACAAACCCACTAAATAAGCAGAACTAATTAAACTTTTTAAGGTGTATTCCATTAACTGGAATACCCAAGGCATTACCTTCCATGTTTTATAACTCGAAAGAGTTAAACTGTTTGCACTAGATGATTTTAAATGGCCCTTCCCAGAGACTATCAAACTTTCCCTGTTGGTCAGGCTTTGCCCCACGCTCATTGAACTTGAGCACCAAGTCCCTGCATTTTATCTCTTGGTCGGATGTCTTTTTATCAAACCACTTCTTCACCACCTACTGGTGATTGTTCATGGCCTCGAGGGCATGCTCTCTTTTCTCTTGTACTTCCATTAACTCAAAAAACCGTACCTCCATAGCTCCATTCTGCTCAATTTCAAGAGATTTGAGCAATTGGAGAGCAGGGATTTCCATAGCAATAGGCAGCAATGCCTCCTTCCCATACACCATCTCGTAAGGGGATGTCTTTAATATTTTCTTGGGCATGATACGGTCTGCCCACAACATTGTTCAAAGGTTTTTATGGCACTCCCTCTAGTGTTCCGAGCCTATACTTTTAATTACCCTGATGAGGTTTTTGTTTGTGGATTCCACGAGGCCATTCCCTTGAGGGTAATAATTAGAAGAGATTTTCAAGAAAACCCCATATTTCAATGCAAATTGGCTCATCTTAGAGCTGAGGAAAGCTTTAGCATTTTCGGAAATAATTGTTTTTGGTAGGCCAAATCTGGCTACCAATTCCTCTAGGAAGTTAACAATTTCTACTTTCGTTACATTTTTCAATGGCACCGCCTCTGCCCATCTGGTGAAGTAGTCAGTTGCTATCAATATCCGCCTGTGTCCAGCTGATGAAAAAGGGTTAATCATACCAATGAAGTCCAGACCCCATTGAGAAAAAGTTTCCTCCACTACTATGGGTCTTAGTGGCGTAGCAGCATTCTTTCTCTTTCCAACAAAAAATTGGCATTCACTGCAAGACTTTACTAATGAAAATGAATCATTGAAAAATGTTGGCCAAAAATAACCAGCACATATGATTTTAATTGTAGTAGTTCTTATAGAAAAGTGCCCTCCAGCTGGGCCATTGTGATATTGATCTAATATTATTTTGGCTTGTTCCTCATTCACACATCTTAGCAAGACACCATTAAAATTTATTTTGAAAATTACTCCTTCTAAGAGAACATAACTCTATTTTATAATCAATAGAACCATCTCTTAAAGGAAGGCAGATTGGTTAGATACCTTCCTATTTGCATGAAGTTTATCCTAGCCTCTAGCCAATCGCCCTCAGAGCTTTCTTCATTTAGTAACACAAGTTCCAAGACTTCGAGCTCTGTCACTAGTTCATTGTTTTCAGCGAGGTAGTCGCACAGTCCTTTTCCCTTAATAGTCTTGATAGGCTTGATCTCAATATCATACTCCAGGATCTTGGTAACTCAGTTAGCTCTTTTCTCGGTGATCTCTCCTTCCATAATATATTCCCACACACTAGGATGCAGTACACAAATAATCACCTTATTGCATGATATCAGGTGTCGAAACTTCTTAAGCCCTTTCACAATAGCAAAGGCTTGCTTTTCTACAAAATTGTACCTTACCTCATATTCCTTTAAGGTATGCAAGTAGAAAGAAACAAGAGATTATTTTTTATCCTCATCATCCTTCTACATAAGCACAGTGGAAATACTATTTCCACCACCAAAAACATACATGATAAAGTCCTTTGACAGGTCTAGGTTGATTAATATAGGGGCTGAAGAAATAACCTCTTTTATAAGCTCAAAAGCTTTTTTGGCCTTTGTCATCCACTTGAAATTCTGGTCCTATTTTAGCATCAAGTTAATCGACCGAATGATCTTTGCAAAGTTTGCAATGAATTGATTGATAAATTTACTTTACCCAAAAAAGATTGCACTCCTTTCTTGTTTACGGGTAGAGGAAGCTCCCGGATTACATCAACTCTTTCTAGATCAATGGAAATGCCCTCCTTCGAGACAACATATCCCAATAGCTTCCCCTGGGGGACTTCAAACACACATTTCTTTGGGTTTAGAGAAATCCCTAATTCCTGGCACTTTTGGAAGACAAGATCTAAATGATCAACGTGATCATTGATGGATTTGGTAAACACTATCAAGTCATCTAGGTAGATAAGTATAATCTTATGTATTAAATCCCTAAAGGCAATATCCATAGCTCTTTGAAAGGTGGCTCTGAAATTTGAAATTCCAAAGGGAATCTTAGCATATGCATATGTTCTCCACTTTGTGATGAACTTTTTTTTGTGTTGGTCTTCCTCTTTTACACGAATCTGATTGTAGCCCGAAAAACCATCCAACATCGAAAGCATTTCAGAACTAGCTACGATTTGTAGCATTACCTCCATAAAAGGCAGGGATAATGATCCTTCAGGGATGCCCTATTCAAGTCTCGTAAGTCTACACACAGTCGTATATCACCATTCTTCTTCCGGACTGGCACCAGGTTAGACACCCAAGTTCTATGCTTGATTGGGAACACTATTCAAGACGTAATAAATTTATTCAACTCTTGTGACATGAGTGACTCAATCTTTAGGTTCATAGGCCTCTGTCTCTGATGAACCGGCTTTGCTCCTTCCAATAGCTCAATTGTATGTTGAATAATCCCGAGATCATATCCCTTAAGATCATCATATGACTAGGTTACTACACTCAAATATTCCTCACATAAGTGCTTTATCCTATCTTTATTCTTCTGAGATACTCCCTTACTGACCTTGAGCTTTCTGTCTTCTCTGATATGTAAATCGGTATAGTCACCTTTGTCAGCTACAAACTTCTTTTTATCTTTCCTTACATCATCGGAATCAAAAAGACTCTCTAGAGTGACTAGGCCTCTAGGAAGCTTGTTGGATTTCAACTAGATTACTTGATCCCCATAGGCTTCAGCGATATTTTGTTGCAATTGGTTAGAAAATTCCCTAGATGACTAGAGAACTGATGCAATATGAGCATCACTATCGAACACTTGTCAGTCTTGATCATTGTTCGAAACAACAGGTTGTACAATTACTCTCACTGCATGTTTATTTTTTAACAACTCAGAGCTTGGCTCAAACTGAGCCCTGATAGTTGCCATCTGGTTAGCTTCAAATTTCTTCTCCCTCTGTATAGCCTGAATATTAAATGCCTCAAAGCTTTCAATAAGATCACAGACCCTATGTCGGTATGATCGCATACAGACATTCTTTGCAGCAAAAATCCCTCGGATTTGGTTGACCACCAATTCTGAATCTTTGAACACTCTTATTTGCTTTGCGCCCATTTGTTCTACAAGGCTCAACCCATGGACAAGGCCTTCATATTCTGCTTTGTTATTCGAGCAAGCGAATTGGAAGCGATAAGACCTCAAGGTCTTTTATTTGGATGGAGATGTCAAACATATTCCTGCTCCAGCTCCTACTTTGCATCTTGCTCCATCAAAGTGCAAAGTCCATAACTCTGAGGATGTTTCACCTTCAGAATCTTTAGTAACTTTGGGCATAATCTATCTTTCCTCATGTATGACATAGGTTTCAAGCCCAGTTTCATGATAATTTCCAAAAGGGTCCGTGTCTATAAACTCATTCAATAGAGCTTCTTCACTCTCCGTCTGGGATCTACTTGTTTCTTCTTCCTTCAGAAATTCAACATTGAACCTTTCTTCCCAAGTAATTGAAGTATGTGCCACTTCAAATTTGATCAGGGCCTTGTCAGCAACATGTTCGAAATGCAAAGTTTCTGACAATATTTTCATCTTAGCTCCATGTTTGGTTCTCAAGATCAGGTGTGACCACTCTAGTGCTAGATATCCTCCAATATTTGTTGTGAACTCTCAGGAAAAAACATATCCCGAACAGAGGAGGGACATCAATGAGTACGGTATCCTAGTTCATAGTGATACTTTGGCAGGCAAACAATGTCATAGGCAATCCCTTGTTTACCCCAACGGTATCAACTTTATTTCCATCTAGCTGCATGACTCCCTTGTTAAGAGGCTCATATTTTAGCTCCAAAGCATCATCTACTTGCTTAGGCATGATAGTGGTGCTAGCACCAGAGTTGATCATACAATTATGCAATAACTTGTTGCCAATGATAAGCGTTAGAGAGAAAGGCTTAGGTTTAGGCTTACTCTCTTTTCTGGCTTCGATATTTTCTTTCGGTTGATTTGTTAGCACTTTATCCAGGTCCAGTGTGGATATCTTTTCTTCACCAGGCTAACTAGGCATCTTCACATCTTCCTCTCCTAACAATGCTTTCTGTAATAGCACTTTTTTCTCTAGAATAGCCAAGATATCCCAAAAAGAAACATTGACAGAGGATTTCTTTAGTTGTTCCACCACATTGAACTACGTTCACAACTGATTGGTCATGGTTCCTTGCTCCTTAGGCCTCGCAGCTAGTGTATCTGGCTATTTGACAACAACCGGGGTGATCTTAGGAGTCTTTGCTTTTGGAGGAGGTGGATTCAGAGAGCTGGGAGTAGCCGCCTTAGACTGTTGTGGAACTGATGATGGGCCTCCTAATGGACTAAGCATTAACTGAGATGGACCATTAGTCGATGGAGATGTGAATTCTTCAGTGAGTCTTCGCTTTGAACTCGTTTTGTAGTTTGATTGCACTCGGGGCACTTGAGTTACAGGAATGTCATTCAAAAATGTTGACTCTTCTCTTTCGATCCATGAAAAGAGTGCTTGGTCTAGAACTATGTCTAACTCCTGCTCTATGGACATCCCTTGCATTTGAGCAGCGAGGACTGCATTATCCATCTACTAAGAGGCATCTGACTAGTTTCTGGGATCAAGTGCACTTCCTTGGCTATGTTGCTCTGCAATATTTTATTGCAAATTCCCTCGCAGACAATTTTGGCGCATGTGTGCATCATTACAAGGAAAACACCATGAATTAGTGTCTTCGGCTAGGTTATTTTGTCTTGCCACTAGCTCCTTACTTGAACTAGGATGGATGGTCTGCATTGGTAGGGTCACTGGAACAACTTGGTTATTCGGCTGAGCTTGAGTATTGTCGTGTGATCTATCTTGCCACTGATTTGACTGGTAAGGAGCTTTTTTTCCTTGATAATTTTGGTAAGCCGACTTCTGATAGCTATATTGCTGTCGCTTCATGGTAGTCAATTCATTTTTCATATTCTACATTTGTTCTCTCATCTCATTTATCTTGGTCATCAGGGGGTTAGGAACTGGAGCTACACTCGGCATCATTCTTGGGTACACGTACATAGACTGGGGGGAGTTGCAAGAGTGTTGGTCGAAGTTGTTTCAGCTTCTGTGGCATTGAATTTTGGGAACAATGGCATGATGGGTCTTGGTGCCAACTTTCCAGTAGCAATAAGGTTATTCTCCGCAGTAATAGCAAGACCGTAAGCATCGGGTAGAGCATTTTTCCCAAGATCTTGTAGCATCATGGAAATATTAGCATTAATGGACTTCAAATAGAACATGAACACCAAATCTGGAGGTGGCCGACTACCAATAGGAACTCTCTTCCAAGTTGAATTAAACTACACATTGAAGTCAGGCAAAGCTTCATTAGGAGCTCGCCTTATGCTATCCAGTTGATGATATAGCAAAGACCTATCACCAGCATTTAAAAAACGCTCGTAAAACAGGGTTCTAAGGTCATCCCAAGTAGCAACCGTATTAGCCAGAAGAGTTCTATACCAATTCAATGACTTTCCTCGGAATGAGGCAGCAAGCAATCTTAGAGCTACATTTTCATTAGAAACACCATGCACCAGACACACGTCTGCCACATCTTGCAAGTGCTTTATTGGTGTCTTTGATTCATCCTCAGAAAACTTAGGGATAGATTGTAAAGAAAAAGTGGGGATTGGAGCCCATACAGCAGGAGGCACAAGTTCTAATAAAGGACTACCAACATCCCAAGCTACATAATTTCTAGTGGCCATAGGTGCAAGAGACGGAGGAGAAGGGGGAGGTGAAGGTCTACCTTGCCGACCTCTTGGGTGACTAGAAACTAATGGTGGTACGAGTAGGCTAGGGAATCTTTTAGTTGGTGACCTACTTACAGGCCTATGGCTCATACACACTTATATATCAAGTGAATGTGCTAGTTCACGTCCCACCGGGCATGCCAGAAAAATAACTGTTGACAAAAAATTTTGCAGGGAGAAATAGTCTTATGGGAAACTTAGCTACTAGGGGACATAGTGCACTTAGCTAAGTGACCTCCGGATTTTATCAAAGTCGGCTCTTCATTTTTAGTGGGGGAGGTAAAGGGTTAGAAAGATAACATGAAATATTAAAGTCTCGACTAAAGGCGATGCGCCAAATCATGAATGAAACTACTTGAGCACAGTGCCGAAAGAAAAGGCTCGAACAATAAAATTTTGTCTATCAAATAGATTATCCAGAACCACTTCAAATATAAGAATATCCTTTAATTGCATAGCATAATCTAATACAACTTTGACCAACATAGAAGAGTCAAACATGATCTTTATTTATTAAGCTGTAGAAGATTACAAAATTTCAAGAACAAGCATTCATATGCTATAGGAAAATAAAAGCACAATCTAAATATCTTATCAAATGCATGAAAAATAGAAAAAGGTCGAATTGATTGGCACAGTCTGCAAAATTCAAATTCAATAAAAATATTACAAAGGCTATTCCCAGTACATGGGAAGTTTTTTGTCTATCCAACAACAACCAATAAAAGAGAAGAAGAGCTGCTTAAATAAGCCAGCCCACCACCTGAAAGCCACATTGAAAAAGATGCCCTAGAAAAACATCGACGTTCCAAATCTCCTCGAGCCGGCACTGAATAGGAAGATCTCTCAACAGTGCACCAACAAGTCCATCCTGGGAGAAAAGAAGGCCATGCAATAGCAGCAAAGGACACACGGCATCAAAGAAGAAATGTGATAGAAAAAGAGAACAAATGGCATAGGTGGCATCTCCTAGATAACTGGCACACAAGAATACGCCACACATTGAGCACACGGAGCCTGGAAAAATAATGAGGGATGCCCCAACAAAAAGCTCTGAGAGGAAGCCACGTGGGTGACGCTAAACAAAAGTAACTGCGTAGTGGACCCAGCTCTAGAAATGGCCAGAGAAATCCATGCATCACACACATGGAATTTGGTAGAGGCAAAGTGATATGGAGTGACAGGGATCCCCATTAGGAGGCCACGTGGAAAATTCCAAAAAGTTGCGAGCGATAAAAGACAAGGCGAAGCCACGAAGGAAAGATAACCACAAAGGCTAGTGGTTCATAAAATAAAGTTCACAAATGCCATAGGCCTCATTCAAAATGCTAGCTACCCTCACCATCCTCATAGCTATAGACGTATCCTATGTAGAAACCTCCTGAGTGTCAGTGGGGTCATATGAACAAGTTTCCCCACAAGCCCGACACAAATTTGGTCAAATCCCACCACTCGAAGACTCCCCTAGATGGTGTTGTAGTATAGGGCTAGCATGTTGGATGAGAGTCTTGGTCAAAGAGTTTATGGCTTGCAAAGTGCCTACCTTGGCACTCTCCTTCATGATGGAAAGGATAACGATGTGCTCAGGAGGTAGCACAATGAGAGGTCGTCTCACTTGCCACTTAGGATCCTACTATGCACTGGTTCGATCTTGAGTTGACCCCCCACCTCTCCCCTGGAAGTCCCTCATATCAAAATAATTTAGGATTTTGTTCAGGATGAACTTACAGTATAGCTTCCTCAAGAAATATTGCGGGAGCTCACAATTTTTGCATGGTGGGTAATCAGAAACCATCTACCACCTATCCCAAAAAAAGTTCCAAATTTTTTGGTGGTGGCACCAATGGATAGGAAACCTCTTCGCATTGAGGCTAATATTTTCATTTGTGTGTGGGTTAGTGAATAATGAGCACAAATAAAATTTTGTAATTTTTAGATCTTTTACATCTTTGTATGACAATTGATCCCGATAATAATCCCTAGCCACCTGCCTCCTATGTTGTCAACCAGTTAATTTTTTGTTGATTAAATCTACATGTTTTAAAAATTCTTTGAGTAAATTTTCAAGGGTTTTTCTTTCCATTGTTGAACCGTTTGGATCATTCAACCTTGTGATTAACTAATTTTTTTTTATTATTTTCAATTTCACTCATTAAATTTTGTTGAGTGCCAGGAGGATGTTGAAGGATTGGTGGAGGAGATTGTTGTTGTGGTTGTTGAGCTTGAGTATTTTTTTTATGTTTTTGTTTCTCTTCTTGTTGAGGATTTTATTCGTTTTGTTGTTTCTCTACTTTTTGAGGATTTTGAGGAGGGTTTATAGGTTCATTAATATATCCTAGAAATTCAACAAATAAATATCAAAAACCTAAAACTAACAAATTCACAATGAAAAACAAACAATCCTTACCTCTTGCACCTCCTTGTCGATGTGGCAGAATCCTGGTGATGAAACAAAAACAATTTTATGAAAAAACTTGCAAGATGACTCCTCCTAGAACACAAGCATAGAAATGAAAGGTTTTGGTTGTGGGCAGAAAAAACATAGTCACAATGAAAATGATTTTGAATTCCCTTTTTTTATTTTAATGTCTCATAACGCAAGCACGTTATAATTCTCTTGCATTATAGGCTCATTTTGGATAAGCCTTGGGCTTGACACACCAAGCCATAACATGAGCACATTATAATGCACTCATGATATGAGCTATTAGAACTTTTTTAAAAATCTCACCAAAAATTGGCCTCCTATCTTTTTGCACCCACCTATTTCCTTTATTTCATCATTTGGTTTTATTACCTACAAGGGGTTTGACTGATGAAAAATCACATTCACTAACAAACAACAAGTTTTTCTACCCTTGAGCGTGTGATTGCAGATTTATAGGTTGAAGATCAAGTGGAACAAGTTTGGAGAAAAAATTTCAAAGTTGTCAAGTTGCAAACCTTGTCATTCAAAGTGCAGAATCAAGGAATCAAAGCTAGATAATTGGATACAAAATTCCAAAAGTTGATAACAGGGAATTTAAGAGTGCGGAAATCAAGGAACAAGACCCTGAAATTAGTTTTCTGAAACCCTAAAAGGGCACATTTTCAACAGAAGGTGAATGATTCCTCTGTAGCTCAAAAACAACTTTTTATGCTCCAAAAAATTCCCCCATAGTTGCTATAACAGTTTAGGGTCTTAGAAAATCAGTGGTTCATCCTCTTGGTCATGCATTTGGGTCTACCCTACTATATTTCACCAAATTAAAAGCTTAAGGAACTAAAAAATGATGAAAAACCTCATGTAAAGTGTAAAAAAATAGTTCATTTTAGTATTAAGGTCAATAACCATAGAAAGATACACATGTAGACCAACCACAAGAAGATGCACATGTTGAACAACAGGATAAACTTGAAGGTGAAGAGGAAGGATTATAAGATAATTTTGAAGAGGAACAACTGGAGCATCTTGTTACACCTACAATAAAATCCACTACATAATGCAAACCTATTAAAATGTATGGATAAAATCCATATGATATTGATTGTGTGTGAAAAAGTAAATATCTTCATATGAACATGATTCTTGATTAGAGGCAATGAAAGATGAAATAAAATCCTTGGAAAAATGTGACATATTGGATCTAGTTGAGATGCCTAAGGGGAGGAAATCCATTTGATGAAAATGTCTATTTAAAATGAAATTTATAGCAAATGTTAAGTTGGAATGGTACAAGGCTCAATTAGTGACAAAATGTTACTCCAAAGTTGAGGGAGTAGATTTTATAGATATTTTTCCTCTTATGGCTAAACTAATCTCCATTAGATTCCTTTTAACTATTGTTGTTGCTTTTGATTTAGAAGTAGAATGAATTGGATGTTGAAACAAATTTATTACAAGGGGATATTGGTGATGAAATATCTATCAAACAACCTAATAATTTTATTGTGAAGGGATAGGAACACATGGTTTGTAGCTTAAAAATATCTTTGTATAGTTTGAAGTAGTCATCAAGAATGTGGTATTAGAAACTCGATTCTTTTGCATTGAATCATGACTTTATAAAAATTTAAGATCATCGTGTTTATTTTAAATTAATTGATGGTCAATTGCTAATCATTATCGTACATGTTGGCGATATATTATTTATTATAAATGATAAGGGAATAGTTAGGGAACTTAAGAGTCAATTATTTGGTATATTTGATATGAAATATTTAGGGGCTTTGATGATTTACATTTCGTAGGTGATCTAGGTTGCAAAAGGTCCACAAGTGGCTATGTATTTACTTTGTTTGGAGAATTAGTTAGTTGAATGAGAAAAAGACAACCTAAAGTTACATTATCCACTATAGAAGCAAAGTACATGGCTATGACACATGTTTTTAAGGAGGCAGTGTGGTTAGAGAGATTGTCTCTAGGTATTATCTTTTACTGTAAACAAGAAATAATTAGATGTGACTATGAAAGTGTCATTTATTTGGCTAAAATCCTAATTTATCATGCACATAGAGGGCACAAAAAGGATTATTATCACTTAGTTCAAGAAATTGTTGAGAGTGGTAAATTCATGCTACACAAAGTAGACACTTTAGAGAATGTTGAAAATTCTCTTACTAAATTTGTGAGCATAGAAACAATTAATTACTACAGAGAGGCCATGGTCCTTACTTCTTATAAAGCTTGATTTATTTAGTTTCCCCTTATGCTTTTTACAAGGTGTTCAACAAGTGGGAGAATGTTGAGAAAATGTCTCAACATTTCTTTGTTTTCAAAGATTAGATTTCCATAGTCCATATTTGTAAGAATTTTTTTGCTTTTGGATTAAACTGTGTATTAGTTTTTGGATCAATGTTTCAGATCACACTCTGTGATCCATCATTAGGAAATGTAAGAAGAGTTCATGAAATGTTTAAATCCAGCTATGAAAACTTGCAAAGTGTTTTTTATTATCAAATAATAAAGAGAATGAAAAAGGGGAATTGCTTTGAGAAGATATAAAATATTTTTTAGTTTGCATGTGCACATTACCAAAAAATGGATAAAATCACAAGTTGAAAGAGGAAGTTTCTTATATATCTTATTTATTCCTAAATGGTTTTAGAAACCATTTTTATTTTTGTTTTCTCTCATGGATATATATTTAGTTCTTAAGTTTAACTTAAAACAAGTTTAGTTACAGGTTGTTGAAGCAATGAAGTGTTTCAATGGTTTAGAGGGAGAAGTTGTATTGATGCAACTCCTTTGAAGGATTAATAGAAGTCTTGGATCTCTTTGGGTGTGGAGTTTTTTCTCGCAAGGGTTTTTCCACTTAATTATTGATTTATGGCTTACATTTATATTGTAATCTATTTACATCTATGATTTTTTTCTATCTATTTATTTGAATGTATGAAATTATCTACATATTTTCATTGTAAATTTGTATACTAATTTTCAACATTATCATCCATTTACACATTTATGAATATACATTACTATCTTCTACATTCCAATATATTGACTCTACCAATATATTAAATATGCATACAAATACAAATACCAAATTGTATCCATTAAACACCTTAATATATGTTTGTAAATCCTAACCTTTTTAAACCACACATACCAAAATTGACTCTCACACATTTAATGCAACTAATTTGATAAAATTTCTTTTGTTGTGAATTCAGACAATATTGTGGAGCAATAATATTTTTCTTGTTTTTATGAATGATTTTAACTTGATGTAGAGAAATGTTGCATTCTCTCGCATCACATGTTAATCTATCCATAGAGACACTTAATTCTATAGTATAATTTTATATTTCATAAATAATTTAGTATGATATGCTAGTGCTTTGATGTGTCTAACATGTTATTTTTATTTTTATTTATTTTTCTTTATTATTTAACCAAATAAAATTCCTTAAAAATAATTGAAAAAAAAAATCACTTAGTTATTCTAGATTTATTTAGGAGGGTTAAGCTAGGCAATAAATTAAAAAGTTATTTTAAAATATTAAAGGTCAAATGAAAGTGTATTTAGTTTTAGGAAAAATAATAAATTTAATGTTTATGTCATGTAGAAATCAGTTGTTGAGGTATATAAAATTTATGTTTATTGTCTCATGAGTTTCTTATATTTTGTGTAATCTTCTAAGTCCAAGTTGGATCAAAACAATTAGTCAAAAAATGGATGATAGTTTTGAAAAAATAGTTATAGAAATAAAATATTGTAGTCAATCTCAAGCCATGAGGGATCAATGTTAAAACACTTGTTACTTACCCAAGGTAGAAGAGTGCTAGTCTTCATGTACGGATTGAATATGTGGATATGATGAAGGGTACACAATCTACTTAGAGTGGATATGGTGAATTATCATATCAAATCTATTTAAAACTCGTTACTTCAACACACACACACACATATATATATAGATGTGTGTGTGTGTATGTATATATATATATATATATATATATATATATATATATATATATAAACATGAAACTTGAATCAAAATAGCTACTGATAGTCAAGAAACCACATAAGAAAAATTTCACAAATGAGAAGACACACCAATCCCCAATTGTATTTGTAGGAACCAATCTACTAGAGACAAAAGTCCCCAATGGAAAAATCTAAGTATAAACTCAATAATTAGAACACCAATCCTACCAAATTACAAATTTAAATCTTATGTTAGCATAATATATTACATTGTTCGTAGGTTGTTAGCGCTGGTAGTTTACTATTTTTGTGATAGTTAAGTTGTTTCTCCTTCAAACCACTTGTGCTCTCCTATATAGAAGTATTTGCATAGTGGTGAATAATATATCAATGTTTTTTCTTCACCTTGTCTTCATATGGTATCAAATCCTATTTGAATGCCTATGTTGTGCAATCTGTAAGGTGGTGGAAGAGGTCTAGCAAGAATAGCAAGGTTATTTATCATTGGTGCCAATTTGGTGTATCTTTGTTGAGGTACCTTGCATAGGTTTTATCATTATGGCTAGAACCTTGTTAAGATACTCTTAGAGGTTGAGGACTAACATGATCAAATGGAGGCTGGTGACACCAGAAGAGGGAGGAATTTTCATCATCTCAAGTTAGCCTCTCGCTTTGAGATGATGCTTTGCATGAGAAGAATTTTTGGCTTTAGTTTCTTGCTTTTCCTTGTTGTTGTTCATATATTTGAAGAATGCATATATTGTGAAGTTTGGTGTAGAGATCTCAATATGGATGGTTGTCCAATGAGTACTCGAGGCTATGATAAAAATTATACCCTTCCAAGGGTCATTCGACAACTTGATGGAGCCATGTGTTTAGAGATATCAATATGATTTTTTGTCAAATAACTCAAGATTTTGTGATTTGGGAGTTCATGGGAGGAATAACCCAAGAATTCAGCTAGGGGCTACACCTTTACAAGGGTCATGAGACAACTTGATGGAGCATCACCTTATTCAAGATTTTTTTCTTCAAGGAAGATCTTCACCAAGACATATATATTTTGTAATCAATAATTTTTGTTATGTGGAGTCACCGAAAAAGTATACCTTTTCCTTGCTTGATTCCTAGGATAATTAATGACAAATTAGACTTAATATTGCCTTGATCTAGTGTTGTGAGATGTTTTACACATTCACATTAGATCCTGGGCCCTTTCTAAGCTAAATTAACATAACTCTGCCTTAATTTAATATTGTAAAATATATTTATTTACATCTTCGCATTAAATTTAAGGGGCTTGTAAACTAAAGTAGACCCAATCTACTGTTGTAATGTGTTTTACACATTCACATGGTATTTAGGGCCCTTCCAAACTAAACAGACTCAATTCTACCTTAATTTAATTTTGTAAAGTGTATTTATTTACACTTTCACATTGGATTTTGGGCCCTCTTAAATTTATGACCTTTATATCATCATTAATAGGCCCCATATGACCCCATATTGTGCATCCCAAGGCATATCATGATAAAAAGCCTAACAATATCAACATATAAGCTTAAATTCTTCACTCCCTGATACTTTAGCATGAAAAATAGCCCCTATGGGACCCATTCACCACCTTGGGTGAATGAGTCCCATCAAGGAGGGACTCATTTTCCCAATATGGCGAATGAGTCCCATTTGGCCTATTTTTAAGGCTTTGAGTGGGAAAAATGGGTTTTTAATTCAAATTTATCCTATGTTGGCCTTTGGGATCAAATACATGGGTTATTAGGTGGATTTCCTATATAAATAAGCTTTCAAATCCTCATTTCATCCAAGAAACATATACATTCATGTTATCAAGTCAAGCAAGCAAGATTTAGGCATTTCAAGAATTCACAAGATCATTTCTAAGGCATTCAAGGGAAAGATTCTTCATTAATTGTTGCAACAATTCAAGATCTATCATCATGTCAATAATATCAGGCATAAAGAATGTTATTGAGCCATTTTTGTGATGTAGAATTGAAGATCCAAGGCCAAGCATTGTTACATTCCTATTGTCAAAGATCAAGATCTACATCCTTCATGGCTATTTCATGTTGAGTTGCAAATTTATAAGACATCAATCAAGGTATCATTTTTCATGTTTCATGTACTTGTTTCATTATTTTATCATTTGGTTTAATTACCTAAAAGAGGCTTGACCAATGCAAACCCCCATGCCCTAACAATCAACACTTTTGCTTTCTTTCTTTGTGTAATTGTAGATCTAGGTGCTTTGAATACTTGAATACAATTGAAGATTGGGTTACAAGATTTTTGGAGTTGTCTCCCCATTTGCAAGGTCGAAATCTCAACTACAAAGTCATCTACAAGCCCAAAATCAAAGTTTCGGATTTGGGAACCTGGAGGAGTAGAAAGAGTAGACTCGGAGGTGCAGATCAAAAATTTGAATTTCCAGAAAATCCAAACTATACTCATTTTCCACAAGTGGTGAATGTGTCCCACTATGGGTGATTTTAAGAGATTTTTATAGATTTGGATACCCATTTTCCCAAAACCCACTTTTGTGCAGAAATCTAAAACTGGGACCGATTCGCCTAGAATGATGAATGAGTCCCACTAGGTCAAAAAGTCAGCAATTTCAAAATTTTCATAGTTGTTTCCAGTCTTCAACACATTTCCAGGTACACACATTCTATTATATATCTTTTTTTTTGTTCTTGTTGCATTTCTAGGTCATTAAAATCAAGTTTGCATCATATTAGGATTTGGTATTACAACTTGCATTGCATTGTCTTTGCCAAGTCTAAACTTTGTGGTGAACCCCTCATTAGATATCATTCATCCCCTAGGAAAACCCTATTGCAATATCTCTTTCACCTTTGCATTGAGATCTATAAGTTTATCCTTGAGTGGAACATCTTTGAAAGTGGGTGTGAATACATCATCATTCCCCCATTTTTTGTGGTTCCATTATGTAATCCTTAAGGGGGTCCCTTGGAAAAGTGAATAATATATTTTAGGGGGGTGATCCCACAAAACTAGTTTACAATTAGATTTAGGAAGAAAATTTGCAAAAATCCTCCAAAAATCAAGCATTCAGGTTTTTAGGGGTTCGCTCGAAGGGGGTGTTCAAGCAAACCCCCAAAAAGGGGGGTTCGCTTGAACCCCCTTCAAGCGAACCCCTTTTTGAAGATAGGTTTGAGTGAACCCCTTTTGGTGTGGTTTCTCTTATGAAATAAAGGAAAATAGTAGAAAAAGGGGGGTTCACTCAAACCCCCTTCTAATGAACCCCCTTCACTCAATTCTCCCTCTCTTCCACCAATTTTTATGTAAAAATTTTCCTTTCAATGCTCAAGTTGAAGATGAAAATGGAGGCAACATCATAGACTTGACTATATGATGGTAGTCCTCAAAACGAGCTATCCATTGAATATAATTTTAATATATTTTGGTTTTATTATGTATTTTTTTAGTTTAACTAAACATAGGTTTTTCATCAAAAATCAAGCTCTCTATTCTACATATGTGGAAAAATAATAGATTATCAAAAAAAAAATTGAAAAATATGTTCGTGCTAGGTATTGATGTCCTTGATTCAGTAAAAAAAAATTGAATTTTGATACATACAAAACAAGTTATCTTGTAAACGGTATGCCTATGTCTAAATTGTAATTGATTTCACTTCAAAAGTTAATTAAGAAAAAAGTATTAAATAAAACACTATGAAAGAAAATGAACGTGTTAGATATCATAGTTACAAAGCTAAATTTGAAAAAAACAGAATTTTATCCTTCATAAACAAAAAATTATCCTGTTTATGGTGAACATCACTCTTTAAAAATGGTGTTTACTATTAAAATCTATTTTTTCAAGGAGATGGAAAAAGAAATGCAATTTGATTCAAAAAAAAATTAAAAATATATATTTAGAATTAAAGAAAAAATTTCACAAATCACTAGTTTGCATCATCTTCAAATTTCTCATGGTTTAGCTACTATAGGTGCCTAAAGGTGAAGATTTAGTTTAAAAAAATAGTTCAATGTCCAGTTTGGCCAAACATTATAAACTAGTATTGTGGGATCACCCAGGGGATACATTTGTAGGAACAACGTAATAAGGAGGGGAATG
Organism: Sequoiadendron giganteum; assembly: GCA_007115665.2. Classification (NCBI taxonomy): domain Eukaryota; kingdom Viridiplantae; phylum Streptophyta; class Pinopsida; order Cupressales; family Cupressaceae; genus Sequoiadendron; species Sequoiadendron giganteum. Next base: position 266,527,110 of record CM021108.1, read on the forward strand.
TTAGAATAATATTTTACATTGTTTGAAGTTTTTTTAGGCAGGTTGTTAGTGTTGGTAGGTTTACTATTTTTGTGATAGTTAAATTGTTTCTCCTTCAAACCGCTTGTGCTCTCCTATATAAAAGTGTTTGCATAATGGTGAATAATATATCAAGTTTTTTGCATCATCTTTTCTTCAGCTTATGGATCCACAATGCTGATTACAAAACCTACACAAGATCTGAACTTGCTTCAGAAACTCTTCTACACTCATTATGATCTTTTGATGGTGTCACACTATGATCAGGGTACAAATCACATTGACTAACACTAGCTCATATAAATGCTCTCATACTCATATCCTTCTATATTCACTTACCACCTTCTCTTATCCTGTTTTCACTTATCATGTGAATTGGGATCTAAATTATATACAAGATATTAGTTCAACATCAATCCATGTTGTACAAGGATCCACAATTAACTAGGATGACATAAAGTGGACTTGAAGTCAATTTACATGAAACATGTAATAGGTTGGTCCTAAATCAAAATATTTGATGTCAAAAGAACATGATGTCATGTAATTACATAGGAACCTTTAAAAATACCTATATTGTCATCCCATTCTATCTCCAAATGATGCACACTACTAGCCATTGCCACACATTTTTGTAACACTAACTAGTTGATAGACAAGCAGAGAGAATCTTTTGTTACCTCAAAATTATTTCATGTTCAACATAACTTCTCAAAATGCTAGAATATGATAGAACATGTGTAGGAATATTCTACTTTCAAACCATAGAGAAAAACTAGCACCCAAAAGGGAATACAAAAAATAACTGTATTACTAGAGAAAGATATTTTCCCTTAGAAACCAACTTCCAACATTCTCAATTAGAATTTTATATCATATCTATTAAATTGAATAGATACATGCATGATATTGCAAGAATACAATAAATAGTACATAATTAGATGTATTATTCTAAAAATGTATTGATAATGATAATTCAAGTATCATTAGATTCACTATTCAATTGATATTACACTTCCGTAGACATCACATCTTTGACACAAATGAACTCCTTTTTTCATAAATGAACACTTTCAACATCAATGACAACCTACATTCAATAATCTCCCCCCTTTTCATTGATGGGAAACAAAAAAATGTTGGCCACACACAAAGACAAATCTAATGTTTTCCAAATAAAAAAAGCAAACTCACATTGATTACCACTTTCTTCCCTTTGAAAAATTTAGCATTTTGAGGCCTATTTTTTCCCCTTTGGCATCAACAAAAAAGGTGAATAATCTAGCAATGTATTTTGGCACTCTGCAAAATTCGGAACCCTTTTTCTTGGATAGACACTCCCTGAGTCCATACACATTACTTATAAAAAACATTTCACAAGACTACGAAACCTTCTTGGGGTAGAGAGACAAGTATCCCCCTCAACCTATGCTTCCTCTTGATTCAAGAGATGGGAGAAACAACTCTCAACTTCTTCCAAAGAAACTCAAAAGTATCCTTAGGAAGTGGTTTTGTGAAAATTTCTGCTACTTTCCCCTTGATTTCAACATACTCCAACTTCACCTCTTTTTCTACAACCTTATCCCTCAAAAATTGATACTTGATTGCAATATGCTTTGACCTTGAGTGCATTACTAAATTATTTGAAATTTTTATAAAATTGGTATTAATACAAATAATGGCAATGGGTTAATCAAACTCAATCTTCATCTCCTTTAGATTTTGCTTCATCCATAATACCTACGTGCAACATTAGGTGGTTGTAATGCATTTCACTTCTATTGTAGATGAAAAATTAAATGATGTTTCTTACTTAACTAGGATATAATATTGTCACAAAGAAAGAAAGATCCACCACTTGTACTCTTCTGGTCTTCTATGCTTCCTTCCCAATCTACATTTGAATACGCAATCAAAGTAAAATTTTCACTCTTTGGATACCACAAAGAAAAATCTATTGTAGCCTTCAAATATATGAATATCCTATTTACTACTTTGACATGAGTTTCCTTAGGTTCTTATTGTAATCTAGCCACCATCCCAACAACTTGAATTATATTTGATCTATATGCAGTTGCATACAACAACCTAAAAATCATATATCTATACAAGGTCTAGCTTGTTGGAGCATATTCATCATCTTTACCCATCTTACATCTGGTAAGTATAGGTTTACTCACTGGTTTTCATTATTTTATCTTGAACTTACTTAATATTTCATTTATGTACTCGTTCTATGAAATGAATATGTTTTTTGTCTAATTGAGAAATTTTTAAAACTAAGAAAGAAAATTTTCACAAAGCATCAACATTTCAAACTCACTCTTCATTACATTCTGGAACACCTTGCACATGTCATCACTACTTCCACCAATTTTTTTAATCAAAATAGACAACAACCATTAGTTAATCACCTTTTAAATTTATTTATAGATTTATATTTGCACTACCTCTTTAGAACTCTTATTATTTCAAATAACTATCCAACCTAGAATACCAAGATCTAGGAGCTTGTTTGTGTCCATAAAGAGCCTTCTTGAGTTTGTACAAAAAAATGGATTATGTAAATATTGAAACCCTTCATGTTGCTAAATAGACTTCTTCTTCTAATCTTTCATTCAAAAAAATTGACTTCACATTAATCTGATATACATTGAAATCCATGCTCAATTAGATCCTATATGCAATGAACCTAGGATTTAATGGTGTCTTTTTTCAAATTTCATTGAGATGTAGATCCAAGGTGAAAATATTGAATTTCAGCCCTAATGGTGAACCAATCAGACTTGAGTCTACATCTAAAGGGTTATTGGATATGATTATAAATATTTTTAAATGATTAACTTAATTATCATATATTCCCTAATATTAAAAATGCAAGATCTCAAAGATTGAAAGTTGGAAACAATAGCTTACCAATGGATTTGGGAAGTGCAAAGAACATCAAATATGCTCAAAAAAATCTATTTTGGGGTGCCTATAAGGACTCATTTTCCCTTGGGAAAATTATTCTTTGTACAGGTCTTTGGATCAAATTTTTGGGCCCTCTAGTACAAGATTCAAACTTTTAGATGCCTCAGGTCTCGCTATCGAAAAGTCAGAAATAAAATCTATAATTGAGCTTTCATGGGTTGATAAAAATGATGACAACTTATGCAACGATGCAAAATTTCTCTTCAAGATCTTCAATCCTTATTCATCTTGTAATCTACACATACAAAGAGAGGGATGGGGGTTTTCCTTAGTCAAAACCCATGTTTGGTAATTAAACCTTGATAGAAAGATAATAACAATGGAGAAGGAAATGATGAATGAACAATTTCTTGCTAAAATTCACCAAACCTTCAATGGCTTCCCTTAGAGGACTGAAGACAAAGACATCACTCCAAGGACTTGATCTTACTTTTCTTGATAGATTTGTACACTTTAAAATGCTTGGATGCTCTTGTCCATCAATAACAAACAAGAGTCTTTTTATTTTCCTATTCTTTTAATAATATTGTATTCTCTAAGGAATGTAGGTGTAAAATATAATGATCCCAAATAATCCACCAATAACATTGTCACAAGTGAAAGGTACTTACTTTTTCTTCTTCCTGAAAAGGTTCCAAATCTGAATTTGGTGTCAATGTTATAAGAGGATTTGTCATTCTACGTTCAATTTGTAAACAACTCTTAGGTTTAGGATCAACTTTTACTATGTAGACCTTGTTGTAAGTGTATTTCAATAAACAATGTAATGTTGGAGGTACAACATTCATTCAATGATTCCATGGTCTACCCAAAAGAATATTATTTGAATCATCATTAGGCATGACATGGATAGGAGTTTGTAAAGTAACTCAACAAAATTTAATAGGAAATATTATCACACCAAGTGGTTACTTTCCCACATTATCAAAACCATAGATTAATAAAGAATTTGGTTGAATTTTACTCTTTTCCACTCCCATTGTATCTAAAAAAATTGCAATGCAAAATTTGAGTTCCAAACCCTTATCAATAAGGGTACATTTAATATCAAACTTGTTACTACCATTCTTAATACTAGCCACTATAATCTAAGGTCCCATGGAAAGCCAACATAAATACAAAGGGACACACAAGATATGTAAGATATGTGCAACAAGCCAAGATACACAAGCATATAATGTCAGATATAATACAAAAAAGAAAAATAAAATAAAAAGAAAGGAAAGGTGGATCAATCCTTGACTATTTGTCCAAAAGGGATGAATCAATCCTAAGTTGTTTGTCTAAAAAATATTCTCACAAGGGCTAGTGTAGTCTAGATACACTAGGTGAGCCAGAAGGCAAAATGAGAAACACACACGGGGTCTACAAGGTGTGTAACCATAAAAAGGTGGTAGATGGGAATGTAACACTAGGTCTACAAGTCTCCCATAGGTCAACCATACCAAAATTTATACACTGATAACTTCAATAAGGTGCCACAAAATTATTAATGTGCTACGCCAATGGTACACTAAGTTCAACCTCTATGAACAAAGTGAAGCAAAAATGTCAAAATGTCAATGAAAACTCACCTCAAAATTTGCAAAGAATTAATGCCAAAACATCAAAAACATAATGCCAAAATATCAAAAATATAATGCCAAATATTCAAAATGATAATGCCAAGGTATGCCACCACTTTAAAGGAATTCCTAAACACCATGTTGTGAGCAATTACTTTAAAGTAAAAATGATAAATGATAATTGATAAAATGGCAATGAGAAATTATTTGGAAAGCCCTATGCCAATAAATAACATAGAAAGAAAAACAAAATAGAGAAATATGTCACATGTGAGCCAAACTAACGAAAATAATCCGCATCCCAATCTTTCTCATTATATATATGGAACGTGGAAAATTATCCAAAGGGACTATGCCAAGCATCATACTAGGACAAGGCTACCTAACCCCTTGCCCCCCAAGTATAAGGGATAAAGGTGAGCTGAAAAATGGATGATGATATGTTTCTCCTTGCAAAAAAAGAAATATGATTGCATAAAGACAAGTTTATACCTTCATGCATGGTAATTAATATGCTATGATGCTACAAATACCACTTGACAAGGAGCAACAACTAATGCTATTTATTAATTGAATGAAAATAGCCAATACCTCTTGTTATTTCTTGTGTGTTAGGCTCTATAGGGACATTGATACCTTATGAACTCTAACACCACATCCTTTTCCATTATAGTCAATTTGTTTCAAAAGTTCATAACCTCTTCCATAATTTTTTTCATTTATTTTGAAGAAGGTGGTTTCTCATAATCACAATCATCATATGTGGATGTATAATTATTGTTTTCTACTTCTTTGCTAAAATTTGTGGACTCACATGGTTTTTATGACTCAAATTGTGTTCATATTATGGTAGCTTCTTTCTATTTTTCTTATTTGTGTGTGATCTTGTATGCTCCCATGAATTTAGGTGTAAAATCTAATGAACCCCAATCATCCTCTAATAGTTTTTTGATTGATGAAAATCACTTTTTTCTTCTTCTTGTACTAGTTCCACTTTTGAAGTTGGTATCGATGTTATCAAAGGACTTTTCATTCTTGTTTCAATTTGTGAAAAATGTTTTGTTTGTAGGTCATCTTTGATTGTGTAGACCTTGTTTTTATAAGTGTGTTTCATTAAATGATGAAGTGTTGAAGGGACTCCATTCATTGTATGAATCCATGGTCTAACCAAGAGAATATTATATGAAATATCATTGGGCATGACATGGGTAGGAGTTTGCATTGTAACCCTGCAATCTTTTATAGGCAATGATATCACACCAAGTGGTTTCTTTTCCACATTATCAAAACCGTGGATAGATAAATAATATAGTTGAATTTTGGTCCTATACAATCCATTTTTTTCTAAAATTTTTACACTACAAACATTGATTGTCAAACAATTATCAATGAGAGTACACATAATGCCAAACTTATTAATGATAGTCACTATCATCAAAGGCTCATTTTATGTATTTCAAATGGACATAGTTCATTTTTATGAAATATAATGTCCATATTAGGTGAATTCATATTCTCAATCAAAGTTTCGACATTATTTGGTTCCACACTAGGATGGATAGCAACCTTTTGTAAAGAATTCTAGAGCATGCCATGGTAAAGAGGTGATGCTTGAATCAAATCCCCCAAGTATATCTTAGCAAGATTTTTGCGAAGGTTTTCAACAAGATCATACTCCTTTCCACTATATGAAGGTAAACATGGAGAAATAGGTAAACTAGGTTGAGGAAGTTGTATCGATGTAGGAATGGTCTTTCATTGAATTTTATTTCTTGTGTTATATGTATGAGAAATGGTATTATAACTTGGTTGTTGTTAACATTGTTACTAGTGAGTTGCCTTGCGAAATTTAAGATATGTCCTCAAGGTTTAGGATGTCACATAATGAGAAGTGACTTGGGAGATCCAATAAATAAAGGACACTTAGGAGGTTCAAAAGGAATCCTATATGGTCCAATGATTAGAGGACTATTGGGAGGTCGAAAAGGAGGTTTTGGCAGTCCAATAATTAAGGGAGTTTTAGTGGTCAATTATGCATTCATAACCTTGACAGATTTGATTTCTTATTGATGATCTTATATCGAGGGGGGATCTAATGTCACATTATCATCTTAATCTAATCAAGCCACATTACTATTATTTGAAATACATGTATAGATGATATCATCCTCTTGCACCATAATATCTTCACAAGTAGGAGAGGCTTCCCAAGAGGAGAAAACAAGATTTTCCTAAAATTCAATGGTTGAATCTTCTAAGATAACTTCATCACAAGTAGGGGATGTATCGAGAGAGGAAAAACTATGATTTTATTTCTTCTCAAATTTTTCCTCATCTTGTCCAGCATTATCCTCTAAAGTAGGAGATGTAGTAGGAGAGAAGTAAACAAGATTCAAATGATGCTTAATTTATGGATCTTCCAATAGCAAGATACCTTTCTCACAAGTATGAAAGGTACTAGGAGAAGAATAATTATGATTTTCATGATTATCAAGGATCGTATTCTCTTTCACCAAACTAACCTCAAATAGACAAGATATAGTGGGAGAGGGATCAATGAAAAAATAAAAGAGGGGAAAGAACTTCATATTCATATGCTTGTAACAAAAATTTCTTAAAGTACTCAATAAGATTTGAAAATAGAACATGAATTATGCAAATGAAATATTTTTGCAATGAGAAGATGTGAAAAATTGTCCTACAGATCTTAAATGGAACATTTTTTCCAAATTTATAATAAATCATGCAAAATAACACTTTTGTTGCATATGCAATAAATTTTTTCTATTATTTCAAATTAGACTACAATTTGAAATGCACTGATAGGTTAGAGACAAAACATTGTGTAAAAGCTACTTGAGACACCTATACAAGGAAAAGTTCACCCAAGGGTGAATGGTTCTTTGTAAAATGTTCAAAAAACTTAAAATTTGAAGTTTTATGTTGTTGTTTGATGTTTCTTTGTCCAATTGCAAACAATTTAACCTGTGACTATTTTTCCAATTTTTGGCCAATTTAGTACAATGTAATGCAAGATGAAAATGTGAAATACAAGTGAATATTTTTACAAGTTTTGAATGAAAATTTTAGATCTAACATGTAATAATTGACTGATTGTAAGATGCCACAACCTAAAAGTGATGATTTGATACAACTTGAAATCAAACAGTGCAATGTTTTTCAATGTGAGACAATGTGATTTAAATGAAAATATACAACACTAAAGGACAATATAGAATGAATTTTCTAGATTTAATGTCATAATTTACTGATTTGAAGATGATTTTTTTTGAGATTAATGATTTTATGCCAATTTGAAATAAAACTATGCAAGTTTTTAACTTGTTTTCGAGCTAAAATGAAAGATGTTCTTTATATGTAATGAATAATTTCGAATTTTAACCACTTAGTGAATGTGATATGAATATAAATATGATTGAAAAAAACCCTAATGCAACTTATGATGCAATATAGAATGATTTTTTTTTACATTTTGATGTTTGAAAGATGGAAAACTAAAACCATTAATCCAAAAATGTAAAACAACGTAATACAAAACCTAGATCTAGGGTTTCAAAGGATTTCAATTTTAGAAGGTATATGATGTAAGAATGTCGGGTTCACCAAAATGAAACATAAAAATGTGGTGACTATAATATTAGAGTCCATAAACTAGGGTCATTTCCACATTTTTATAAATTTCATTAGGATATAAATCAACAAAGTGAATTGATTTGTACCCCGAACAAAGATGCATTTTATGTAATAACCCATCCTAAATTATTACTTAATTAACATTATTTTAAATGACACATGAATATATTTCAAATTAAAAATACATAACTAATGGCTAAATTCAATCATAGCTACACATGTCCATTTAAAATTAGTCAGTTATTCGTATATTCATTTCAAAAGTCAAATTACAATATTAGGTTTGACTTGGCTCCTAAGGAAACAAAGTCATTATATTGTACAAATTTACATTAAATACATGAAGTATTACATCAAGTTACATCTTAGACTAAAATAGTCTTGTGAACAACTAAGGTTCCTCTTGATGCTCGCCTACACTGGTGGACGAGAACATGGGTGAAGCACTTTACCACCCAACCATGAAGCTTACACTTCCTCATAATCCTTCCAACTTGAAGAATACTTGACCCTACACAAAAAAAATTAGGAAGAGAAAAATCTACAAGGTGGAACTTTGTGTGTGCATGTACATCAGCATGCAATTTCTATCTACAAGTTAGAAAATAAAATGAAAGATCTATGCTAGGAATGGAAAAGAGAGATTGAAACCTAGAAAATGGGGGGGGATCTCTTTTCGCTTCTAGGGTTTTGGACCTAAAAGGAGAGAGAATAATTTTCTTGATTTCACTCAAGAACAACCCTTGAGATTCCAATGCAAAGGTGATTGAATGATGTAAATAAGGGCTTCACCACAAAGTATGAACTTGGAAGATAATGAAATGAATGATGAAATGAAAAAACCCTAATTTGATGCAATGCTTCAAAGAATGATCTAGAAATGTAAGCAAACAACAACAAAAAATTGTAAAACTGGAGAGGTGCACCTAGGAAACTAGAGAAGGAAAAATGGAGGTCTGAAACACTAGAAAATTTACTGTTGAAGCTTACTAGGACTCATTCACCAAGCTGGGTGAATCAGTCTAGTGTCGAGAAATTTGTGTCGAAACAAGTTTCAAACAAAAGGGTACTCAAATCTGTAAAATCCTCTGACAGCCAGCAACAGTGGGACTCATTTTCCAATAGTGGTGAATCAATCCACTTCTATATTTCTAGAAATTCAAAGTTGTATTTTGTAGCTCTCGATTTGCTTTATTGTTCCCGATGTAGATCCAGGTCTGAAACTATTGAATTCAACCTGTAAGTCTTCTTTAGGCTCCTCCAAGGTTTGTTCACAATTTTGACAACTTGATGACAACTTTTCCAATCTTTCTCTTTGATAAATCTACAACCTAGACTTGCAAATCACATGCAAAGAGAGGGAAAAATGGTTGTGGGGTTAGAGAATGAGGGTTTTCCTTGGTCAAACCCCTTGTTGGTAATTAAACCTTAAAATAGAAAGAAAATGTAAAGCAAAATGATGAATGAACAAAAGGTGATGTTGCAACTCAACAAATCCTTGCAATAAAGTGATGCAAATATGCTTGAAATGACCACAATGGATGTGGTTCTTGATTCTTTCTTGTTGAAGATAGATCTTGAATTCAAAGCTTGCTTGGATCATGAACTCTACACCATAATTATGATCACAATAACAAACATGGAGAATGTGATCTTTGATATGATGATTGATGCTTGAATAATTCTCTTGAAATCTTGATAATCTACCCTTGAAGACCTTGAATGCGCTTGTGAACTCAATTTACTATTAGGAATGCTCTCACAAAATTCTTAGGATGTTAGGCTTAGAATGAGTGAAAGAAAATTATATTTATACCAAATTATGCAAGAATACCTGAAATTACAATAGTACAAGCTGACTTTGGATCTTGGAGAATAAAATCCCACCAAAAATTTAAATTAAATTTGATTTTTGAGTTGAGGGTGACTCATTTTTCACCTTAGCAAATGGGTTCCACCTAAGGGGGCTCATTTTCCCAGAATGATGAATGAGTCCCACCTTAGGAATTTGAGGTGGGTTTTCAGATACTTGATGTTTTAAATGTCATTTGTCAAGATTATCCTCAAAAATACACCAAAATAAGGTGTGTGGATGCAAAAAGGGGCCAATTAAAGCATAAGAGAGACCAATTATTTAATGAAAATCCTAGAGGAATGTGAAAGTGTGTTAAAACACTTTACAACACACCAAATAAGGCAAAGCTAAGAGAAATTATGATGAAAAGAATGTCAATCATACTTAGAAATCCTAGAAAAGTGTGAAAGTGTATTGCAACACTTTATAACACCTTTACAAGGCATAATTAAAGTACATTAGTTCACAAGGGCCAAATACCTAATGTGAATGTGTTATCCACCTTACAATACTAAATCAAGGCCAAACAAAGCTAGAATATGCAAGAAGGAGCTAAATAAGCACGAAAAAGGCTAAGGACCCTTTTTTTGATGTTATAGTGATATCACAAAGTTCATATATACAAAATGAACTATATTGCTTGGCCAAGAATATTAAATGTGTTGAAACAACAACAAACAATAGGTTTTGGTAAAGAAAACCTATACTCTTTGAACTCCATTTCGGCACCCATCCCAGAAGGTAACTTTCTACAATACATCTCATAATAGTTATCTACTCTCTAGCAACATATACCCTATGGTGCTCTAGTCTACTTAGGTATCACTGTTCTACTCAAGTAATAGAATATTATTCTCACATATTTCTACAAAAGGAAGAATTAGATTACTAATTTACTCTCTAATCAAATACATGATTCAAATAGAGCAATTCAACAACCAATCATATCATTCACATGACTCATGTTTACTTTTCAACATAAGAATTATCCATTTTAAAATGAATTAAGTAAAAGAACAAGAGAAGGTATGTCACAAGTATGTGTTTGTACATAGATAGAGTCTATATGCATACACATATATGTTCCTACTTAAGTTTTAGGTTTGTGCATACATTCTAAAATAAACCATTAAATCAGATTGCAATCATTAAATAATATTCCATTTGACATTTCTTTTATCAAAATAAAGAATCCAAAACAAGTCTATATTAATAGTTTCACACATATCATTGCTTCTTTTGCGTTCACACTAAATTGTGATACTCTAAAATTTTTGTTTACATATGAACATTCATTTTTTTTAATAGAACGAATACTATTTCCTACTAAACAATTATAAAAAATGTTGTTTCATATAGAACGTTCATAGTTTACAACTAAACAATGTTGTTCTAGCTAAAACGTTTAATGAACAAGACTATTTTTAGCTACACATATAACTTTACAACAAATCAATATCATTTGCAATAGAAAATTCACTATTTACATCAATTCAATGTTGTTTCAGACTAAATAGTTACATTTTATGACAAAACAATGTCGTTTCCAACAAAACATTCATTGTTTTCAATTACTCAATGTTGTTTCTAGCTAAACAATTATAATTTATGACAAAACAATATCATTTCCAACTAAAAATTCATTGTTTAAGATAGTATTATGTTGTTTCAAGCTGCTCAAATACTAAATGATAGCATTAAAATTTAATGTTCGCTATTTTTAATAGAACGAGGTTATCTTACAATGAAGAGATAATGAACAATGTTGTTTTTTCAGTGAAAAATATTGTCTACAACTAACTCATTTGTCAATATCAAAGAAATCCAATAATATTTCCCTAACAAATCAAGCTAGCCCAGCTTCATACATGAAAACAAAATGCCCATTATTCAGATCTTTGAACACTTATCATTACTAAAATTCAATGTGAAACTATTTATAAATGAAATGATTCTAAGATTGACATGCTCATCGATATAAAGCTTGAAAAAGTATTTTTATTATGAGACAAGACTCAAAAGTTTAAGAATTCTAAGAATAACTCATGACTTTTCAAGGTTACAAACAAAACATTCATTGGTCACTCTGGAATCGACTATTTCTTATAGGTCTGATGCATTTCTTTCATAGCAACAAGGGTCATATACTAGTATTCCCTTAAGGGCATGCTAGATTTACACCACTCATAATCGATATGCATACTCATCTATAATATAGTTACAAAGAAACAACCTGTCGATCATACCGATCAAACCCTACTTGGGTTTAATGAATCTTAAACTAAGATTTCACCATCGTTCCTACTGAACCATGGTGGAATTATAATACATATAACACATTCTCAAGCATTTGTTTAAGACCCTTTACCATTATCAGCCTAGCTGATAAAAATAAATTGATACATTTGAAAAGAAGACACATGGTATTATACCCTTCCCATCGGATCAAAAATCGATCCTCTACAAGATTAAGCATACATAGATACATAGTTGAATCGGAATGAAATTCCGATAGCCATCATATGGCTAGTACCATCATGTGAGTTTAAGTGACTTCCGCATCTTAATGGATCTAAGCCTCGACCTAGCTTTGTGAGCTAGCTGATAAGGCTCTAACTTAGATAATATGTCATCCAAGGCAGACCACTAGTCGTGCGACCCAAAAAAAAGATGATTGAAATTAAAACAATACTCGGCTCAAGGTTTTGGCAACTCAACAAAAAATTACATTTCACTGTGCTAATCAACCATTCAATAGAATGGAAGAATACCACTTGCATGTTGAGGAAAATTATAATAGAAAAATCAAGTGATTTTATAAAAGAAATCGGTATACCTTATTAATCAAGCTTTTGTGAAACTTTCCTCTGATTTCTCACTTCCACGAGATCTTCCCTACTTTTTTCCTTCGAGCTAGTCCATTCAATTTATTGTTATTTTTCCAAAGGTTATGAATTCAAAATGGAAACAATAATTTTTTTGCATGTGGTTGGGTGTTACCATTATGACATTACTACCATAGCTACCAACCACTATCTTGGTTTGACTATTTCCATAATTTTTATGGCAGACCACGTCCTTCATGGGATGCCTTCATGATTTTTTTTTATTTTCAAATAGGGCAATATGGATAATATTGGTTATCGAATTCAATTTTCAAAAGAATAAAAGTATGTATATGTATATATGTACATATGTATATATATTTATATGACATTCATTCACATTTATTATATTCTCCTTTATTTATATATATTTATATATATATATATGTGTGTATTCACATTTACACACATAGATGTATATATGTGTGTGTAAATTGTTTGCTTGAAGGAGTTTATGAGTTTCATATGCTATCACTGAATAAAATAAGAACTTCATTTCACTTTGAGCATCCATATATAATTTTCACATAATGAAACTCTTATCCTTTTTAATCATACTTTAAAATATGTACTTTTATTTTCTTCAAAATATAGAGTTTAGCTAGACAATTTAATCTACAAGTCATTCATTTTCAATCACTGAAACAATTCAATTCATGTAATTACATTCTTCTATATATGCAAAATAGTTCAAATGCAAGTCATCATGCCATTTGTGATGTGTGCACCTAGATTCTAACTGGCTTACCATTCGATCTAGCTAAATAATCTTACTTCAATCGTGCTCTCATCCTTCAACATGTCACCCTGCAACTACACACACTTGTACTTACAAAATTTATTAGTAACGTTCAATTCTTGACAACATATAAGATAATTTCAAAAGATCGCATATTCAACATCAGTCAACTTCTTTCAATCTATTTTCAAAAATTCCAAAATTTCCATTTAATAAATATTAAATTTCTTCAATAATTCAATTTAACATGTTATAATAAATATGAAATAAAATTGGGTTATGCCATCCTTCCCCTCTAGGAAAGAGACATCATCCCAATGGCTAGCAAATAAAAAAAACATCATGTCTAATTTGAGCATACACGTCTATTTCAAAATCAATTCAAATTATATATGTGTATTATAACATCACATCAAATTAAAGCATATATGTATGTTTCAACATCACATTCAAAATTAGAGCATAGAACATCATAGTATCTCAATCCAAAAAAAATCAAGAAAAATTGTTAAAGTCTCTTTCTCAAGAAATCAAATATTGAAAGGATCGTTGTAATACCCCTTTTTTTTGCTTCATGTTCAGACTACTTTTATGCTTTGTTTTGGTTTCGGCTACTATGATACTGGGCATACTTTGTTATGTGTGTTTTGATCGCTACTGTTAGAGTGATGAACTATTATTTGTGTGATGTGGTTTATCTGATGATTTGTTTTACATGCTTTAATGGTGTAATGATGTTAGTAGATATAACATGTGATTTTAATATGAGATTATTGAGTAAGATGTAAATGTCAGTTTTGATGAGTCTATTGGTGAAGCGGACAGGTTCACATCACTCGCTTGCGAGCGCCCTACGATTCTGTGATTTCCTCTTCACGGTGTGTATTTTATGTTGTTTATATCATATGATGTTGTTTACTTGGTTTTTAGGTTACAGGTACATGACATCGACTCCACCTGGTTTCATAGGTTTGAGCGTGTCGATCCAATGGTTAAGTTGAATGGGATATAGTAGCTAGGTAACTTGTGTCAAGTTTACGCCCTAGCCTTAGTGTGTCATTAGTCATGTTTGTTGAGTCATGGTTTACCTTGTTTGAATGATATTTGATTCTGAGAGGTGCTTGTTCATTAAATTAATTTTTAGAATAATTGCATTGTTTAAAAGTTGTTATTTATTAAAATTAAAAAATTAAAATTGTGGATAGAAGTTATATTTAAATTTATTAATAAAATTTAATTTAATTTAATTTAATTTATTTAATTAATTAAATTTAATCCCAAAAGGGTTGAATTTATTTATTAAATAATTAAAATTAATTAATTAAGTTTTATGTTGTGTAAATTAAATAAAAGCATATAATGTAATGTATTTTGAATTTAATTTTCATTTGGGGATATTAGTTTCAATTTTGGAGTTAATTTATTATTTAGAATTTTTAAATTAAATACAAAATTAGATTTGGTTGTTGAGGATATTTTCAATTATGCCAACATGTGTAAGTTTAATTAATTAGAAGAGTTTGTTGCAAATTCATTCACGGAGAGAATTTTGGAGAGGAAAATCTTTTTCAGGTGTGAGAGGATATTTTTGGAAAAAATTGCACAGAGGATGGTTTGAAGAAATTTTTGGCTGGAGATTTACATTGAAGAATTCTGGTGAATTTTGTTGTGTTTTTGGATTGCTTTCTTGGTTGGAATCATTGTACTGTTGAAGAGAAACTATGGAATCTTTGGAGGAGGCTCTGCATCAAAATTTCTCATTTCCTGTAGCATCATCACCAGGTTTTATTCTGTGATTTATTGTTCTTGGTTTGTTTATTTAAAAATGGTAGTGATTAAAGAATTGCTTGTTTAAACCATTTAGGAAAAGAGTTTGTTATTTGAGGAAAGAAATTAAATAATTAAATTTTGAAGCTTTTGTTCAGGGAAATTGTAAAAACCTCTGTAGAATTTAATTTCATTTGAGGTAATTGTTAGTTTCGTTGTTAAATCAAACTTATGGGTAAAACAACACATTTAGATTCTTATAGGAAATTTAAATCTCTGTAGAAAAACAAATTGGTTTCGAAAAACCTCTATTTTAATTTTTATCATTCTTAAATTGTAGGAATCATAGAAAATTGATTAAAAGAATCTATTTTAACCTCTGTGAAATTTAGGAACTATCTCTGTAAAAAATTTAGTTCTTCTTCCTGTAGATGGTTATTTCTGAATAATTTGCCCAATTTTACCACTAAATTAATTTTTGTGTAAATATATATATTCATTATATGTATTATATTACAGTGTAAATATACATATAATAAATATATATATATATTCCTTCTAGTGTTTATATTTATATTTTTTATTTTTTTTTATGTTGCCGTCCATATGGCGTTTCTGGGGAAACGAATTTCGAGAAAATTCATTGAAAAATTCATATGAAATAAATTTAATGTGTTTCCGGAATTTATAGAAATGAAAGTTTTATTTTAATTTTTTTTTATGTTGACAGTGGTTGGTGGGGGCAGATGTACCCCACCGCCCACCGTACAAATGTAAGGGAGCGCACTGCCCATGACAGTGTGTCCTCCACTAAAAGTGGAGGGAGCGTTGCCATGGTAGCAACGCTGCCCCATGTGCTTGGGACCGGCTGTACAATGTACAGTCTGACAATCTGTGGATAATCCCGGTGACGGGACGAGCGCACAGGGTATTGGGATCTGCAGACGGACGAGTTTCGTCTGCTTCTTTCTCCTGTGTAATGTTTATTTTATCTCAAGCATATATACAGCATAAAATATGTATAGTATGTATACATATATATATATAATTTATATATAAATGTATATATATATTATATATATGTTTTCATTAATGATTTGTTCAAATTGTTATAAATATATATAATGTATATATACTGTGTATATATACATAAATATATATAATAACGATATGTGTTTAGTAATCTATCTTTTCTTAGAAAATTGATAAACTTGGTTTATTAAAATGAAGTTGTGGCATACTTATGTACTTTTAAATAAATAATTATCAAATTTAGTTTAATCATTTATATTTAAAAGTGGCTATATTTAAGTGGATGTGTAATTGTTTAATTTGGAAAAATTGTAGGAATTAGATGAGTTAGTTGGGGAAACTGATAGAAACTTTCTTGCATGAGCATATTATGATTTAAATGCAATGAATATCTTGTTTTGTTAAAATTAGAATTTTTCCTTTCCTTGTAAAAGTAAAGGTAATTATTTTAGTTTAATATTTATTTGATTGAAGTAATTGGCTATTTACTGAAAAGTATTAGATAGGGAAATGGATTTAATATATCCAAAAATAGCATATTTCCTTGCCATTGCTTGTTGTTATTATTTTTCCTTATGTTCGTTATTTGGGAAAAGGGGTTATTTGAGTTTGAATTGTAAGTCTTCCAGAGGATGTGGGTTGTTGCTTTGTTAAGTCAACCGTTCGTAATTCCCTTGGGTAGTGCTATATGTGTTTTGTTTCCTCCAAAGAGTTTGGAGTGGGTTTCCTTAACTCTTGTCTCCTAGAATAGGAGAGATTGTGTTGTTTCATTTTGTAAGCACTTGAGTTACCCTTGGAGTTTAGTTTTGTATAGTGTGTTATCCATTAGAAGAGTGGCTTTTGTTAGGCGTCGGAGCCCAAAGAGGTAAACTGGGTAACCTTCAGAAGTGATTTAATCAAGTGATAATTAAAGTAATGTACTTAGATGATTAGGATGCACTTCACACTAATCAAGATAACTTAGCCTCACTCATAGGCACAAGGGATCGTTTAGACTTGGGATGAGTGGGAAGGCCTGGAATGGCAAGATTAACTATTTTTTCCTCATGAGAGGTAGTCGATTCCGCATGAGTAAGCATGAGGGCCGAGATTTGCTAGAGGTCACCAGGAATTCCATAGCCTATGAAGAATGCCCAGAGGAGATCTCATGACTAACTGTGTGATGACACTCTGTCTAGGATAACATTGGGTTTTGTGTTATGTGTATGAATTCTTTATCATACTTGATCAATTCTATGTTTGGAAGCAATGTGACCATGTTAGTAATAGACTTATATTGTGCTTGTGTTTGGTTGAGTCAGTATGTGTCAGTATGAGTCTGCCTTTGGTTAGAGGTAGTATATCTTTGTCCATATTACGTTGTTACTATCTCCTAGCATGGGGGGTGGGCCTTCGGGTACCACTTGGTTGGGTGGAACATGCACCATACACCGTTGGGTCCCCCTTTATCTTCAGTACTTGGAGGTGAGACATCCAGTTGGATAGCTCGCGGTTCTTGTTTTAATTCTAGAATTGTTTTGTTTCAAAATGTATTAAGTTATTTTACCCCTCTTGTATTTACAAGGTGGAATTTATGTAATTGTAACACTATTGTAATATTGCCTCATTCTGGGAATGAGTGATGTAACCAGATGTTCAAGTAATGAATTTATGTTATGGATGTTTATCTTCTTATCTTATGTTGTTTATGTATGTTGAATTAATGGTTACTACATGAGTAATTAAATGCAACGATTTTTAAATGATGTATGTTCTTTGGGTTTAAGTAATCTCGGTTACGTAGCCTTAGGGGATGTTATCAAATGTAGATGAACATGTATGTTTAATTCACTTTAATAAAAAAAAAATGAGTTCTCTTTTAGTGTGAATTGAAGCTTCCTCTAGGGTTGCATCGCGGGACATTACAATCGTTCTATTTCTTCCACATCCTCCTAAGTAGCATTTCCTTCTAAGTACTAGTACCATTAGACCTTAAACTGAGCAATATCTTTTCTCTGCAACTTAATGTTGCGTCTATCTAGGATTCTAATGGGATCCACTACCACCACTCCTAGATCATGTACCTACAAGGATCGCCAATTAAGCCCATGAATCACATCAAGATAATATAGCTTAAGCAAAGAAACATGAAACACATTATGAAGTCAAGCCAGAGAAGGTGGTAGAGCTAGTCTATAAGAAACTGGGTTAATCACTCCCAAGAATTTAAATGATCCCACATATCTTGGGGATAACTTGGAAAAATTTCCAAGAGCAATAGAAATTTTATGCGGTTTAACTCTCAATAAAAATTTGTCTCTATTTGTGAACAATCTAAGAGTTTGATTCTTGTCAGCATAACTCTTCTATCATTTTGTCACCTCCTTCAGTCTGCTCTTAATGACCCTCATTTGTTCTTCCATTTCCTTAAGCATTTCAATTCCTACTATGATCTTGTCCTCCAATTTATCCTAACTAATGGGGGTACAACATTTCCGCCCATGCAGATCTTCAAATGGTGCCATTCCTAGGGATGTATGGTAAGATTTGTTGTAAGAAAACTATACCAAAGGAAAATATTCTTCCCACCTATACTATTGGTCCATACAATAAATTTGGAGGAGGTCTTCAACTACCTAATTCACCCTCTCTATTTTCTCGTTAGTCTGAGGATGATATGCCAAGCTGAAATTCATTTTGGTCCCCAATGTAGCATTCAGGGTCATCCAAAACCTTAAGGTCATCCATGTGTCCCTATCAAAAATTATAGTCTCTGGCACTTCATACAAGCAAAAGATCTCTTAGATAAATTTCTTATTCAAGGTCAACGATCCATCCTTGAGGTTTCCTAGAATGAAGTGAACGACCTTAGTCAACCTATCAATCATGACCAAGATAACATCATGCTTGTTCTTGCTCAATGATAACCCTTGTAAAAAATCCATGTTCATCACGTGACATTTATACTTAGGTTTATCATGAGGATACAGTAACTCAGCTAGATGTGCATGCTCAAGCTTGACTCACTACCACTCTAAGCATTTGGCTATGTACTCCACTACATCCTTCTTAAGTTTAGGCAAAAAATACATAGTCTTCAACTTTGCGATCATCTTTGATACTTTGGGTTGTCTTGAATAAGGCACATTGTGAAACTCTTCTAAAACCAACTTTCTCAACTCTTAAGAGTTAGTAATATACATTCTTCTTTGATATCTCAAAAAAGCATCTGGTCCAATCTCATACCAATTGAAATAATGATCTCAAGGATTTTCTACTAGGACACTCTTCAATTTCTTATAGTTCTCATCCTCTGGTAGATACTGAATCACCTACTATCTCAAGTTAGACCTTGTTGAGATCATGGTTTCTAGATGTCTTTGTCTACTAAGAGCATCAACGACTCTTTTATCTTTTCCCTTTATATACTCAATTGCAAAGTCATACCTGCTAAGGAATTCCAACCACCTTCTTTGTCGTGCATTAAGGTTTGGTTGAGTAAATATGTATCTCAATCCTAAGTGGTATTTCTTGAGTTAAAATGGCTTTCCCAAAAGGTAATTCCTCCACATCTATAAGTCATGAACTATTGCAGCCAATTCTAAATCATGAGGCACATAGTTCACTTCATGTTGCTTGAGCTTCCTTGATTCATATGCTACCACTTTTTTGTCTTGCATTAATAATGATACCAATGCCTCTCTTAAAGAATTTGTGATTATTGTGAATCTCCCATTAGGATCAGGGATAGTCAACACTGGTTTTTTCATGAGCCTCTCCTTTAGGAATTGGAATTCCTTCTTGAATTTCTTAGTCCATTCAAATTGTGTTCCCTTCCTTTGGAGTGAGGTAATCGGAGATGAAATCTGGGAGAACCCTTGCACAAACTTCCTATAGTATCCCGTGAGGCCCATGAAGCTACATAATTATAACACATTCTGAAGCATCGACCATTCCACGATCGCCTTGATCTTCTCAGGGTCTATAAAGACTCCTTCATATGAAATGATATGGCCTAGATAGTGCACCATGCCCTAATAGAATGAACACTTGGACAGCCTCCCAAAGAGTCTCATTTCTCTTATCCACTAAAAAACTATCCTTAGATGCCTATCATGTTCTTCAATACTCTTTAATTAGACTAGGATGTCATCAATGAAGATCAAAACAAATTCATCCAAGCAGTCTCTTAATACACTATTCAAGTGGTTCATAAAAGTTGTTAGTGCATTAGTCAAACCAAAAGGTACCATTGTGAACTCGTAATCTCCATATCAAGTTCTAAATGCAATCTTCATAATATCTTATTCCTTAATTATCAACTAATGGTACCCTGACTTGAGATCAATTTTAGAGAACATCGTTGCTCATTTCATTTGGTCAAACAAATCATCAATCCTCGGGAGTGGATATTGGTTCTGGATGGTCACCTTGTTCAATATTCGATAATTGATAAATAGATGCAAGGTTCCATCCTTATTTTTCAAAAATATAACTAGTACTCCCCAAGGAAACACACTGGGTCTTATAAGCCCTTTATCCAACAATTCCATTAACTGGGCTTTCAACTCATAGAGTTCTGCGGTGGTCATCCAATAGGGTGCCTTGGATTGAGGCTCAACTCCTAGAACAAGGTCAATAGAAAATTTGAATTCTTGCTTTAGAGGAAACTCCATATGTTCATTAGGGAAAACATATTGGAACTCTTTGAGAATAGGATAGTCATCTAAATACAGTTCCTTGTTGTCAGGGTTACTGACATGCACAACATAAATTGCACATCCTTTTTGACAAGCCCTCTTGAGTTGCATCATATAAATATATCTAAGCTCTAAGGGTCTCTGTAATCCACAAACCTTAACTAGGTTTCCATAATCATCCAAACATTTGACCACCTTATCCTCACACTTTACTATAGCCTTATGCTCAATTAACTAGTTTATTCCCAAAATTACATCATATGAGCCTAAAGGTGCCACATACAAGTTGACCTGAGTTTGAAAGGTTGGAAGCTCTAACTCATTAAAAAAGAGACATGTATCTACCCTTCACTCTACTCGATTACCATATTGGACTGGCCATGAATTTTCCATGTATCCATGTCTAATGGGTATCTTGTCTAGGATCTATAAAGCATTCAGTAGCTCAAGTATCAATTAAGATAGAGATAGATTGGTCATAGAGCATACTTTTCAGCTGAATTTTGATGTAGAGCAAGGTTGGTTAGCTTCAAATAAACCTAAATTAACCAATTCTTCAAGTTCTCAAGCATTAAATGGTGGGTTTCCCTTCTTAGGTCAGTTAACTTCTAGTAGTACTCCAAAACCTATTTTTCCAACATAATTTTTAGGCCAGACCTAATACCAAAAATCTTATTGTAGTATTAGATACTTTATCCCATTTGACAACATATCCAATTTTTAAGTGGGGGTGTTTTCGAACATTGAGGCCAAATCTTGATTGTCCTACTCTTGACTAAACTTGAAGTGGAGCAGCAAATTCATGTTTTTTGGTCATAACTTTTAAACCCAAACTAATCTCCAAGAAATAAAACTTGATTCAAATACCCATTTTTCCCTTATTTAAGATATCTCAAAATAGGCTAGGTTTCTTTTGGAAAGTATGCTTCAAAATGTAACTTTCCTAATCTTAAATAGGCCTGATTAGGCTTGTTCCACTAGGTCACAACAAGGTCTTCAAACTCTAGGATTCAAATATTCATGCCAACACCTCAAACAGGTCATAAAGGGTCTACCTCAACATTTTCCATCAATTCAAGCAATTTCCCAAGAGCTTTTCACCAAACCCTAAGTCTTATGTAAACTCAATGCCTAAAACATGAGGTTTTCTTACTAGGGCATCAACTTGTCACGTGTTGCACACCTTCCCTACTACAAGCTTGGAGACATCAAATTGGAAAATATTGATATTTTTCTTGTCTATTATCCATTGTAGCGTGGATCTAGCAATGTTGAGTCTACTAATAGCTTCCTTCTTTCTATGACTTTGACCACTAAGAACAATTCAAGGCATAATGATCACCTCCACAAGTATAACATCCATCACAAGGACCTTTGTGACCTCTTGGCTTGTCCTCTCTAAATCCATTTTGCTTATTGTCATCTTTACCCCTAATTTTTATTTATTTCTTGTTCTTTCCACCATTACCATCCTCACCCCTCTCTTGCAACTCACTTCCCCTCTTGAGATTTTGGTTCCAATGGGTCTTGTCTCCTTTATGAAATTTATTTTTCTCGTACCATAATTTAGGATTCGAGTCATTACGGAGATTGGATAACTATTCTAGTTTTTTTTCTTGTTTGGTGGATTTTTGGATGACTTCAGTCATGGTAATAGGTTCATGCATATCCACTTCAACTCCTATGTGGGATCTCAGTCACATTATGAATTTCTAGATACAAAATTGTTCATCTCCCCAATACTATTTCACATATTTCAATAGGTTGGTGAAATTTTCCCAATATTGGATCATAGTCATGTTTCCCTGAGTTAGATTTTGAAATTTCATCACTTTCTTGTCATAGAAAATTTGCAGTAGCCATCTCTTGCTGAAATATTGGAGGATGAGTTCCCAAGTGATCTCAGTGGGCTAAAGATTCATTTTTGACTTCTTGTTATCCCACCAAGTAGCTGCTTCATCTGAGAGTTGATACATAGCCCATTTTTCCTTGGTCTATTCTAAAAGGTTACAGAGCCCAAAGTATATAGAGAAATAGGTGGGGAAGGGGCATGAGTGGTTTCACCAAAGAAACCTGTCTTTTCCCCCAAGACCATCTCTTATGAAGTGAAACTAGGAGTGATCTTTGATAAATCCATTCCAAGGTGTCAGTGTCATACAATCATTTGCACAATGTACGCAAAAGTTGTAGAC
The DNA here is from genome assembly GCA_007115665.2 of Sequoiadendron giganteum. Lineage (NCBI taxonomy): Eukaryota > Viridiplantae > Streptophyta > Pinopsida > Cupressales > Cupressaceae > Sequoiadendron > Sequoiadendron giganteum. The sequence continues at coordinate 266,550,469 of CM021108.1, forward strand.
CGAATTGTAAATCTCATAAATATTCACAACCCTCAAGTCTACAACCCACATAAGTTATGGGAGGAGGAGTTCCTACACAAGGAAATAGATACTAGGTGGTTCATGTTGGGTTCACCAAAATGTAGAGGAGGGGGACTGACTGCTTAAGACCCCAGGTCATGGGAGGGTCTAGACCAATATGCTTCCTTGATCTACCTCAAGATAATAGAATGTTTTGGGAAATTTTAACATTTAGAGGTTGAAAAGAAGAGAAATCGGGTTGTTTCTACCCTTTTATAAGCTTGAATATTTCAAGGAGCTAGGTGAGTTTCTAGAGTCTAGACTACAACTTAGACATCTCACTGATAGAGGACTATAGAAGGACACAGATGATAGCATGATGCACTAGTGTCTTGATGGGGCATTGACATCTGTACAAATAGAAAGTGTAAAGTATAGTCAAAATATAAGGAAAACCTACTAATGACCTCATGAATATAGTTTTATGTGATAACATAAACAAAAAGAAACAAAACAACAAAATATCGAGAAGAGAACTAAGACTAAATCTAATTATGAAATGACAAAGAAGGTTGAGGAAAGCATACCTTACTACCCACGAGTTGATACCTTAAAACCTCAAGGAGAACCTACATACAAAAGATGAAAACCTGTTGGAGTTGTGTTTAGAGGATTATCATAGTCAATCCCCCGCTTTGGTGTTTCCCCCTCCATGGATAGCTAAGATAACAATGATTGGACAAATATAATAAAGAAAGATATTGAAATAGAAATACCAAGAAATACATTGAACAACAATAGGCTATAATATTAAAATGATAATGCCAAATGAAAGGAAGATAGAGTGATACCACCTTCAACCACATGCACTCAAGGAAAATGGGAGAAGGTGTGAGCTCACAATCTTTCAAAATCCAATGTCTCCACAACAAAAAAGAGACTAAACCAGCAAATTATCAACTTGTAGCTTCAATGGAGGTGGTGGAGCTTGAAGGAGCTGAAAGTGAGTGATAAGTGTGAAGAAAGTTGTCCAAAGTGCCCAAATGATCAAGAAGCATGAAATAATGGATGAGATAGTCTTTTTAAAGGTGAAAATGGAGGCAAAAGATATTTTCAAATTCAGTTCGAAGGACAAGAGACATTACACTTCACATCCAATTGAGTGTAACACCTCTATAGATTCCAAAGGCAAGAATCTTATTAGGATGGCAACGCACTATGTAGACGTCCATGTGGAATGATAGCTTCCTTGATAGATGATGCAAGTGCATCTACCAAACATGAACAACTTTAGGGGTACTTCTGACCCAAACACTATTTGGAGAAGATCATATTAAACAAGCATCTTTGTTCACTTAAATTTTCATCAAAATTACATCCTTTCACTTGAAAATCACAAGGCACCAACAATCCAAATCACTTCATTAGTATTACACATCTTTTTCAAGTTCAAAAACATCTTAATCAACATCAAAATGACTGAAATAACCTGATTAGAAACATAGAATCATTCAATTCTTTCATGATTCACTAATCCACCCTTCAATGTAGCTTACTTCACATGGAAAAGTAACAACAATAATGCATTCTTGTTTCCAATCTATCACCAAACCTTCAATACATCCTACTCAACATGTTTATGATTGAAATAAACCAATAACACATTCACATAGCACAGTATTATCAAATCCACTACCCTTTTGCAGCCAAAACACTATTTTCCCACATAGAGATTACCTTGCTCAAAAAAACAAAATAGCTAATCTGCCTTCTAACTCCTATCCAAAAATGGATTCACTTATATCAACATCAAATAATCAGTTTCTAAACACTTATAACCACGATTTTCTTTGTTTTATCAGATTTACTGTTTTAAGCAAACAAACCTCCAGTTTCCTTGTAAGCCACCAAACCCTTAAATCGGGTGATTCAACTTGCATCACTTTGAATATTTATAATAAAAAGGAATATTCTAGAACCCATTTTGACATACTATCACATATCTCAACATCAAAAAGTTGGACTGTATGCTAGAAAGTGCCTTAAATTAGGCCATATTTACAAAGGGACCACCAAAGGATCAACTTATTAACACCCCACACCCCTAGGAAGAAGTATAAAAGGTCTAAAAACTTACAAATTACCAACTTTCAGGGGTTAAAAGGCCCATTATTACACTAAACAATAAAACCCATATTTATAGGCTTTACAATACAAAAAAGAATGAGGGTTTATTTGAAATGAATGTTGCAAACCTCAAATAATTTTTCCACCTCTTCAAAAATTCCTTATTATGTCTTCCAATGCTTCTTAAATCATCACCAATCCCATGCATGTTCTAATTCTTCATTACCATGCTTGTAACCTCCATTCTTAAGTAGAAAACTCAAAAAAAATCTTTGAAACAATAACATAACTTATATTCTTGTTTACCCTTGCACTCACACACACATATAATATTGAAAATGTATTAAATAAATTCCATTACACTAACCAACTAACCATACATCTATGGAATGGCCATAAATTTACTCAAAGACTCTCAAAACCACTGTATGAAGAACACAGACCGAGACACAAAAAAATTGCCTCTAACTCTTTAAAATGAAAGTTAAATCCTTCCTAAATGATATCACATGAGAATTTAGCCTTTGATATTACTAAACTATCTGTATAAAGATAGAAACAATGAAAAGAATGTTGCAAACTCATAAAACAGGGGTTCTTATTCACTACTTGATTCAAGAATACAATAAATATGCCTCTTCTCGGCCTTCACAATGCTTTATGTAGCTTTTACAACTAATAAGGAAACTTCCTTTTCAATTTCCAACTATCTAACTACCTTCTCCACCGAGGTATCCCTTCACATTCTTCATTTTCTTACTTTTTTCAATTTAGCAACTTTTGACAATATTGCAAGTTTTGCATTCATTTTCATCACTTTGACCACCTAGGACCTATTAAAGGACTTGAATACATTCAAATTGACCTTTACGTGACCTTTTGCGTACATTTTACATTTAAAAATTCATTTTTTTGTAATTTAGCCTTTTGAAGGCATTTTTGAGAGCAAGGTGCTCCTGCACCAATAGAATATCCCCCATAGACATGTAAAATAGATGCTAAGTGGATAGGGGAAGGTGGAAAAAATATGAATTACATTATTGGTTGTGATTCTCTAAGGTAGGAGGTAGCATAAATGGGGAATTTTCAAGGGGGTGCATATTCATGCCATTACAAAAGATGTACTAGGATTGGATGATTGTACGTGTTGATGGGTAGATTAAATATGGTTAAAAGAATTTGGATTTAAGGTTTAGAGATGAAATGATGTTCTAGGAGGGATGGATGTTGAGAGATGGGGAGAAGGGATGGAATGTTGAGGTTGTGTGGAATGTGATGAAATGCTTTGGGTGTGAGAGGGTATTTTGATATGTAAGTGAGATGTACAATTGAGGGTTGAAGATAAAATGGGGAGATTAGAAGAACAAAACGTGAAGGATTATCAGGATTAAAAGATCTAAGATATGTAGGATTATGATGAATACAAAGTGGAAAGGTAGAATGATGTTGTTGGATGACTTTAGATACAAAAAAATAATGGGGTAATTTGGAACCTTTTTTTGCAATAATAAATATATACTAGTCAAGATGCTTCATTGTATATCTATACATCAAGTATATAGCTTGTGTATCTAGTAAAAGTCCTCTAATTATGTTTGGAAGTATTTACCATTTGAATAATTTTCATGGATGATGTAATATGAAAATGGATTCTCCATGCAGATTTTATGGACTACCTCATCAAAGGGTTTATCATGAGATGATGAGGGGAAATATTGAGAAGCCCTAATTTACTTTATTTCTTGGAATGTTGTGATAGTAATCCAAGAGAGATAACTAGGAATTATTAGGGGTATACCTTAGATTTGAGATGATTGATATGGTGGAATGGATATAAAGGGGATAATAATGAGATGAAGAATACAAGACCAATAATGGCTCAAGCTAGCTAGCTCCTTGATTGATAATGATTTGGATTTTTCTTACACTAGAACCTGATAATCACCTAGGCAAGGCTTGGATTTTCTTATTTAAGATTTGATAATCATTTTAGCTAGGATTGAATAAAAGATGATTTTTCTTAACTAAGCTTGGATGATCACTTAGGAAAGGCTTGTCTATGCTTAATTAGGCTTGGATAATCACATAAGAAAGGTTTTGATGAGGATTTTATATCAAGTACTAGGATCTTGATAGACTCTTGATAAGATTTATTTTAATAATATGTGATATGAATTATGATAAGATGGTAGGATAGTCAAAATATGATAAGGATTTTATTGGATGATATGATTGAGATTGGATATGAGGATAAGTGATGAAATTAATGATGATGATATTGATTATAAATATAGGTTGATGGGTAATAGGACCAAGGTCCAATAATGCTAATTAGGATGACTATGTTATTATTGTAGATGAAAATGATAGGATAATGGTAAGATGATAGATTTTGGATTGATATTATGCAACTAATTTATGTTTCTCATAAAATCTTGGTTGAGGAAGGGTCTCCTAAGTCTTCTCTAGGGATGAAAATTTTAATATTTCAAACTAAGGTCGGAAGATGGTCAAATGATGGTCAAATGACTCAAGAAAAAATTATGGTGATAGATGCAAAAATTAAGGATATAGAGGTACAACTAAAGGCTATAGAGGTGCAATTTTAGGCTATAGAGATGCAAATTTAAGCCATAAAGATGTATCTTCTAGCTATAAAGGTATAAATTCAAATATAACTCTGTAGATGCACCTAAATATGATGGAAGAGCACTGGGGCATGACTCATGTTGAAATAATGAAGAAGGAACCCTTTGGTGTGTTTTCATTGATGCAAACATTGATTGTTGATAGTTTTGTTTGATCTGATAAATAGTTTTTGGTGACATATTGATTCCATAATTTGTTCTAGAATTTTTCATGTTATAAAATTTTCTTATATGGTTACAATATGTTATTTGGGACTACTAAAGGAATCTATGATCAAAATTTTAGCGATTTTAGATGAATAAGCTAAAATTTATAAGTAGTAGATGTTCGACATATACTTTTTGGTTCTATATAGTGTAAATATGTATGAGCTATCTGGTCCACATTCCTTTAATGTTTGGAATTAGTCTTTACAATTTTGGGAGATGGTTTATATATTTCAATACTATATATATTCTTGTTGGCACATGCTTATGCGATCAGATGGGTCAGTGGTGTGTGGTCAGTAGGTTTATTTTGTGTTTAAGTCCAATTTTTGGCCAACCTAACACATGTTATTTGTTGTAAATGATAATTATGTACTACATATGTTAGTAAGACCTATTTTAGGTCCATGTCAACCTATATCAAGTATTGAAAATTTGACTTGAGTACAAAGATGTTTTTGAATCAAGTGTGGAGCTAAAAAAAGTATTTTGAATTAAAATAAGGCTACATCTAATTAGGTTGACCTAATTGATGTATGCAGATGTAATTATAGGATATATATGTAGAACATTTTTGAGTTACATAGGGTGTTAATAATGCAATGTGATGTGTATGAGATTTGATATTGTGTGAACTTGCAAATTTTTATGTGAGATCAAAATAAGGTCAAAATTGTTGTGAATGATGAGTGACTGCTGAGTAGAGAAATATTTTGTATTCATAGCTTCATAGGAACTGAATTTAGCACATGGAAGTTTCACTTTGTATCATTTCACACTCTAGCTATGTAGCCATTTTTGTTTTGTATCTAATTCTGGTCATGACCCTTATAAGGATAATGAGTCTAGGCAGTGAGCCTTTGTAATATCTTATTACTGATTATAATATATTGTGAGCTGATCCTCACCATGGTTTTTCCCTTTTTTGTTTTTCCATGTAAAAGTCTTGGTTTTCATGTGTTATGTGGTCTTGTGATCTATTTCATGTTTTCATTCATTACTAAAATTAGATGGTTTGTGATTAAATAGTTATATAGAATACTGATTCACCCCCCCTCTCTATATTTTGGGTGTTCAACAATTGGTATCAAAGCCTAGTTCCTTCTAAGAAGCCTAACAACTTGAGGAAGATCTTGGAGTTTGAACACATAGCTGATAAAAGGTATCGTATTCCCTTGGAAGAAATTTCTACAACTGAATACATAGAAGATTACTGCATGTTTGACAAAGAAGAACTTAAAGCTGCTCTTGAAGATCTTGATAGAGTTGAAGGTGAAATTAAAAGTATGAAAGAAAGCATAGAAGAAGCAAATGAATGTTTCCAAACGTTGACAAAACAAATCAAGAAGTTCAAAGAAATACATAGAGAAGTTAATAGAAATTTGAAGAAGGCAAATGAAGATATTAGTAGACTGAAAGTATAATTGGAAGAAAAAAAGAGAGTTGAGAATGTTTTGAATGCTAAGATACAAAGAAAGACTCATGAATGCACCAAGCTTGAACAAGAAGTGGTAACCCTAAGATCAGATTTGAAGAAAGAAAGAGATCATGAGGAAAAATTCAAAAATAAGTACTACTATGCTTGATGAACTAATTGCAAGACAAAATCCATCTAAGGATAAAGGTGGTTTGGGGCTTGAAGAAGGAAAAATCTCAAAGGCAAATCAAACACCTAACAAGGTTGACAATCAAAAACAGACTCGGGGAAATGGTAGACATACCAAGAATCAAAGAAGAAATACTTGAAGACCTCTTATCAAATAATTAAATTCTTAAAGGTACCCATCTTTCAATGATATTTTTTTTTCATGAAATAAGTTTGGACATAATGCTATACAATGTAGAAATAGAATGAATCAGAATGTTGGATCATTTTCTACAAAATGTTTTGAATGTGAGAAATTTGGACATAGAGCTACTAAGTGTAGAATTCAAATGATGAATAGATTCAACATTGATAGAATGTTTCAATATTTCAATGGTTATTGTTATAAATGAAATTTATTTTGACATAAGGCTAACTAGTGTAGATCAAAAATGAGTAGAAGTCAGTTTGGTCATAAAAATATTGTATGGTACAATTGCAACAAACCTGGACACATTTCAAGATTTTGCAAAAGCAAGAATGGAAGGTAAACTAATTTGGAATAGAGAAATGAACCTATGAATAAATTTGATCCTACTAAATTCAAGAAAGAAATGGAGAAGATTTGGAGAATAAAATCCTGAATCAGAGAAAATGGATGAATCAAATTCATTTGTACAAGCATGGGCTTAAGGGGAGTAATAACCAAAAAATATAACAAACCCCTAGAAATATGATGTGTCAAGTAGTGACACAAAGATATATGGTGTAAAATGGTATGCTTAAGCTTTTGGAAAAGATTTCAGTAGAAAATATACAAATCTAAAGAATTGTGGAGCATTTACTTAGGGTTTATAGTATAACGATGAAGGGTTTCTAAGATTTTCAAAAACTAAAGCAATAAATGTGAAATTAGGCTAGACTAGTAAGCCATAATTTAATATTATATCATTTCTAATCACTTTTGCACATTGAAGAGAAGTATAGTGAATTGGAAGAATTTTTGAAGGCAATTCAAAGTGATTAAGTACAAAACATTCAAATCCTACATCTCGTTGAGCATGAAAAAGGCATTTACATTTATCTATGCTTTGTGAGTCTAAAATAGCAATAATTTCATAAGAATTTGAGATAGAATTAAGGTTAAAATGGCTACACCAATCGTAGTCAACATCACAGAGAGACTGAGACAAAGGTTTAAGAGGCTTCCATGGAAAGTTTATGACAACAACCCCAACAGTGCATTTTCAAAGATCGCAATTAAGGTTTTGCCCATTGAGGAAACTAGGACATATATACATGGAAAAATGGAAGAGTGTGATCACTCGATACTTAAAAATGAATGGTCTAATGAGCTGACTAGAGATGATTTTTTGGTAAAATCAGGATATGTAAAACTAGTGCGAAAGAAACCAGACATTTGGAACTGGTGTTGTAAATTTAGTAGTGTTTTGGATGAAAAATATGTGAGGATAGCCCCGAGAAGAATACATGAAAAATTCATGTGGATAGATATGCCAAAAATTATTTCAAAGGAAGTGATTAAGGTGGTAATTAGGTTATGTGATAACGAACCCATACTAGTGCTAAAGTATTTAAATAATGATACAGTTATACAACTAGATGGTGCCACATTTGATAGAAGAGCGCTAAAAACTAAGCCCATCACCAATCCTACTGTGAAGTATTCATCAATTATGATTTGCCACAAAATCTACTTTACCAACAGTACTAAACTTCTAGAGAACTTGAATCAGTCTAAAACAAAGAAGTATGCTTTCAAATTTAGAACACCGATTATATACTTATTATTCTACTTCTTGAGGGAGCTACCCCAAAGAAAATATATTGTGTGGGACAAAATAAAATTGATAGCACACCAATTTTTGTATTATTTACACAACATTGGAGACTATCAAGCCTAGGACAATGCATTGATTGTATTTTTTGTAATATTCTAGAAGAACATGTATGACAAAGAAAGAATTCCTAAAACTATATTGTAGAAGTATGCAAATGAGATATAACCTTTCTTGTATCCATTGATGAATGTATAATAGAGATGATTCAACCCAAACAATATGGATTGAGCCTCTTGGATATGAGATTGATGAGGATGAGATTGGGAGATACATTGAATTGTTGTTATACAGTCCTAAGGACTCCTCCCTACCAAGGCATGGCACATATGAAGAGAAATAAAATAAGGTGCACTTGGAGACCTCTACACATACGAGAGCCAACAGAGTGAACAGAAGGTAGAATAATACTTTGAGTTGCATGGACTTTCAAATGTCGAATTAGAAATATTAAGAGAAATTGATGCATATAGGGATGCCAAAGAAGCTGGTACAACTAGTTAGTCCTCTGGACCACATAGATCGGGAAGATCGAATTCCACCCCTACCTCTGCATTGCCAAAACCTACTGCCATAATTTTTGTTAAAGGGAAGAAGGTGTAAGAAAGTGCTATGAAAATAGTTCATGTGTTTGCACCCTCTAGACCCAACACCTAGACCTCAAAGATAAAGGATGTACCTTTGGTAGCACCCCCTGCTACATCTGGATGGAGGAAGAAACATAATAATTTTAGAGAAAGATATCTCAGTGTTGTGGTAGAAGAAGAGATCAAGCTCAGGTTGGAATGATAAGCAGTGCAACTACAAGCGGTGAAGGTGTGTTTAAAGAAGAAATCACTGAAATAAAGAAGACTAAAACTAACATAATGGACACTTTTGATGAAGAGGAAATAGAATTAGAAATAGAAGCTTTCATATTACATGTTCATGAGAAGCATGAGAAGGAGAAAGAAAATAAATCAAAGGAAGGCCCTCTGGAGGAAAAGAAGAAGAAGATAAAAAATCTCTCGTAAGTGTTAACTCTCCTATGAAAGTAGATGATTTTGTTAACAATATGTTGAATCATGAAAATATGTTATAAGACATTGCAAAATTATATGAATAATTTGATGAAGAAGGTTAGAAAAAAATTAGTGAAGAAATCATATAGTATATTATCATTCTAGAGACTGATATGAAAAAATTTAAAGACAAGGTTCCTACAATTGTGTGGAATGCATTGATTGAAAGAGGACATGAGGCTATTGAAAAGGAAGATAAGATGAAATCTAATGCTCTAGATTAAAATTGGATCCTCGTTATCTAAAAATGACAAAGCCACACTAATCAAGCAATGTATACCAAAGAGTTCAGGGTTAAAAAAAGAGTAACTATACTTATGGGAAGAGAATATGACCAAGAAAAAAAGCTAAAACAAGATATAGTAAATATAGATAGGGATATTATAGAAAAGTTTGGGATTATTCTAGTTTCATCATCTTGAATAGCTCAAGAAAAGGAGCATGATAATGCAAAGGTTACTAATGTAGAGGAAAATATTCCTCAAATTACCAATTTACTTGTTTTCAAAGTAGGTTAAAATATGTAAATAATCAAACTACAAAAGAAACTCCATCATTTTATGACACAAAGAATGTGGTAATCTCTCTAGCACTGGTAGATAATACAAATGCTTCCCCAGAGACATCTTCTCCTCTAAAAGATACTGAAAATACAATTGGTGAAAATAATGAATACCAAAATAAGATTGATGCCAATGATGATGTTGAATACCACCATGAAAAGAAGAATGAGGACATTGGAAATGAAGGTGAAGAAAATAAAAAATGGAGAAGAAGAAAAAGGTCAAGAAAAAAATAAAAAAGATAAGAAAGATGATGAAGATAAAAAGGAGGATGAAAACAAAGACAAACAAAAGTAGAACCCCTTTAGAAAAGAAGAAGAAGAGAAAGAAGAGAACCAAGAGGAAGATGAAGTTGAAAGAAATGAAGAAGAATACAAAAAGACCATAGAGCCATCAAAGTCATCTGGAGAATCCTCTGGTGATACACTCAAGGGTCTTTTGACAAGGTGAACAAGGATTCAACCAGCCATTCCTCCCTAGTCGATTCATCTCTCGTCACATCAAGGCTATATAGATTAGAATAAGATCTCACCTATTTAGAGTATGGAGCTTGGAGATACTTTTCCTACCTCCAAAAGAAAGGAGATTATAGAGAATCATCATAATGGGATTGAACTAATCAATCATACCATCAAGGCTCTATAGGATGCTACCCACAGTACCATGGTTGACAATTCTCTAACACCTGTTGAGAATTTAAAGTTTTTGGTTGATTCACTTAGGGAGTATATATCTAGCCTAAAGGAGCAAGATGTACAAGAAGTTGAGTCAAAAATTTTAGAGAAGAGATTGCTTGAGTTTTAGGACAGATGTGCAACTACACATAGCAAGGAGATGAAATGATTAAAGAAGCTAAGAAATGTGAAGATGAAGCCCAAACATTATTCTTGTATTGTATGAGGTGTTTAGATGCCACCCAAGGCATTAAGAACCTAATGGACTCAATAGAGTCACAATTAACTAATTCCTCCAAAGCTTATGACCTTACAAAAGATAGAAACTATGCCTCCTAGAATGCCATTTTAGACTTGCATAATAAGTTATTCACTTTATAAAAGATAGAAAGAAGATGATATAAGGTGGTTTGGACAGCTTGGGAACTTAGTAAAGTGTAAGCATATACTAATATCAGGTTATCTCTGAAGATGAAAAACTTGCAAAGATAAATCCTAATCCTAGTACTGTGGAAGAGGGAGAGGATAGCTTAGTTGAGTAGGAATCAATGTCTATGGCCAAAAAAAATGAATTGAAGGAAACCTTCCTAGCAAGAAATATTTAAGGAGCATGAAGGTGATTCCTCCTTCGGGTGAACATATTTCACCCTGCATATTATTACTTTTTTTTCATTGCATTCAATTTTTTTTTGTACATATGATCAGATGAAATTCTCGGGATAACTCCATAAGGGGGAGCCGGTCATTTCATTGAAGATTTCTTTCTACACATATGTCTAATCGGCACACCCTTTTTCCTTGATGTCAAAGGGGGAGAATTTTTAGTGCTAAATTTTTTAAGAAAGTTTTGGTGATGGAATTGTTAAGATATTGTCCTGACAAAAGTTTTGATGTATGTTTAAAAGGGGGAGTTCATACAATTCTTTGAAGACTATTGAAGACAATTCAGATGATGGATGTTTTAAATTTTTGGACATTACGGATATTTATTTTTGGCACATATTTACATCAATGAAAAAGTTCTATATTTTTTAAAGAATGAAGAAGGAACCCTTTGATGTGTTGTCATTGGTGCCAACATTGATTGTTGATAGTTTTGTTTGATCCAGTAAATAGTTTTTAGTAAAATCTTGATCTGGTGATTTGGTCTGGAATTGCTAATGTTATAAGATCAGATTATGCGGTTACATTATGTTATTTAGAACTAGTAAAGGCATCTATGATCAAGATTTCAGCGATTTTGGATCAATAGGCTGGAAGTTACAAGTAGAAGATGTTTGACATACAGTTTTTGTCTCTATACAGTGTAAATGGGTATGAGTTATCTATTCCATATTCCTTCAGTGTTTGGAATCAATATTTAAAATTTTGGGAGATGCTTTATAGATGTCAATAATATATATATTCCTATTTTCATGTGCGTATGTGATCAGATGGGCCATTGGTGTGTGGTCAGTTGATTTATTTTGTGTTTAGGTCTAATTCTTGGTCGACCTAACACATGTTATGTGTTGTAAAGAATAAGTATATATCGTGGATGTTAGTAAGACCTATTTTAGGTCCATGCCAACCTATATCAAGTACTGCACTTTTCAATTGAGTGTGAAGTTTTTTTGGAATCAAGTGTGGAGCCGACAAAGGTATATTGAATTAAAATAATGCTACATCTAATTAGGCCAACCTAATTGGTGTATGTGGATGTAGTAGGATATATATGTAAGACATTTTTGAGTTACATAGGGTGTTAGTAATGCAATGTGATTTGTTGGAGATATAATATTGTGCAAAATTTCAAATTTATATATGTGAGATCAGAATAAGGGTAGAATTACTATAAATGATGAGCAACTGTTGAGCAGAGTAGTATATTGTATTCAGAGCTTCATAGGAACTGAATTCAACATAAGGAAGGTGCACTTTGTATCGGTTCACACTCTAGTTGTGTAGCGATTTTTTTTTGTATCTAATTTTGGTTCTGATCCTTATAAGGATAGTGAGTCCTAGCACTGAGCCCTTGTAATATCTTATAACCAGTTATAATATATTGTGAGCTAATCCTCACTATGGTTTTCCCTTTCTAGGTTTTCCACATAAAAATCTTGGTGTTCATGTGTTATGTGGTCTTGTGATCTCTTTAATGGTTTCATTCATTACTAAATTTGGATACACTTTGTTTATTGGATGGTTTGTGATTAATTAATTATATAGAATATTGATTCACCCACCCCCCCCTCTTAGTATTCTATGTGTTCAACAACAAAATCATACTTTGATAGTCTAGGATAGATTTTAGTGATTTTTTCCAAGAGATAATCAAACAAGAAGACATAATGGTTGACTTGATTATCAAGGTGATAGGGATAAGTTTTAGCAATGGAAGAAAAATATCTTTATTTGTTTTATACAAAAAAATATACCAAACATAATAGCACAACCTATGTTTAGTAAATTGGGTGTATTAACTTAATATAAGCCCACTATACAAAGGCATAATACTTTAAAATGAATGGGTAATAGGGGTATACAAATTCCATATACCACCTTTACACCCCTAACCTTAGAAGGACAAGGACCTACCAATGAGTATGTGTGACCTCAACAACAGAAATTACATGGAAAGTAATTTCGGGCATGATATTGTACCCTACAACACACTAAGTGATAATAAATGGTCTTAAAGGTCTAAATAATAGTTCTTAGTTGATCTATGAACAATGAGCATGTATGGTAGTGCCCAAGATTAGGAGGGCCTCTCATTCTATCATCACCAAATGAGTTTCAGTAGATAAAGGATCTAGCATCTTGGCTTGAACAGTCTTGGCTACAAATTGAGGTACAATATTCACTCTCCCCCCTTTATATACCCCATTAGAGAAAATGGTTGAGGTCATCCATAAGCTGATAAAATCCCCAAGTAGGACCCTTAATAGCAAATATTATCCTAGGTACTATTGGTCATTGAATATTGCATGAAGCGCAAGGAGAGATTACACATACAAGCTATCAATCCTTGGAATAACACTTAGAAAATAAAATAAATGAAGAAATATGAGATTTTTGATCTCCAAGATCATAATAAGAGCAAGGAGAGAGCATACATCTACACATACTTCCAAAAATGGAAAATAATGTTCATTAAACCAACTAAGCTACTTTAGATGCCTAGATTAGTGGAAATAAAGTCTTGGACCAATGAATATGCATTAAATATTAGTAATCTCAATGATAATGGTATTTTATAAGTGATAAATAGTTTTACCATATATTAGTTCATAAAAAATGAAGATTAGATTAGAAAAATGAATGAAAACCCTTACAAATTGTAATCTGAAACATTTAAGTACCCTAGGTCTATGAAATAGAGGTGCAACTCTGTGAAACATATCCATAATTTCACAAGTAGGGCTTGAAAAGACCTTTAAGAGATAAAAATAATTTTTTTATCAACCTATTTGGGGAACTTATAAAATCAAGCTATACGATAGTTAAAAATATAGAGATCTTATCAAAATATTTTAGATTATATGCTAAGAATATCGAGAGAGAGAGAGGCCAACCTGAGATCACCTAGAAATATTGTAAGAAGCCCTATTTTTTTGAAACCATAGAAACCCTTATTTTTGCAAGAAAATAGTGAATCAACCTACAAAAAAAAGAGCGTGAAGCTAGTGTAATCCTACAAATAAAGTCCTCAAAATTTAATAAATCTCTAGATCTAGGAAAAATTGGTCAAATGCAAGATTTAAAACAAAAGCATGAGTTTGGGTGATGGATGTACCACTTCATGCAAAAAATATGCAGCTCTATGAGATAGAGGTTCCTTTTTATGGAAAAAAGGCACCACATCATAGTCTATGGGCAAAAAATGACATTTTCGACATCAAATTTTTTTAAAAAATCATGAAAAGTGTTAGTTAAGGGATGAGGGTCCCACCAGACATGCCAAAATCAAGAGGTTCAAAAATATTTAAGGTAAATAAAGGATGATATAATCAATACAAAAGAATAATAATTTCACATAGAATATTTACTTATCTCCTTGATGAGTGGAAATGGAGTGCACCCTTATTCCATTTGATTTTCATTTTATTGTTGATATGTGGATTTCTCAATGCTTTAGGATAACCATTATATGATTTGATAAATAAGCTTGATTAAATAGATATTTTGATAGCATGTAGATATCATAGCTTAAGATATTCTAAGAAATTAGGGATTAGAGCCTCTAGACATAGAGACATCAAGAGGTGAAATCAAGGGCCATAATCGATTGATGATGAATGGCTAAGATTGAAGGAGAATCATGGTTTGGGTCAAGGATGCAAGTATATGACAATTACTAAATGATAGATTGGATCTATGTTTAGTATTGAGATAAGGACACAAATATTTATTAAAATGGCTATGATTAAGAGGTTAAATGAGATGAATGGATAAGATGAAAAGTTAGTTTGACTTTTTGATAGGTTTCTAGATTCAGTGAATCTAGAGAAGAAGTTAGTTAGACATGTGAAGTGGAAATTTGTCACATGAGGATAAAGTTATATTATGCTCCCTGTGAGCAAGATCAAAGGATATGATTAGATGGAAAAGGATAGCTAACAAAGATAAATTAATTATATAAGTAAAGCATTTTTAATTAATCAGATCATTTTAAGGGATAATAATTAAATAAATAATAAATATTATTTAATTAAAGGATTATGACAAGGGATATTAACTAATATATGATAAATATTTATTTAATTAAGAGATTAGAATAAGGATTGGAGTAGACGAGAACAATTAAATAAATAATAGATATTTATTTATTTTATGGCTTTCAATAAGCTAAAATTAGGTGTGGTTGGGTAAGGTCATATTTTAGGTGTCTACACTCATAATGTTGGATATATGGTTGCTCAAACTAGTAGCATGACATTGTAATAATTCAAGATCATCTTCTTGAAAATGGTTAATTAGAGGGGGTAGATTTATAAGATTCAAAGGATGAACATAAAAAATTGAGTTCAAAAGATAGGTGAATAGATTAGATCAAGTTGGTTGGGTGGTTGGGGTATCGAGCATGGAGATAAGAGAGATTATTTAATTTAGTATTATCTTTCTATGAGATAGTTATAAGATCTGTGGTAAGAAATAAAATAAATAATTAATTTCTTTTATTTATTTTTAGGTGGTTATGAGGGGTATTTCATTAATAAAATTAATTGAATCACATGGAAATGGAATATGAATTAGGAAGTGGAATTTAGGAAATCGATTTATGATATAAAGAGAATGAATAAGGATTTAGTGTAAAATGGTTAACTAGGATAAATGATGAAATTATGACTTGGAATATTTTCATATGTTTAGAGTATGAATGTTTATTTACAATGCATGGTTTAAAATGACCATATTATTGAAATTCAAACCCATATTATATTTGAATACACTTGAAATTTAATAAAAATGTATGGTAAAATTAGTGTACACACTAATTTCCATTTAGTTTTGGGTTAATTTTGAAGGAATGTTAAGATAATTATATATTGAGAAGGTAGGCATAATCTTGTGATAAGTTGAACTCACATATTGATACATCTTCTTGATTCATTTCGAATTTATTTTTACCTATTTACATGTATTCAACTCTATTTATGCATATTTTCATATGTTTTCCATAAATACACAATATTTATTAGCCTACATTTGCACTCATATCCACACATTTAGTTCATATATGTTCAAAATAGCACTCTTCTACCTTGGTTAAATCACAAGTGCTTTAGGATTGATCCTTATTGGCTTGAGATTGACGCCAAAATTCAATTTTCTAAAAAAATCAATTTTCAAAATTGTCATCCATTTTTTACTTATTGTTATGACTTTGTGAGGCCCAGTCTTAGACCAACATAAATGTCACATTATTTTAGCCTCGATCATGTGGGTACCCCACAAATCCCTGTGTATTAATGATGATGTGGATAATAGGTTAGGTATTAGATTTGATTGTAATCATATTACATGTGGAAAATAGCTAAATTATGTTTTATAATCTTGTGTTTAAGGAAAATTCAAGAATGTGATGTTAGATAATTGAAAGGAAATAATAGCCTAAAATGATTGGGTTTCCTATTAAATTAATAATTACGATTTGAATAATCTTATATGAATTAAATAAAAATGATTTACAACATTATGAAACATATTGATGTGTGTATGCAAGTGTCCAGTTATGACTTCCATGGCCAATGGAAATTGGATACTCCTCAACAACCTTATGTATTTCATTGTGAAGTGTAGGAAAATTCATACCCTTACATTTTCACACTTTTTTGGTCATGCCTTGCTTTATTTATCCCTATTTATGTCTAAATTGGTCCTATTTTGCATCCACAAGCCTAATAAATTACATCTTTTTTTGGCTAATCCCAACAAACATCAATTGGTAAATGATAATTTAAGATTCTGGATGTGTGTCCCTAATTTTTAGGTTGATACTAAGATTCCACCTAGGGTGTCTTTGTCCCCCAAAGGTCTTGTGATCCTGATTCCAAAGGCACCTTAAATGGACGCCACCTAGGGTGTCTTAGTCCCCCTTAAGCTTTTTTCGGGATTTATTTTCAAATTTTGGTAGGATTTACCCTCCTTTAATTAATGAATTCATATGTCAGTTTGCTGTGGTGTAATTCTAGGATATTAAGCATGGATAATTATAAATACAAGGTTCATTCATTTCTAACCAAGTCTTTTGTGAGAGTATTCCTAATATCATAATTGAGTTCACAAGAGAATTCAAGAGTAGTTCATCAAGCATTTGGAGCCATCATCAAGATTCAAGCATCATATCAAATATATTGCATCATGTGTGCTTTTTACCTAACAATTGTGATGGAGGGTTTGATTCAATCAATAAATTCAAGTCCATATCTATCAAGCATTCCTTTAATTCAAGATCTATATCCAAGCTATCCATTTCACACAAGTTTGTAGACTTCTCAACAAGGGTTTGGTGAGTTGTAACATTAAATGTTGTTCATTCACCATTTCCCTCCATTTCATTTCATTTCAAGGTTTAATTACCAACAAGGGGCTTGACCAAAAAAAACCACGATTTACTAACAATCAACAAGTTTTTCCTCTCTTGCATGTTTGTGATTGCAGATTTAGGTTGAAGACTTGAAGATAATTTGAAGTGAAAAGTTGCAAAGTTGCATTGCAAATTTTCCATCGTCATGGAAACTCACCTATAGGCCAAGTCCGAAAGATTCAGGACCTGAGATCAAAGAAGAAGGAAGTGCAAACATTGAGCCTTAGGATCACATTCAAAGATTTCAAAAATTCCATATGAGACTAAGTCACCACTTAGGGCGTCTTAGTCCTCCTGAAGGTATTTTGCAGAGATTCTTTCAAATTCGGTTTTGACATCCAAATATTCTACATTTGCCCCAAAAAATAGCAGCGGGACTAAGACAATAGTAAGGGAATATTAGTCCTCCATAGCACATTTTGACAGCTTCTTTGCATTTCCAAAATCCTGATTACATTTCCAAACTTCTTGGGTACACATATCCCAACTTCTTGTTGTATAATTTCATCATTTGCACTCATCATTTGGCTTACATTACTAGGTTTTGTAAGTTGAGTGTTAAGTTATCTTTTCCAAGCTTTTGATTGGTGTTGAACCCCTCAAATCTTAAAGAAACCCCTTCCTAGGTCTTCCTTATTGATAGTTGAGTCACCTTTGAGGTTGATAGTCAATCCAATTTGGATTCATAGGACCTTATTGAATGTCAATAGGAGAATAGCGATGTTCTATGACCTAGGTTATAAAGCACCCATTCCCATATTGTTCATTTTGGTGAACTCGACATTTTGGTGCATTCATTTTTTGATTTGGAGTTCATTATGTTGGTTGTTTTTGATGTAGTAAACCAGGTTTGTCTCCTAATCTACCTATGGAATTGCCAAATTTCCAATCAAGGGCAGCTCAAAGGACCTAGACCAACTGACGAGGATTTTAATATTCAATAACCTCCTACACTTTGGGCTCTGCAAGACCTGGGAGGGTGATCCCTATAACATATTTATGATCTCTGCACCAAACTCATATTACATGTTATTTAAAAGTTCACAAATTCTCTCACTTAATAGCTCAACATAATGAGACAAAACTGAAATGAATTGGCTATTCATCAGTAATGTAACCATTTGGAGCATGAGATGGTTATAGCATCATTTTGTAACTTATGATAGTCATTTTAATCGCAAGTTGGTGGGAAGCCCTAAGTGAAGACATACAAAAACAGGATTTCATAAACTCATACAATTTAGATCAGTGCCATATACCATTGGGGAGTCAAGTTTACAAACATTCAAAAAGTGACAACAGATTTAAACACATAACACATATGATCCCTGGCAATATTGCATTACAGTATTGTCAATCCCTATCCCAACCCAATACTTCTTACCAAATCCTTTTACAAACATATCCATCTATGATTCCATCTAAGCATTTTAATTAATTCTTTGAATTAAAGCTAAAACAGAAACATACACATCACAACAATGAGATGAACATCATAATCCTTGATTATTTTATTCAAAATTATGATATGTCTGTATATAGGAGAGACAAGAGCTCGAGATATATCATCATAACTCAAATGCTAGTACTGTCATAAACCTTGGAATTTCATAAACATAAAACCCACTACAAGAGAACCCCAAACGTAAATTGCCTTTACATTCAAAATGAGATTCATACAATGCATTCTACAACTAGACCTAGACTCGACCTTCAAAGTATCTGGCTTACCAACCCCTATTTCTGGCCTTGAAATCCTTCTTATAGAAATGAAGGAGCAAACAAGCATCGGGCCAGAAGTTACACATGTCATTAATCGATAGGACCGCTATGAGCCCATTCAAAACCATGATGAAAATACCAAGTCCCAGAGCATCTTCCCCTTGATTCTGTCCATTACACAATAGCTGATGCATTTGTTACGTCTCAAAATCTGCACCCAAAGCCATCATGGAATCTCAACCATAATTAGTTATACCGTAACTACTGAGCTATTAATCTCTGATAGTAGATACCGTTTTACTCCTCTTCAGTCAAATATTTGTCCACCCAAATTTGATACTCTTCATCTGTGGGCCAATTAAAATTCACCACCTCTGTCACTTTAGTATTATAAGGTGTGAACTTCACCGCAACTTGGTTGGCTTCTCTTTCAAATGACTCCAGAAACATGCTAGTATTAATTATTTTGTCCATGCTGCTTACTAACAAGTCATGATCTGAGTCATCACAAATCAATTTGATTTGTGCAGTGATAACTTCTTCTGTCCTTTCTTGCCACTATTGCAATGTCTTGATGTTTCCTTGTGCATCCAATATATTGGGCAAAAAGGTATCACTCCAATCATTAAAACTTTTTACTAATTCTCCAATTTTCTTACCCAAGTCATCAGGTAGGGCCTGGAATCCCTTCAATGTTTTCACAAAACCTTGAGTAGGTTTTAATAATTGAGGCTTATTATTTGCATCAAACTTAGAAGCCATAAACATAATGTCTAAGTCAGTGGCACGAGGGATCAACTTCTCAACCAGGGGTAAAACAACATCCCGATCTCTGTTAATATTTTGCAAACCAGTGAAAAATAAAGAATATAAAGAATGAACAAATGGCAGCCTAGAATCAACCTTCTCATTCAAATGCCTCAACACGGTGTCCACCACCTCATTGTGTTTGGCCATGACATCATTCTCACTAGCCTTTAGGGTGGCCTGCAACTATGTGATCTTACTCATCATCTATTTTTTTGGTGGGATCCACAGAGTATTCCATCTCCTCTTGAACCGGCTTTGGCACATGACTAGGACTTGATGTCTGAATTGGGGACCTAGGGATAGAAATGATTGGGATAGTAGGGGGTAATGACCCCGAAGTAGTAGGTAATTCTCTGACAATAGGAGCATTTGAAGATTCTCCTACCTGCCCATACTTTAACTTGTCTACTTCAGATTGTAGCTCAACATTTCTTTGTTGCATTTTACTGTATTCCCCAATTATTGCATTATATTTTTCCATCATACTCCTCCTTTCAGCCTCTTCCCTTTCTGTTGTTCTTTGGGCCAATTTGGCCACATTTAGTGTCAGGCTTGTAGCTTCTGTTACTGAGGTTTGAGAAGCTCTTTTGATAATGAGCCCACCTCTTAGATTTGGGCTAATATCTGCTACATTCAACTTTCTGCCCTGAGGTGCCATTGCCCATATGGCTAATGTCTCATATTCTTCACAAAAAGGCAGAATCCTGCAAGGCTGCCTTGACCTCTTCTTCACTATTCTGCATAGGATGCTTGGATTGCATAATAGCAGTGAATTCCACAGCATCAGCTATGTCCCATTCAGGGAGGAGTAAGACACCTACTTGGGTCACCAGTTTCCTTCCTTCTTCAGGAGTGATGCTTTTGAATTGTTCCATCAATTCAGCCTTCAGTTCATCATCATTCTCCTGGTCTAACCTATCAGGTCTTGACTCTCTCCTGCTCTTGCATTTATCTTGATATTCTTCTAACTTCATTCTCCAAATTAGTTGCAAGAATACAGGAGTTTTCACAAAGGCATCATCATCCATGAATGCCTTGCAGGCTTCCATCCTAGCATCCTGCACATACTGCCCCTTTATATCCATATCAGTGAGCACCAATTGTGCTAATCTAGGGGGAGAAGGGATACCAACCTGCATTTCTTGGTTAGTTACAACAATTTCATCCACCAGAACCTCTTGTGGTTCTTCAATCCTTTGCCTCTTAGGGCTTGGCTCTGAGGGCAGCTCCACAGGATCCCTATTTGGTGGTGAATCCAAATCTATAATCTTTATCCTAGCAAGTTTTATGATCCCATGACTCGGCAGTGATGATGCTTTCATTACTTGTTTTCACTTTTTATTTCCTACCTCCTCATCGCTGCTAGTATTTTTCCTCCTCCTGTATAGAGGTCTATCCACTGGTGGCTGGTAAACTAGCCTTGTTTCCTCAAGCCTCACCTCTGACTCCTGAATCCCGAGGTCTAATTCTAAATTAGCCTTCTTGGTTCTCAAAATGTTCATGATCTCCTTAAAATTGCTCATCAGAAAATCAATTCTTTTATGAAATGGAGTAAACTCCATTAATGGATCATATCTTGGATCCAGTTTGTGTACCATGGCTAGCATCTTCTCATATGCAATCCACTTCTCTTTATTTAATTCTTGCTGGTTCAAATCAAATTCATTTCTTATCAAATCCTCGAGGAAGTTGAAAACATGAACGAATTTACCACCCTTAATCTTCTGCCTAAATAGGGCAAAGAATCCCTCAGGGTCATGTTGTCTTCTGGATCCATTCTTCAAATGGTATTCATCAAAATATCGGTCAAAATGGACCCATCCTCCTTTAGAGAACACAAAATTAGAGACAACTATATAATTAGGGAACAAAGTCCCTTTTCCCCTTCCTATCAAACTCTCTTCATGAATGCAACCTAACTGCCACATCACTTCTGCAAATCCCATTCTTGATGGCACATTGTAAGGGAGAATATGAGGAGCTCCCTGGAAACCATAAACCCTCAAAATAGTACTCATAGGGTACAAAATAATGTCACCCCAATTGTGGCATACCTTCAAGTCAGGTTTCCTCATTTTGGGTCTAAGGAAATCATGCAAATCCTCTGGAATTCTTGGCACATTAACCACCAATTTAGCCCTCAGCCTAGAGGCAAAGCAATTATCAAACTACACAAAACTAGCACCTCCTTTGTTACCAGACATGTCCGCACTCCAAGCCTGTACTGGTAATCTCTCTCCACTTACATTTCGCCTCAGCTCCATCTTTTCTGCGAAGAAGTCAACATTCTCATGCAAAAACATATGCATTAACAAAGAATACCAAAAGAAAGGAGTACCAGAATCTCCATTATGCAACTTCAACAAACCCTCATGTATCCTTTCAGCAAGGAATGAAGCATAATCATAAATCACAAAAAAATTAGGGTGTTGAATCTGAGCTCCCATAAACATAAAAGTGATGTGCATCACAATGTTAGGGTTGAAGCCAATGATTTGGCATAGTGAATAAAATGTCACCAAGAAATGATCAGCAAAACAACTTAGCCTGAAAGGTTCCTGATCAGTTGGGCTGATGTGAATTGTTGAACTACCCGCCCTGGCCAGGTGAGGAGGAAGTCATCTTGACCTAAAGAGAGGCTGAGATCTAGCATATTCCTGCTTCTTCTCCTCAAAGTCAATTCAAACCAGAAATGAGCTATACTCACTCAAATCAAAGACCTGACGAATTGTATCTGCATTCACACTCAATAGAACGTCACCATCATTATCCCTAACAATTCATGTGACAGGGTCATACCATGCAGCCACTGCCCTAATTAGGTCAATATCCATGAATACATTGGGTACCACCAACTTCCCCATGTCGTATCTCCAACTGTTAGAAAAAGGGTGAGATACATTGCACTGCCCATACCATCTTTTGAACATTTCCAAACCTATCATAGGTATTCTGGCATCTGCAATATTGTAGTTCTTACATCTCAATCCCTCACCTAGGGTTGTCCCATTCATCAAGACCAAACCTTTCCTCCTGTCGTTTGTTGACAATGGGAGTTGGTCCAGAAAATCATCATATAAATTTCTGTGTATGTAATCAACACGGCCCGAATGCTGCTTTGGTGGTGCCATTTTAAAAAACTAGGGCTTCCACAAAAACAAATTTGCAAATCAACTAAAATTACCTAGAACGGAATTACAGTAGAGTCTTATAATTTTTTCACAATCCAGAAGAAACAGTAACCCTAGAATTGTAATCAAGAAGAATCACCAACAACACAATGCAACCTTCTTCTTGAATCACGTTCAAACAGAAATAGTGGTAAGAGAAATCAACTTACAAAATTCGCGCCACACAGAAAAGAAAACTTGTGCTGAAACTGCTTTCAAAACTTCTATCTCTAGCTCTGGATCACTTTGCAAACACTTGAATGTCTTTATGGCAATATGATTACGAACTTAAATTCTCAAAAATGATGAAAATAGCCGAGCAGATGTCTCATCCGCCATTAAATCTCACTTGTGTGCCGTGCCAATGGCCTCAATTACATTTGATGCAAGTTTAAAATCTAGCCATCGATCTCATCTTTCTGCCAGGCCATCGAACGGTTGTCTTCAAAAAAGCTGACAACACTTCCATGTCATCGTCAAGGGCCCACCATAAAATGCAGCTTCAAAAAGTACACATGGCAATCACCTATGATATCATGATCACTAGACCCCTCTTGGTTTAGGATCATGTGATAGCGGGCAGCCGTTGATCTCCTCCATCAACGATCTCAACGATCGGAATAGGAGGTAGCATAGATGCATATCTGTCGAGCAGCTTTTCCACCAAGATTAAGACACCACCGTCGATTTCAAGCACGTGCATATCTCATGTGGTTTAGTAGCCTGCCAAATAACGCCCTAAAGTTCAATGCATAAATTAACTGCTTTATTTACTTCCTTCGGCACCGGAAACTTAAGACATGTGGCGTCCGCCCGTGATATCGCTATCACCCAAAAGCTAGCAGTGACATCATCACGAGATAGCAGGCAATGGTCAAGATCAAATGTAAGAAGATCAACGATCGGTAAAATACCCCTGCAAAACATTAAAATACTTAAGACAAATTAATGGGAAGGGGATACTGCCTAGGGCAACGATAGTCGATGACATAAGGTTATTTTTTAACAAATAAAACACGGACCGGTTTAGACTTAGGCGAATAAAAGATTAGCCAAAAAAAATCATTTTATATTAAAAGGGGCCATGCCTAGATGATCACATAGGACATAAGTTGTTCTTAAAAGACCCTCTCCAAAAAGTAAAGACGAAATAGACCCAACCCAACAATAGAATAGAAGGTCCAATGGAAACAAGGCATAAATCCATTCTTCATACACTCTCTGAATAACAAGGCAAACCAGAAAAATAACAGAAGACCAAGGATTTGAAAATGAAGCTCCATCACATTAAAGTCCTAGATCTAGGTTGCATTCATTCTTGCATCACATCTTGCATTAGTGAAATTATATGTAGGGTTTCTCATTTTTAGTGAAGCTGCATCTAGGGTTTCTCATATTTGCATTAGTGAAAGTGCATATAGGTTGCATTTTTTCTTTCTTGCATCATCTTATCTCATTGAAAACTTAAAAATTAAATTTTTCATCATCCTAATTGCATTTAGAAACATTGTTACTAAATTAAAAAAAATTGCATTCAACTTTTCATCCAATTTCTTGCCACTAGTTACTTTTTCTTGCATTCATTTGCACATTTTTATGTTTCTAAACATTAGCTCCCTGAATAGGAAACTTGTGAACACTCTAGATAATTCAAATAAAAAATTCTGACAAAAATATCTGCTAGGACTAAAACTCCCTTCCTAGCATCTTACTCCCTCTCAGGGTCTCTGGCTCAGAATCCTATCTCTATTGTTTGCTTTTTGTTCCACTTTTTGGAACCTCAAAATATCACCAATAGGACCAAGGCACCATTACTGGCATCTTAGTCCCTACTGACTTTGACTTTCCAATTTTGGGGGTTTGAAATTTTTTTTTTGTGCTTCTGTGGGATGCTTTCAATTTTTTGTTCTAGTTTGCAGAATTGTTGTTATCTCAATTTCTTTCATTTCAATTGTAATTACAAGCATAGGATATTGTGTTCATTGCACTTTATTTGGTTTATCCCTTGCATGAGCTATACTACTTGGTATCCTATTTCTAATACTGTGGTTAGATGAAGTGTGAGACTCATGGAATCCTATGATAAAACACTCATTGTGGATATTGGGTTATCAAGCTCGCTTACTCCTAGTGTCAATATTAGTTCACTAGGTATGGACTGTACCTTTGATAACTATTTTTCTATGCCTACCTTACCTATAAGTGCTATGTCAAGTTTTCAAGCAATGGTTGATCATATCCCTCAAAAAAATATAAGGAAAATTCATGAACACCTAGCCCATTTACAAGATAGTGTGAGTACTAAAAACATTTCCAACATTTTTATACCTACCATAGATAGTATTCACTGCATGATGGAAAGTGATGAAGGACTAGAAGTTGTGAGTAATATAGCTCAAATATTTGGAAAACATCTTCCTCCCACCACTAATGGTGGTCAAGCTTAAAACAATGTGCAAATCCAAGGAAGAAACCAAACTCCTCCCACTTCAACCATAACCTCCATTCCCCCCCTATACCAATCCTCAAGTAACCACAACGAATCAACCAACTAGAAATTTGTGTCCTACCTCGAACATTTCCACTAGTGCTCCTTATACTTATGTGGCATCTAATCTTATATCTCTTGTCGTAAACAATTCATCCACTGGTCCCTCCAATACATACACACCATCACCATATTCACCTCCATCTCAAAACCACAATAAATGATCCTATCATTAACCACCTTTTACAAATCCTTTCATCCATTCAATGTCAAGTTTCCACCATAAATCAAAAACAAAATGGTCCACCTTCATACTATGTCAAAAGAAACCCACTATCTTTGGAGATATTGAGAACTCTGGTGCCACAAGGTATAGAGATCCCTAGATTTGAGAAATATGGAGGAAACTGAGATCCTACTAATCATGTTAATATCTTCACTACTTTATGTAGTGACTTTATTCTTGAGGAAAAACTTTTGGATAAGCTTTTTCCAAGATCCTTGAAAGAAATTTCCTTGGACTGAATTTCTACATTACCAAATAACTCAATCTGTTCATTTAATAACTTGTTGAAGCCTTTATTAACCATTTCCAAGTGCATATGGTTCCTTAAATGACATTATCTGATTTGATGAGATGTAAGAAAAATGAGGGTGAAAATATCATTCACTTTATTTCACATTACCGATCGCTTTATTCCCAAATCAGTGTAAAGATTTTTGATTCTCACCTCTGAAAGATGTTCATAGAAAATTTACAAAGATATGATACAATCTTACCATGATTAAATTCCCTTCCTTCATGCACTTATGCACTACCCTTTGAGACTATCCATTCTAGATCAAGGTAGAGCATATTGATATGCATTGGCGTCATTACCATTCATGGGATGCATCCACAACTATCATCTACCCACCCACCCCATGGATGATCAACAAAGGTCTTTCCAAAATTTCATAGGTAGTTGTGTAAATCTTCAAACAAAAACACCTACCAACCTTTTAGAAGACAAAATAAAAGATTCCTTCAACTAAATTCCACCTCCCAACCTACCCAAAAATTTGATACCCAAGTAGCTAGTATAAACAAGAGTAATCCTTATATCTTTGGGGATCCGCAAAGACAATATACTCCCTTACTTGACACACTTCAAAATATCATGAATCAACTAATAAACAAGAAAATTCTTACCTCACCTCTAATTCAAACTCTTCACCCTAGCAAGCCATTACCTCTAAGATTTAGACACAATGCCTATGGTTCTTGTCACCAATAAAAATTACATGATACATAATATTACAAGAACCTTAAACATATTATGCAAGACATCATTGATTCTAACCATATCCAAATTGGAGGTGTGAATGAAAAAGGAAATATATATATATCCTTCTAACCAAAACTTGCTAATCTTTACCAATCCCATGCCTAACCACAAAATTTCATTTGTTAAGGCTAGTGAAACTAAGCTCGATGTAATTAATGTTGACACAAATGATAACATGATCAATAATGAACAAAATCCTATGGATACTATTGAACAAAGTCCTATTAATACAATGATAGGAGTGATTGACATCGAGCCTCATAAACAACAAACCAACATGCTTATTGATATTAATTTCTCTTCAGAAGAAACAATAAACAATGCACTTGGTGGTCCTCTTTACATAGCAAGAAAAATAAATAACATGCCCACTTATGGGATTTTAATTTATCCCATCTATGGAGAGAATGTGATCATAGAAGAAGTATTATATGTGCATGAACTCACTCAAGATAGTATGATAAACTGAAAGTATGGATTAAAATGCATGATGGTTTTGCTTGTGCTACGATGGGATCAACCACACTCCCTCTACAAGTAGGACCAAAGAAATTAAATGTATCATTCTCCATCATCTCTAATTCAGATCAATTTTGTGTGAATCTAGGCTACAAATGGATTCACTCCATGAATGTGAGCCCATTTGTTGTCCATAAGTGCATTAAGTTTCAAGTCGACAATGAAATATTCATCGTGAACCATAGTGGCTTTAGACCTCCGTCTTCCCATGGAATTTTTTCCTTAGACTATTTTTGGCCTCAGCCCATGGAACCTATAAGACCTCGTGAGGACTTCCTTTTCCTATCCTACCAAAATTTCAAAGCGAAATGCATATCCAAGCTATCCTTTGAAATTTTCCTCCATCTATGATTGAACCCCCGCCCCTTGAAAAAATAATACCCAGCTTAAAGACCTTTCGACTAACCAAGACCCATCCATCAAAAATACTTTTCCTATTTCCTACAAAAGACCAAGAGAAAACCACACAAGTCCTAATCTGCCTACTAAACAAATTTATAAATTCAAAGAGAAAGCAGTTGAAAAACCTTCCATGGTTTTTTCTATTCTTCCCTCACACGAAGAAAAGGAACCTATGGTTGACAAACCCAGTCCTACACAAACGCAACTTGAAAATCGTAATAAAAGAAACAAAAATTCTAGAGAGCATAGGTGTAGATATCGTGCTATTTCTTGAAAGATGAATGAAGAAAAAAATAGACAAAATCAAAATCAAACTTGACATAAGCAATAAATGATGAGCCTCCTCCATTACAAGATTTAATAGATCCTATATCTCCAACATAACAAGGACCAACACCTTTTATGGATATTATCATTTGTCCTCCTATTGTGGTTAACTTGGATGATGATGAAGAAACAACTAAAATTTATGAGCAAGTTCATAATGAGTTGAATTTTTTTATTTTCCTCTTCCATGAGCTTAGACGATAACAACCATGATGATCCTCCTAAACTAAGTGATGCACCACATGTTAAACATGGAGATTCTCCTAGTACATCACTTTATGTTTTCCCTCTTGCTAGTGATATGCATTCTGCATATAATGAACAAGACTGGGATGCAAATGACTTGCTAGATGGTTGACTCACATGTGCTTTACTAGTCTTTTGCATTTTTTCCTTTTCTTTTTTGTGATTGCATGTGTTTAATGTGATTCCCCCTATTTTTTGATGTTTCCTCTCTATGTGCATTCCTCTATTTTAACCTTCATTCTTCTATATGTCATAAACTTATGCCTTTTCATTAGTTTTTTCCTTTCATTTTCTTTTATTTTCATTTGTCTTGTGTTTTCCTTTTGGAGATGACGTAAGGTGTAGAGACACCCTATGTCTCTTCCATGTTGACCCAAAAGATTTTTCATTATCTTTTCTTTTATTTTAATTTTTGTCTTGTGTTTTCCTTTTGGGTATGACGCAATTGTTGAGACACCCTATGTCTCTTCCATGTTGACCCAAAAGCTTTTTCATTATCTTTTATTTTTCTTTCATTTGTTATCTTTTGTTTTCCTTTTGGGGATGACGCAAGGCATCAAGACATCCTATGTCTCTTCCATGTTGACTCAAAAGTTTTTTCTTTGTTTTCATTCTCTTTGTGTCATTCTTCCAATTTTGAGCTCTCTAATATCATTGTAGCAAAGATAGATACTGACCCTGAATCCATAGATCCCTTATATGTTTTTGGGGGGGCAACCCTTCTTTTTATTTTTCCTGTTTTGGCTACTTTAAAGTAATTTCTCACAACATGGTGTTAGCAATTTCTTTAAAGTGGTGTCATAGATTGGCATTATTTTGGGTTTATTTTGACATAATTTTCATTTTTTCCATGTTCCTTGATGTGATTTTATTATTTCATGCAATGTGTTTTTATATTTGTGGTGACATTGGGATTAATGTCCTTCAAGAGCTTGATCCATCTTAGCATATTACACTACTCTTAGTGGTGGTGTGATGCACTACATTCCCTAAGTTTTGAATATTTTACCCTTTGACTGGTCCTCTCTTAGATACATTAGGAACAATGTCCCCTAATATTAAGACCTCACATGAACTAAGAAAAATCACTTTGAACATCCCTCTTTCATGTTCCGTTGCATTTTCTTTTTGTGCCTTATTAAATTCATGGAGGTATGGCTTTAATATGGTCCCCTAGGGATCACCTAGTGAACAACTAGCTTCACTAGCCCTTGTGAGCATGCATTTTTGTACCTTATTAAATCCATGGAGGTATGGATTTGATATGGTCCCTTGGGGTTCACCTAGTGAGCAACTAGCTTCACTAGCCCTTGTGAGCATACATTTTTTTTTTCCTTATCATAGTCATGGGGATATGACATTGATATGGACTTATTGGGGCTCACCTAGTGGACAACTAGCTTCACTAGCCCTTGTGAGCATGCAATTTTTTTGTATATTGGATAGTGTGTTCCACTTGTAAACCCTTTTTGGATAAATAGCCTAGAGCCGATCTACAACGCATTCGATAGCTAGTTGAAGCTTGATCCGTTGCATTTTTCTTTTTAATTTTCTCTTTTTCCTTTTTTCTATCTTTGATAGTGTACGTTTGTGATCTAGTTATGGCTTCATATATCATTCACATGTGTTCTCCTTTGTGCCTATGTTGGTTTTCCATAGGATCTTTATCCTAGGGGCTTAGCCACCCTCTTGATTATTGTAATCCTATCTTACTAGCATAAATGTATATTTCAACCCCTCTTGATTGTGTGGTTGGCTACTTTAGTGTCAGTTTGAAGAAAGTTCATCCTATCACTAAAGTGGGGGCTAAATGTAGTGTATGAAAATGCATACCCTTGCATTTTCACACCTTTTTGGGAACTCATTTCTTTCTTTATCCCTAGTTATGTCTTAATTGGTCCTATTTTTCATCCACAAGCCTAATAAATTGCATCTTTTTCTAGCTAATTGCAACAAACATCAATAGGTAAATGATAATTTAAAGATTTTGGTTGTCCCTGATTTTTGGATCAGGACTAAGATGCCACCTAGGGAATATTTGTCCCCCAAAGGTCTTGTGACCTTGATTCCAAAGGCACCTTAAATGGGACCCTTTTTGGAGTCTATGCCTCGAGTTTCATGCCTCATGACTAAGATTCCACCTAGGGCATTTTAGTCCCCCTTAATCTTTCTTTTGGATTTAATTTCAAATCTTGGCTGGATTCAGCCTCCTTTAATTGATGAATTCATATGTCATCTTTTTGTTGGTGTAATTTTAGGATATTAAGAATGGATAAGTATAAATAAAAGGTTCATTCATTCATTTCTAACCAAGTCTTTTGTGAGAGCATTCCTAATAGCATAATTGAGTTCAAAAGAGCATTCAAGAGCAGTTCATCAAGATTCAAGCATCATATCAAATATCTTCTTGCATCATGTGTGTTTTTGAGCTAACATTTGTGATGTAGGGTTTTGATTCAAGAAATAAATTCAAGTCCATATCTATCAAGCATTCCTTTGATTCAAGATCTATATCCAAGCTAGCCATTTAACACAAGTTTATAAACTTCTCAACGAGGGTTTGGTGAGTTTTAACATTACATGTTGTTCATTCATCATTTCCCTCCATATCATTTCATTTCAAGGTTTAATTACCAACAATCCCATTTACTAACAATCAACAAGTTTTTCCTCTCTTGCATGTTTTTTATTACAGATTTAGGTTGAAGACTTGAAGATCATTTGAAGTGCAAAGTTTCAAAGTTTTTATCTTCATAGAAACTCACCTATAGGCCAAATCCAAAAGATTCAAGACCTAAGATTAGAGAAGAAGGAAGTGCAGACACTGAGCCTCAAGATCACATTCAAAGATTTAAGAAATTCTAGATGGGACTAAGTCACCACCAAGGGCATCTTAGTCCTCCTGAAGGTATTTTGAAGAGATTCTTTTATATTTGGTTTTAGCATCCAAAGATTCTACATTTTCCCTAAAAAACATCAGTGGAACTAAGACAACAATAAGGGTTTCTTAGTCCTCCATAAAACATTTTAATAGCTTATTTGCATTTCTAGAATCCTCATTACATTTCCAGACTTCCTAGGTACACATATCCCAACTTTTTGTTGCATAATTTCATCATTTGGCTTAAATTACTAGGGTTTGTAATTTGAATGTTAAGTTGTCTTTTCCAAGCTTTTGCTTGGTGGTGAACCCCTCAAAGATTAAAGAAATCCCTTCCTAGGTCTTCCTTGTTGAGAATTGACTCACCTTTGAGGTTGATAGTCAATCCAATTTGGATTCCAAGGACCTTATTGAATGTCAATATGAGAATAGTGGTGTTATATGACCTAGGTTATAAAGCACCCATTCCCCCATTGTTCACACTATTATGCTAAGAACCTAGCCCATAGAGATAGGCTAATATATTGTATGTATGTATCTAATTTTTTGATGTTTTGAGCTTGTGTTTTTAGAGTGGTGGGGATAGTGAAGTCTATAATTGGGGAGATACTTTTGTTTTTTCATTTAAATGCCTAATTTTAGATGAATATTTTAAGGTCACTTTTGAGAGGCTTAAAAGGATTTATTTTTTAGTTATTTTAATTTTATAAACCCTCAAGTGGGTTACATAGGGGTTGGGGACTTAATTAAGGTAATATCTTGGATAATATTCAGGACATGACCCCTCATAACTTTAGTTAAAGGAAGGTGGCAGGTTTTGAAGTCTTGGGAGAGGAGTTGAGTGTTAGTACTCTAATCTCATTTATTAGAAAGGACTTAAGGGGTGAATTATTCAAAATTCACCAACTTTATATTAATGGTGAGGGGACTTCCTTGTTGGAGTGGAGCACACTCCAAGTCCTCTTATCTCCCCAAAAATCTCCCACTAAAGTGGGAGAACTTGTGGGGATTTTAACTTGAGGGATGAATGAGAGAGCAACACTTTTCACCCTCTTGTTCAAGGGATTCAACTTAGAATACATTTCTATCTCCCAACGAAAGAATGATAGAGGGTTCTTTTTCTTCTTCTTTTTTTAAGATTTTTCTTGATGTGTGGAGGTTTCTTTTGAGCTCCTCTTGCTTGGCTTGGGAGGGTGATTTGAGGAAGTTGTTGTTGGGATAGTCTTCAACTATTTAAAGGAAATTGTGTGAGACATATGTGTTGTGAATGTTGCATTTTGTGTATTGTTTTGATTATGATGATGTTTTGTATTGTATGGATATGGGTTGTGAAGGTCAAGCACATCCTATCGGAAGAGAAACCTTAGTGTATGGAGAGAGGGGTATGACCCTCCTTGGGAAGAAAATTCCTCCTTAGAGAAGGAGAGGATATATTTAGGTATGAGTACCCTTATGATCTTGGTGGATTGTGATTTGTATTAGAAAGAAATCATAGATAAAATGGGTGTTTTGATGAAAGAGAGGTTTAATGAAAAATATATTTTGTGTCTTACCAGTTGGAGATTTTTCCACTTTCTCCCCTAGTGAACCTTGTTGGGTTTCCAAGTGTGTGTAAAGCCTTGGGAAATAATGGTTTGTGTTGCAATTTTAGATAGTTTATTCTACATAAAAATTGTGTGTTTTCTTGAGTACACGCGTTCCCTTAGGAGTATCCTTGCTAGGGGGTGGTTGTTTTTCCCAACCAATGGCTAGGTGGTAAGTGTTGAATTGCACAAGATAATTGAGGGGGGGGTGAATCAGTTCTATCTAATTACATTCACCACATATCCTAAATAATTCCAAATTCACTTTAATTTGTTATTAAGTATAAGCATCAAGTGTAGATAACAAAAAGAAAAAAGAAAAAAAACACCATATTTACATGAAAAACCCAATGAGGGAAAAATAGCAGTGAGGGTTAACTCACAATATAAGAGTAATTGCAAGACTGATTACAAAGGCTCACTAGCAAAGGGATAATTGCCCAAGAAAAGATTCATTGTCTATATGGGAGGCTCACTAGCTACAAATATAGAAGAATAGAAAGAAGAATGTTACATAGAGAACATTATCCCAATGCAACAAAAAATCCACCACTACAACTCACACACATTCGTAGCCTTGATCAAATAATTGCAGACACCTTCAGCTCACTACCTCCAGGAGTCTAACACATTGAATTTATTATTTCCTTAGATCACTTTCACACAATATTTTGCATCTACCTCGCTTCTCACACTTTTATCTTGCAAACCTTAACAAATTTCCTTGTATTTATACCATCTTTGATCTTAGAAACTTTCTCCAAGGTTGGCTACACACTCTCTATTTTAAAAATTCAAATTAGGTCAATGACTCAACATTCCTACAATGGATAATAATGAGATTGGACCAAATTAATACTTCACCAAGACCCAAAATAAAATCTTGGATCAATCACATGCTTCCTTCATTGATACTTATCTTTTGTATAACATGTAAACACCAGGTCAGCCAAACCTAATGAAAAAACAAATGAACTTTGAATAATGCACATTCACAACAATAAGATAACATGTGGACCACATACATGGTTAAAAATACACTAGAACACCTCTTAGATGCCTTTAGATTCATCCACAACAACTGCAACAAATTTCATACAAAGAACACTTTATGTCAGTCCAACTAGACAAAACAAACACGCATAGTAACTCTGGAACTAGTCTTCCAAAGCACCAAACCATGAACACTTTTGCAAGAACATAGATGACACCATTAAAATTCTCCCTCCAGTTCCACAAGATCTGAAACAAACCAGTAGAGGACTATGGAGCAAAACATTTCTCCCAGTCCTTAGACAAACAACTATGTCAGACCAATTCACAAACTAGTGAACACAAATTTCACTCTTCATCAAACCAGAAGCTAAAATCTAGGATATATCACCCAAGGATTCCCATAAACAACACTAAAAATCCACATAAGCATTGGATGAACAAAGAAGAAATGCAAATCGCATTACCGAAGCACATTCTAAACACACACAATTCTATCTTCACTATTTATTAATTTTCTCAAAAGCACTTGATAACTCATCATATCAACACACCTGCTACACTATAAAGATAGCTCCATGTACTCACAACATCTCTATAGTATCTCAACTATACATGCACCACCTGCAATCACTTGATTCCTTTCATTGTAACAACCTGTACTATGTTGACATGAATGACAGCATTAATGACAACACCATCACTCATTCATACTTTCAACAATCTCCCCCTTTGTCATTGATGGAAACACATGATGTGAAAAACCATCAAAGACAACATACACACTATTCCCCTTTTCTTCAAATTAGACAGCCTACACAACATTCATGCACTCTCTTACAAGATTCTCTCTCCCCTTTTCAACTTTTTCAGATATAGATAGGATTTTTCAGATGAATCTCTCCTCCTTTGAAATCAATGGCAAAGAAAAGATTTTACATGATTTCAACCATATAAAATTTTGATCACTCCCCCTTAGGAGTTCACCCATGAAAACACACATATAATATAGCAAAAATGATACTCCCTACTCCCCTTGAGGAGTAGAACTCAATCATCAATCCAGACATATGATGAATATGTAGATCCACTGGAGTGATGCACCTCTGTGTGCACCTAGTTCAAACGAGGGGCAGTAACACCCAACTTCTCCCTAAGATACTCAAAAGTATCTTTAGGAAGAGCCTTAGTAAATATATCTACAATCTGATGCTTTGTAGGTGCATATTCAAGCCCGACTTTATTCTCCAATACCTTCTCCCTTAAGAAATGGTATCTGATAGATATATTCTTTGTCTTTGAATGCTTTACCAGATTCTTTAAATAATTTATTCCAGTTTTATTATCACATAATATTGGGATAGGCTCATCACACATCACACATATATCCTTCATTGTTTTCTTCATCCAAAGTATCTATGTACAACATGATGTTGTTGCAATATACTGAGCCTCTACAGTGGATAAAGAAATTGAATCATGTTCCTTGCTTAGCCATAAAACCAACATGCATCAAAAAATAATGCACCACCACTTGTACTCTTTCAGTCATATACACAACCAACACAATTTGCATTAGTGTAAGCATTTAAAGTAAAATCATTACCCTTAGGATACCACAAACCATGATCTAGAGTCCCTTTTACATATATGAATATCCTTTTCATAGTTGTAACATGTGTTTATGTTGGTTCTTCTTGAAATATGGAAACCATACATACTACATGCATGATATACAGTCTAGTAGTGGTAAGATATAGTATTCCACCAATCATAGATCTATACTTTCTCTAATCAACTTTAAGAGATTCATCATCCTTACTTAGTTTTTATCCAACCACCATAGGATTACAGACCGGTTTGGAGTCATCCATTCCAAACATCTTCAGTAATTCTTTGACATACTTTAATTGTGAAATGAATATTCCCTTATCATTTTGATTCACTTGAAGTCCAAGGAAGAAATTCAACTCGCCAATAATAGAAATTTCAAACTCTTTTTGCATCTCCTCTACAAATTTCTTGCACATACCCTCATTTCCTCCAAAGATAATATCATCAACATACACTACTGCTATCAAGATTTTGTTTCTTTCAATTTTGAAATAAATATTACTATTTGTGGAGCCTTTACTGAACCTTTTCTAAGTCAAATACCTATCTAATCTTGCATACCATGCTTTGGGAGCTTGTTTGAGTCCATATGGTGCCTTTTTCAACTTACAGGCCATATCTAGTTGATCTGATAACTGAAATCCTTCTAGTTGTTCAATGTAGACCTCTTCTTCCAATTCACTATTCAGGAATGTAGACTTAACGTCCATTTGTTATACCTTGAAATCTTTGTGAAAAAAAAATGCCAAAAACATCTGAATGACCTCCATTCTTGCCACTAGAGAAAATGTCTCTTCAAATTCTATTCCCCCAACATTTGAATAACCTTTAGACACAAGCCTTGATTTGTTTCTTACTACTTCACCATCCTCATTCATCTTATTCCTGAATACCCATTTTGTACTAATCACATTCTTATTTGTCGGTCTAGGAAGCAATTCCCATGTCTAATTTTTCTCTATCTACTGTAGTTCATCTTTCATGGCTCTAACCCAATTTTACTCTTTCCATGCTTCACACACTATATTAGGTTCTATCTTGAAAATTAGACACAAATTTACCTCAGCTTATGTCACTTTGCTTCTTGTTGTTACACCTTTTCCTTTGTCTCCAATTATATGTTCTTTGAGATGATTTTTCTGTACATATTTTGGACTCTTAGGAGTAGGTTCTAAAGTCTCTTCTTATTCAATCCATTCTTCTTATTCCTTATCCTTATCTGGATCTTTTCCACAAATAATTTCATTTGGTTCATTTTCACTTATTTCAACTAGACTGTGCATATTTTCATCAACTTTCACATTTTCACTTTCAACAATCTTTCTCAATCTCTTATTGTAGCACCTATATGCTTTGCTTTTGGTTGCATATCCAAGAAAAATACCTTCATCACATCTTGCATCAAACTTTCCTAGGTTCTCATCATCTCTTTTAATATAAAATTTTCTTCCAAACACCTTAATGTACTTAACAGTAGGAATTTTTCCATACTACAGTTCGTAAGGAGTCTTTGTGTTTTTCCCTTTGATCTAAACTCTGTTAAGAATATAGACAGTAGTGTGAATTACTTCTCTCTAGTATACCTCAAAAAAAATTGCCTCACTCATTATAGTCCTTTCTATCTCTTGAATTGTCTGGTTCTTCCTCTCAACAACTACATTCTTCTAAGGAGTTCTAGTAGCAGAAAGATTCCTCTTTATACCATGCTCTTCATAAAACATATTAAACTCATTGGAGGTGAATTCTCCACCTTTTTCAGACCTTAAACATTTGATTTTCAGATTCACTTCATTCTCTACCATAGCCTTGAACACTTTGAATCTATCTAGAGCTTGAGCTTTCTCCCTAAGAAAAGTAACCCATGTCATTCTAGAATAATCATCAATGAAAAGCATAAAATACCTATCACCATTAAGACTTCTTGTTCTTGTAGGACAATAGAGGTCTATATGAATCAATTCCAACATCCCGG
Organism: Sequoiadendron giganteum; assembly: GCA_007115665.2. Lineage (NCBI taxonomy): Eukaryota > Viridiplantae > Streptophyta > Pinopsida > Cupressales > Cupressaceae > Sequoiadendron > Sequoiadendron giganteum. The sequence continues at coordinate 266,588,320 of CM021108.1, forward strand.
TAGATGATTTTTCTTTCAAGAAAAATTTCTTCAGCTTCCTTGTAAAATTTTCTTCCAACTCCTCTGAACCTTCACTACCCGAATCATCTTCTGACTTTGTTTCTTTGAAGGTCATTTCTATTTTCTCCTTTTCTTTTCCAAGCTTCCTCATTTCAAATGCATTCAAGGTGCCAAATATTTTTTCTCTAGTGAATTTATTTGGATCATACACTTCCTCAATGGCTAAGACCTTGTCAGTGTAACTCTCTAGTAGGGTCATCAGAATATTCTCCATTACATATTCATCTCTCAAAGTACCACCTTAATTTTTGACTTCATTTACTACAATATCAACCCTCTAAAAGTATCTTGCAATGTCCTCACCTTCTTCCATTTTCAAGTTCTCATATTTGTGCTTAGTTGTTAACTTCTTTGATAATTTGACTCTATCATTTCCTTCATAGATATCCTTCAACTTTTCCCAGACCTCATAAGTAGTACCTAATGAAACAACTTTTGTCAGCTCAGTCTTAGATAAATCAATATAGATTGCATACTTTTCTATTTAATTTTGTCATAAGCTGCAATCTCATCTACAGAAGAAGGACCACTTGTTGGTTCAACATGTTTTGTATCAACATCTTTCCAAGTCTTGTATTTGTAGACATGGAAAATTGATGGACACACTTGATCCTAATTATTAACATTGTTTCATCTTGAATCATACCCTCAAATTAACATCACCTTTCATCCCTTAATTAAATAAATCATTATTTATTTAATTAAGTCTTTCTCCTCTGCTGATTAAATTAATCAATTTAATTTAATTAATCCTCTATCTTTGTTCATTTATGTACCTCAGTTAAAGCAGTCAGGGCCTCCTCAGGATTTGAACAACACAAAAGGGTTCCCTCAATGCTCCTATGATAGAAGGTTTCTCCTAGGATGAAAAAATGTAAGGACCTTTTGATAAAGGCTTGTTTAAGGTTTGGGGTTATGTCAGCTAGGAGGACTCCTATTCTCAGGTAGGTATAGATGTCATGATACTAGGGATCACCGAGACCAACGATTTTGCACACATATTCAGACTCTGGTACCTCAAATATAGGTACGAGAAGCTGCTCTACCAAGAATTCAGGTTTTGTGACATTGTGAAGGATATCCAGTAAGGATCCAATTGTTGCCATGGCGTCAACTTCTCTATTGTTAGCCCTCAGTATCTATTCAAAGGTGATATCAATAAATGATTCTTTGTGTGCCAACATGTAATGTCTAATTTTTTGTGAAGCAAACACTACTACTAGACAGGATTTTTCAATGAATGAGTAGTTTAACTCATGGTTGACCATTGTTATGCTGATATAATAGATGGCCCTCTCTGTCCCATTTCCATTGTGTTGAGCTAAAAGAGCACTGAGGGCTACTATTGTTTTTGAGATGTATAGGATTAGTGGCTTTCCTGGAATGGGTGGCATTAACACTGGTGGCATAAGTAGATATTCTTTGATTTTTCTAATCTTCTTGTCACACTTGTCATCCCACTTGTATGCTACTCCCTTGTGGAGTAGATGTGAATATGGGATCTATTTATCTGCCAGCTATGTTATGAATCTTCAGATGGATTGGAGCCTTCCCTGTAGGCCTCTAAGCTATTTTAGTGTCTTGGGTGCTTCCATGTCGAGAATTTCTTTGACCTTGGTGGGATCCACCTCTATTCCTCTCATCGATACTATGTATCCCAAAAGTTTACCTGATTGCACCCCAAAGACACATTTCTTGGGGTTAAGTCTGACCTTGTAGTGCTCCAGTCTATCGAAAATGGCACTTAAGGTTGCTATGTGATCTTGTATTTTCTTTAATTTGGCCAATATATCATCCACATAATCTTCGACAGTTTTGTGTATCATGTCATGATAGATTAGTGTCATGGCCCTTTGATATGTTGCCCCTACATTTTTTAGCCCAAATGGCATCATGTTCTAATAGTAGGTGCCCCATGGACATGTGAATGCCATCTTATGTTGGTCCTCCTTTGCGATCATTATCTGGTTGTACCCCAAGAAGCCATCCATCAGTGATAGCATCTCATGTCTAGTCGTCATGTCCACTATCATATCAATGTTGGGTAGTGGAAAATCATCCTTAGGACATGCTTTGTTGAGGTCTCTAAAGTCAGTGCAGATACGGATGCCCCCATTTGGCTTTGAAACTGGCACAAGATTGGATACCCATTCTGGATAATCAATCGGGCGTATAAAACCGACATCCAAGAGTTTTTGTAATTCCACCTTGACTAGCAAGGCTATCTGAGGGTGAATTTTTCTTAATTTTTGTCTTACTGGCTTTGCTCCAGGGTAAACAACCAAATGATGAACCAAAAATTCTGGATCAAGACCCAACATTTCAGCATACGTCCATGCAAATTTCTCCTTTCTTTATTTTAGAAATGCTTCCAATAGTTCTTGTTCTTCTATTAGAAGTGATTCGGCATAGAAGGTGATCTGTGGTGTTTCTTTTGTTCCCAGATTGACAGGATTGCATTGTTCTGCCAAGACAGTTGATTTCTCTTGATGAAGTGCAGTAGGGGGGAGATTGAATCCTTCATCCTCCGATGCCTCAGAGAGGTTTTCACCGTTGGATACGTCCTTTATTTTTACTATTCTTTGGTTAGAGAGTTCCATAGTGTGGTTTTCACTCAATGATCCTGAGCTTATTCCCATTCTTTTTCTTTTGTGATCGAAGGACTCAATCATCTCCCCATAATAGGCCTAGGTGTCCAGTATGATATTGAACCTAGCCTTATGATCTCTAAATGGAACTGTATCCCTTAGTCCCATGAATTCTGAGAGTGCCTCATCATTTTTGAATGTGTCTAGAACCAATGGTCCTCATTGGTCATAGTCGATGAGTTGTGGATAAACTAGGTTTATTTTGTAATTTTGGTGGTCTAAATCAATGGGTGAGACACTAATCATCAATAAGGAGGAATCCTCAAAAAGCATGGGAAGGCCAGTTATGGTATCGTCATCATCACTACTAGTGCAGACATCAGTTATGTCAAAAGTGAAATTATCTAGGGGCAAACCTGTGGATACGAGTAGTTGAAGGGTGGCTACCGATAATTGAGGAGGAGACCTGACTGGTCTACCAGGAGTACCTCTTCCATGTACGATTATAATCAAAGGGGTGCATCCTTGGCCAAGAAGTTTCTCAGAACTGGGTACTACTGGACAACAATGGAAAGAGAGGCACATGAATTTTTTAGAAAGTGTTTATAGTGCCAGTAGCATGGAGACCTTATTCATGCACTAGCTCAAGAGCTCCATCCTATTGTTACACCTTGGCCCATCTCATAGTGGGGGCTCGATCTCATCGAAAAAATCACACCCACCTCATCCAACGGCCATAAATTCATCATCACCGCCACAGAGTATTTCACAAAGTGGGTCGAAGCAATTCCCATGACCTACATAATGGGAAAGCAAATTTCCAAGTTCATCCTGAACTATCTCATTTGTCGATACGGTGTCCCCCAATCTATTATCTTTGATAATGGAACACCTTTCAAGAATCAAGATCTTCGTGACTTATGCGACAAATTCAAAATCCAACATCGCTTTTCCACTCCATGCTATCCCCAAGGCAATGACCAAGTAGAAGCTACCAACAAAACCATTATGAAAATCCTTAAAAAGATAGACAATGACTCTGGTCGTGACTGACATCTGTAACTAAATCCTACCTTATGGGCCTACTGCACTAGCATCTACATGCCAACAGGTGCCACCCCATTCTCCCTGGTCTATGGATCAGAAGCCATCCTCTCAATCAAGATCAAGCTCCCATCACTAAGAATATCATTGCAAAACCTCATCACAAATGAAGAATACAGGTCTCATGACCGCATGAGCTAGAGTTATTAGATGAATGGTGCATGGATGGCCTCAACCATCTGCACGTCTATCAAAACCACCTAAAGTGAAGCTACAACAAGAAGATCAAGAGGCGAACCTTCCAAGTTGGTGAACTTGTGCTAAAATAAAACCAAAAGAACGTACCAAATCCATAAAGCAAAGGAAAATTTGAACCTAACCGGTTAGGACCTTTCATCATCATAGCAAGCTATAAATCAGGGGCATATCAACTATCAACATGAGAAGGCGAGCCTCTGTAGGAGCCCCTGAACAACTGTCATCTCAAAAAAATTTATGCCTAAAAAATTGCAAGGCATAGAACCAAAAATACAAAAAAAATCAAAAAATGTCTTGAAAAAATGGTCACTCTGATGAAAACCTGGCAAATAGGTGTCTTGGTGACATTACAAAAATCAAAAAATTAAAAAAATTAAAAAAATAGAAAAAGGATTGAAAACAGTAAAGAAAAAAATTGTCCTCTAGTGAAAACCACTTTGGTGGCGCTTTGGACAAGTACCTTGGTGAAAACTTGGAAAATAGGCGCCAAGTATAAATAAAGCACTCTCTATCCACTAGGATCATCACAGCCTATTTCACACACTCACTTATTCATTACATTTCATCTATCATTCCATCACATTCGTTCACATCTATACCATAGCCCGATCTTGTGCTCGTACCATATTCCACCATAGTGCTACTTGGCACATTCCTAAGGTCAGTTTGTCCTACCTTTATCAAAGTAGTCTATCACATTACACTGGGGGCATGTTCTTGTACTTGCATTGGATTGGATTCGTGTATATTCTGGTGATCTTCCTTAAAAGCAAAAAATCCAAAAATATTCAAAAAATCATATCAAAATCCAAAACATGTCAAAAATCTAAAAAAATAAAAAAATAGAGTCATCAACTAAACTACGTTGTCTCTGAGCATGAACGTAGGCAATTTTGATCTATGATCATCCCCCGAGACACCCTAGGTCAATCCTTTAGGCGTCCGTCGCAATAATTTGGCAATCCATTTGCCCATCTATCTCATCATTAAGTCAAGTTTGTCATCAGTCGAACTACGTGGTCTCTGCATGTATAATGTAGGCAAATCTAATCTATGCATCAGCTCCCAAGACCCCTAGGATAGGTCTTTAAGTCAGTATCTTGGTCAAAATCTTGAAAATACCAAAAACATTGATTTTTTTTTTTTAAATACCAAAAACATTGAATTTTTTTTTAAAACACCAAAAACATTGAAAAATATCAAAATCCCAAAAAAAAGCCTCAAAACATTTGAAAAAACCCAAAATGGTGCATCCATCTCATCTCGGTTTCACCCGCAATAATCACCACTCATAATAAAGCATCATCGCTTTCATCCTTTGGTAAGTCAGTCAAAAGCAATTCTAGCAGGTTCAAAAGTGAATGCTCAATCGTCAAAGTCTCAAGTCTAGATCAGTAAGTTAGCAAGTTGATCAACTCGAAGTATCAATAGCTTATCATCCAATCAATCTCATCAAAACCCTAATCACAACATGTCCTAGGATTCATCTTTCCCATGATGGACATCAGCATTAGGTATCACCATAGTTTAGTCTTTGGATAGCGGTACAAAGAACATTAGCTTGTTTGTTTACTTTATCTCAGTTTTTTTAGACTTATCTTATTTTGCACTCATTCCAAGGACCTCTCGATGATGTCTAAACATAAATATTTAGAGTGAAAGGAATGGGGCAATTATCATTATCTTTTTATCTTTTGTGTTTATTAGATACTCTTGTAAAATAATTTAGTCATGTGTGCTTTGTTTGGTTTGTAGGGATGGTGTTTTAGGTATCTTGTTGACCACAAAGGAAGGATTTCTTTTCTATGTTTTGGTCTAAGATGTTTAGAATGTCTTAACTACATCTTGAATGAGGTTTTGTATGATAAGTGTGAATAGGGATACTCCTATTTGATTGTCAAGTCAAAGTCCATCACACTAGGTACAACGCCATCCTTGTTCTTTATACCTTGATGCATCGTACCTATGTGTCTTATCAAACATAAAGTAATTGGCCCTTTTAAAATCTTAACTCCTGGTAAGCAAATCATCACCATCATCATTAATAACGTAGGCTTGTTGGATTCTCTTCTCATCATTCTTTTCTTCTTATTCTTCTATATTTACTAACATTTCTATCCAAAATTGGTGTGTTGTATCAAAATATACACGAGGCTAATCATGGTCGATGACTGTTTATACATCATCAAAATTGTCTACGTCAAATATTTGATCTTTCTAAAGAATTATCATTAATCCTCTGATCAATAGAACCACTCCTCTCACATTTTATCGTGATCTCGATCGGAAAATTAAACATTTATGCTTGATCTCTCGAGGGGGCAATATACCAGCATAATCCTTTTGCTAGGGCAGCAGTGGAGCATTCGAAAAAATGCTAAAAATTTTGAACTTTGATCACAGTAGCTTATTCTTTGAACCAATACAACAAGTGCATTGCTTCAAAGAGGGGAAAAATGTAGACATGGAAAATTGGCGGACACACTTGATCTTAATTATTAACACTGCTTCTTCCTGAATCATACCCTCAACTTATCGTCACCTTTCATCCCTTAATTAAATAAATCAATATTTATTTAATTAAGTCTTTCTCCTCCATTGATTAAATTAATCAATTTAATTTAGTTAATCCTCTAGCTCTCTTCATTTAAATAATTCATTTTATTTAATTCAAATCTCTAAAGTCCTCCTATTAAATTGAATAAATTAAACCTTATTTGATTTAATCCAACATTACCCCCCTTAGTTAAAGAAATCAAAACATTTATTTAATTAAGCCTTTCCTCTCAATTTCCGATTTAAATCAATTCATAAATCTAAGTCAAAATTGTCAAATCACCTAATCTCTCATTAAATTGATCAAATATTGATTAATTTAATCTCAATCACTAAAATCCTCTAGATTTTGTAACTTGCACCAATAAATCAATTTAATTGATTTATTAATTCATCTATTTTCCCTCAACTTGGCATCAAAAGGGAATGTTCTTCAAATTTGAAAAATCCCTCCAAAAGATGGGTACTTCCAACAAGGCTTTTAATTCCTCTTACATGTCCTTAGCCTTGAGCCAAGTGACATTAACTCCATTTCCCTTCCCTCTAAACTTGCCAACTTTCAAATTCAAAATTTGAATCTAATATCATTTATCGTCTCATTCCCCAAAATGTGCACAACCTTCCTCCATTCACATCTTGAAAAGTGGCACTTGGCCATTGGATGTTGAATGATCCCACATTGCTCAATTTCACTCTCTTTTCCAATTTGTAAATCTATAAATGAGAGACTCTTCCTCTCATTCTAACATCCACAATTTGAGTAAACTTACTATGCTCAGATTCATCCTCATCCACACTTAGAGCAAAGTTACTCTCTTCACATTGAGAGCTAATTTTGTCCATTTCATAGCTAGGTTATGCTTGAATCTCATCAAGGAGATTCAATCATCCACAAATCATCACAAATTTTACAAAGGAGTTGGGAAAGGGCTAATTTTGACACACCAATTGGTACCAAATCCCCCATGGGATCAAGAGTTTCCATGCTTAATTAGGATTTCATTCATATTTAGATGTTTTGTTCTTCATTTTCCTATTTTAAGTATTGTAAATGGATTTCATGGGGAATCCTTCTTCTAACTTGCATATGAACTCACTAATGTCTTTGTTTGTTGTCTTTGTGAAGGAATAGGATTGGTTTTCACAGTATTCAAGAGAGATCAATTAACCTCTTGTTTGTACTTTCCCGACATTGTAGTCAGATCCATCAAACATAGGGATTGTCAATTTGTGTTTCATCGGATCTACCTCAAGTGATTAAGTTCTTCTTCTAGGAACCAAAGCTTTGATACCAATTGTTGAATTTCACAAGAAAACTAAGAGGTGGGTGAATTAGTTGTATCTAATTACATTCACCACAGATCTTAAAAAATTACACATTCACTTTAATTTGTTATTAAGTATAAGCATGAAGTGCAGATAACAGAAAGAAAAAACAAGAAACACCATATTTACATGGAAAAACCATGGTGAGGGTTAACTCACAATATAAGAGTAATTGCAAGACTGATTACAAAGGCTCACTGCCCAAGATAGGACTCACTATCTAGATAGGACTCATTGTCTAGATGGGAGGCTCACTGCCTACAAATATAGAAGCATAGAAAGAATAATGTTACACAAAGAACATTATCCCAATGCAACAAAAAATACACAACTACAACTCGCACACATTCATAGCCTTGATCAAAGAATTATAGATACCTTTAGCTCACTTCCTTCAAGAGTCTAACACATTGAAGCTCTCACTACATCAGATCACTTTCACACAATATTTCACATCTACTTCACTTCTCACACTTGTGTCTTACAAACCTTAACATCTTTCCTTGTATTTATACCATCTTCGATCTTAGAAACTTTCTACAAGGTCGGATACACACTCTTTATTTTATAAATTCAAATTAGGTCAGTGACCCAACATTCCCATGGTGGATAAGAATGAGAGTGGACCAAATTAATACTTAACTGTGACCCAAAACAACATCTTGGATCAATCACACACTTCCTTAATTGATACTTATCCTTTGTATAATGTGTAAACATTGGGTCGACCAAACCTAATGAAAACACCAATGAACTTTGAAGTATGCACATTCGCAACAAGAAGAAAACACTTGGACCAAATAAGATGCTTCACCATACACTAGAACACCTCTTATATTCCTTGAGATTCATCCACAACAACTACAACAAATTTCATACAAAGAACGCTTTCCATCAGTCCAACTGGACTAAACAGACACACATAGTAACTCTAGAACTAGTCATTTGGAGCACCAAACCACAAACACTTTTTCTAGAACACAGATAACACCATTACAAGCCTTCCTCCAGATATGCAAGATCTAAAAGAAACCAACAGATGACTATTGAGCAGAAACATTTCTCCCAGTCCGTAAACAAACAACTTTGCTAGACCAGTTCACAAACTGGTGAACACAAATTTCACTCTTCATCAAACCAGAAGCTAAAATCCATAATATATAACCCAAGGATACCCATAAAAAATACTATAGATCTATAAAAGCATAGGATCAACATAGAAGAAATGCATAGCACATTACCATAGAACATTTTGAACACACACACAATTCTATCTTCACTGTTTATTAATTTTCTCAAAAGCACTTGATAACTCATCATATCAGCACAGCTAAAACACCATAAAGATAGCTCCATGTACTCACAACATCTCTACAATATCTCAAGTATACATGCACCAATTGCAATCACTTGATTCCTTTCACTGCAACAACCTGTACTATGTTGACATCATTGATGACAACATAAATGACAACACCACCATACTCATTCATACTTGTAACAGTAAGCACCCCATTGGCCCATTAGAAGAAAAAATCTTGTATATTTTATAGGTTTGAAGACTTGCAGGAGCTCATAGATTTGAGAAAGAGCCTAGCCACTATTATTCAAAGGTCATACAAAAATTTTCCTCAATGTGCAACCTCTTTGTGGTTTACCAAAAAAAATCTAATCATGAAGACAACTTTGTAGAGGTATATATGGATGTGGAAAAATATTGCATGAAAAGTCTTGTTAAGCTATATTAACTATCAAATTAATAGTTATGTTCCATGAGATTTCAAGGAAGAGACAGTTAAACTGCTTATGGGTCAAATAAAAAAACAAAAATAAAAAATAATTAAACTACTTTATAGAAGGAACATATGCATTTTTATATTCATGAGCCTAATTCATAAACTAGTTTTTTTCTATTATTGTGTGGTTTAAATAATAATAATGAAACAAGGTTTATGACCTTTGTATCTGATCTTGTTCTAGAAATTGAACTTCTTTCTATCTCTAGTTAATGATTGGTTATAGAAATGTAATTTGAACTTTAAACAATTTCCTAGGTATTATTAGTTGCAAAATCAATCAAGTTTACATAATTCTTCCCTATTTTGTTCTTCATATCATGTCAAATATAAATAGAACATTTTATTTTACCTATAATTTTGTAGAGAATAAGTAGGTTTAAGGAAAGGAAACATGGTGTTATTTTTGCAATAATAATATTTTGTTTGGGTGGGTTGTAAATTAGAGAACAAAACGATTATAAGAATGCATGGAAGGCATTCTATTTTTATTTTTTAGGCATTGTTCATATCCATGATAAGAATATTATAATTTTAGTATTGTAGTGTAGAAAAAGTATCCATTTTTTCACACTTAATTTGGGAATAACTAATAATAAATTGACCCTAATTATGCCTTGATTTAGTGTTGTAACGTGTTTCACACATTCACATTAATTTTAGGACCCTTCTTAATAAAATGGGCTTAATGGTGCCTTATTTAGGGTGTTGTAAAGTGTATTTTTATACTTTCACACTAATCTAGGGATTTATTAATTAATTTTGGTTAATTTGAGCTTAATTGGCCCATTTAATTCAAATCCAATTCTACTTAATTACATGTTTCGAGGGATAAATCTTGATATTCATAAATTATATTACACAACACTTAACTTTTGAAGGTGTGTGTCCTAGGTTAGTGACCTAGAACCCATTTGTCACCTGGCAAATAAGTCTTCACTTGGTCCTAGGACCCTATTTCCACATAACATTTCATAATCCCTGAAGTGTGTTCTAGCTAAGTGAGCTAGGACCCATTTTCCACATGGTGAATGGATCCTCACTTAGACCTAGACCCCCCCTTGGGATATTTTTTTTGTGGTATTTTATTGATTTCAAATCCTAGATTTTATGTTAGCTTGTGTTATTTGAATTTTGAGAACTAAGAATAAGATAAGTATAAATACAAGGCTATTTCACATAGTTTCATCCTATATCTTCATAAACAATCAAGATTACTTTCACAAGAGCATTGATAGAGAATTCAAGAAAATTTCTAAGGCATTCAAGGGAAGAATTATAGTAGTTTATTGTAGAAATCAAGAGTCGTTTCATCATGACAAAGGCATAATGCATCATGCATGTTGTTGAGCTAATGTGTTGATGTAGCATTTCAAGATCAAATCAAGAATATTCAAGGTGTTGTTTCTAATCAATTGTTACGATTAAGATCCACATTCATTGAGTCCACTTGATGCATAATTCTTGATTTGTACTCCAAGGTTCAATTGAGGTTTAGTTAGTTGTGACATTGCATTTATTTCATTATCATTCCTTTATATATTGTTCCATTTCAAGGTTTGATTACCAAAATGGGGTTTGACCAAAACAAAACTCTATTCACTAACAAAACAACATTTTTCTTACCCTTTGATGTGTGATTGCAAGTTTTAGGTTGAAGATCATTTGGAAAGTAAAAGTTGTCAAAGTTGTCACCTTTCTTGCAAGATCATAGAAACTGAGCTACAAAATTTACTTCCAAGATTTTGAAAGTCTCTGACTACAATCTAGGAGTGAATAAATTCAATAACATAACCAAGAAAGCATTTTTCCATAACCCTAGCTAGGACCCATTCACCACTGAGCGAATGAGTCCTCAGTGAGGCCCAAAAAATGACTTTATGCAATAGGTACACAATATTTGACCCTCTTAAAACCTTCCTTTTGATTTGTCATATTCATTTGTACATTATAACCCTCATAATTGAATGAAACACTAGTGAAAATAGGTTCACCATCTTGTTAGTTCATATTAGTGAACCAAACCTTGTACATCAAAATTCTAAAAATTGGAGTCAAATTAAAACCCTAGATCCAGGATTTGCATTGCATTGCATTATTTTGCATTTCATCTAGTGTCAAAATTTCATTAGTTTGCATTGCATTTTAGGTGTAAACAAGCATTTTGCATTCACTTTAAATATGAAAATTTAACAAAAATTGCATAATTTTAGACAGATTTTGTATAGTGTTTGCATATTAGTGTACTTTTTATCATTCATTTTCAAAAAGTTGATCAAAATTGTATTTCAAAAAGTGTCATATATTTCATCATTTTTCCCTCATTGCACTTGCATTTCAACATTAAATTCTAGAAATTTCTATCATAGAAGTTACAGTTTCATATCTAAAATAGAAAACACATCTAATCACTTTGAAATTGCATTTTTCAAATTTAAAAATTCATGTACCACAACCCATTCGCTATACAGAAAATGAGTCCCTGTTAGGGTTACAAGGGCAAAAAGTTTTCAAATTTCCTAAGCTTCAATATCATATTCAGAGCTTCCCAACAAAGCATACCCAGACCCATTCACCACTAGGTGAATGAGTCCTTGGAGGCCCACAAAAGCCATTTTTTTTTAGCTTTTTGGTGATTTTTTGTACTTCCTAGGCTTGTTTGTAACCTATTGTATCATTCATGAATTTATATTTTATGTATCTAGGTCAGATCATCCATTTAGTGTAGTCAAAAAATTTAAAGCATTTCAAAAATTCATTTCAATATTAAAAATCTTCAGATCTATAGGACATTTTTTTACATTTTTTAAGCATTGTATAAGTTATCTATAGCTTACTTTCATGTTAGAATGTTTCCTTTTAAAATATTGAGTGTTCATGGAGTATCACATAGCTTGTATGATTCTATTTTCTCTACTCATGAGCATAATCTAAGAAAACAAAATAAAAACTTTGACAATCATGTTAGCTACCCTCCTAATATCTATCGGATTTATAAGAATTTCATAATACAAGAGGATGTAAGCATAGAAAATAATGAAAAATCATAATTGTTCTTCTCCCGATACCTCTCCTTTTAGTGATGAAGGTGTCTTGGTGTTCAAAATAAGATACAATCATTGAGAATCATGATAATATTGTTTGTCCCTCCCCTCCTCCCCCTTGGGAAGATATTATGACACAAGAAGATGAGATCATTCATACTACTTGTGAGAATTCTTTAGTGGAAAACCATGAAAATCACATTTGTGAAGAGGATATTTTGGTGTTAAGTGATCCAATGATTGAAAGTTATAGCATTATTTGTCTCCTTATTAATGTCCTTCACATTTGGAAAGGTCTATTTGAAGAAAAGGATCCAATCATTGGTAAGCATGAAAATCATAGTTTTTCTTCTCTTGATGCCCTCCCCTTTTTATGATGAAGTTACTTTACAAAATATAACCATGGAATGTGATGAACCTCTTATTTTATCCTCTCCTAAAAAATATCCTACTAGGGTAGATATTATAGCACAAGAGAACGAGACCTTAGAGAAAAAGAATGAGATCATTTCCAATCATAACAATCAAATTTTGCCTTCTCCTATCAGTGAAGAAGATACCTTAGTGTTAGAAGATCTAATAAATGAGAGTGATGAGAATCTTGTTTGTGTGTCTTCCTCTAGGGAAAACATTATTGAACAAGAGAATGCCATCATTGATAAGCAATAAAATAAAACCATTGTTAACTCTCTTACTTGTGAAGAATTTTTTTTAGAAGAACCAACCTTTGAATGTCATGAACATCTAGTTTTTTACTCTCCTAAAAACTCTCCTACTAGGGAAGATATCATGGTGGAAGAAAATTAAATTAATAATAATGAGGCTTCCTTAGATGAAGATGATGAAGTGACATTAGACTCCCCTTCACTAAGAGATCATGAAAATAAGGACAATCCTTTTGAGGTTGTGCACATCAGATATCCCTTGAAGTGGCCTCTTGAGACACTTCTTACCATCTACCCACCCTGACAATAACCACAATTTAAAAATAAACCTATGATTATCTTAGAACCACCTAAAAGGATACTCGATAATCATAATATTTCACAACAACCAAGTTGCAATACCATTTCTCATACATTTAACACTAGGAGCAATCCACAACCAAGAAAAACAACTCCAACATCCCTCCCATTACCTCAAACTATAGAATTTTTAAAAAAAAAGTGTATACAATCAAGGTCTACCCTAAAATGGAAAGTTGTTTGCATGATAAGAAAGAAAAATAAAAGCATATCAAAGAAGTCACAAATTTATTGGAAGATGATTGGAGTTCCTTTTATTTCATACCTACATTCATGGAAAAATACAAGATCATAAAATAAAAGAGTCTGAGAAGGAAAAAGAAAAAGTAGTAATGTCAATACAAAATTCAAAGGCATTCACTTCAACCACTTTAGAAGAGAGGACAATAAACTTGACAAACTTTGATGAATTTTATTATGAAAAACCACCAAATTCAAAATAAATTAAAAATCTTTATTGAAGAGGTTATGAACTTGTGAAACAACTTGGTTATAGTGGATGTGGTGCTAGAGAACAAAGTATCCATGTACTATAGATCCTAGCACGCAAGAAATGACTAGTGGTCTTGGTTATTGTCCTTTGAAAGAAATGAAAGCATCAAAAAAAACTTCACTCAATGTGAACATTCTTACATAAAATTCTTCCAAGACAACATTAACTTTGGTGCATCTTGAACTAATAGATACTACATGTGGGAATATCTCATTAGATATGCATCAATTTGATACTTTGTTTACTCATTATAATCAATAACAATAATTTATGCACCTTTCCATGAAATAGTTGTAGGATCATAGCATACTCACTATTACATTTTTTACATTAAAATTGCAAATCATTTCCTTCTTGCAAGGAGTATAATATCATCATTCATCTTGGATAATCCTTGTCTTGTACTTAGTGGGGGCAAGCGGTTAGATAGCCTTGTCCTAGTTTCAAAATTTGATGTTGTCCCTTTGGCTAGTTGCCTGGCTTTCATAAATACCGATCAATATTAGGATTTGGATAACCTACTATAGGTTGACTTGCATGTGCCTTACTAGTACTTTGCATTATATTTTTTTTCATGTTTCATTATGTGATTGCATAATTTGATCCCTTGTGTTATTTCATTTGATGCATCTCTCTCTCTTTTTGTGAATTCCTCTATATGTATCTACATTCTTCTATGTGTCGTAAACATTATTATCCTTTTTTTCTTGTCTTGTGTTTTCCTTTTGGGGATGAAACAAGGCATCAAGACACTTAGGTCCCTTCCATATTGTCCCGAAAGTATTTTCCTTTGTTTTCTATCTTTATGTGTCATTCTTCTATTTCTATGAGGATGTAGGGAATGATGACATTTTCGAGCTCTATGACAAAATTGTAGTAAATATATACTAACCCTAAATCCATAGATCCCTTATGTATTTTTGGGGGCAACCCATCCCTCCTTTTTTATTACGTAAATTTATTTTGGAAACATATGACTTGGCATAGGGTTTTCTAAGGAAATCTCTCATGCTTTAGGAGTAAACATTGGCTACTTTAAATAAATTTCTCACAATAATGGTGTTAGCAACCACTTTAAGGTGGGGGCATACATCAATAATATCTTACGACATTTTGCATGTTTCATGGTGTGATTTTCTTTTTTCTTTTGATGCATCCTTTTCTTGGTGGCGTCATTGGGTTTGATGTCCTCCAAGAGTTCAATATTTCTTAGTGTATAACATTCATCTTAGTGGTTTGATGCAACACATTGCATTCCATAGGTTGTGAAACTTTTACTATTTATTTTTCCTCTCTTGGAGATATTAAGCATGATGATACCTAAGAAGAATACCTTACACAAATGAAACAAGATGCCTTTGAACAAAAAAACCTTGACTAGCATTACTATTCATAAGTGTTTCACATAATACAACTTATTGATCTTATGAAGCTCGAAACCCTAATTCAAGGCCACCTAGCATAACACAACTTAGAGTTAAGTAAAAATTTGAGTTAAGTAAAAATTTGAGTCAATTAAAAATTTGAGTTAAGTAAAAATTTAATATATCACTTGCAGCTCTGAAGAAAGAATAAGCAAGACAGAAGAGTATAATTCTAGATAAAAATTATTTATGAATATTCCACAAAATGCAAAAAATAGCAGTACAACATTTGCATTACAATATTTGCATCAAAATTTCTCCCGATGGATTAATTCCAAAACATGTTTCGAGTTGTAAGCCCTCATTAGTTGGAATTGAAAAAATCCACAAGGACGAGAAAAGGCAAGATAAAAAGAAATTTTTTTGTGGAAAAAAGAAGTGGGGGAGGGATATAAATACCCATCTCAACCCCAAAGGAGGTGACCCCCCATGAAGGGAGGGCACCCCAATTAATGGGACGCACCATATGGTGTGAATCACTCTAAGTGGGAGCACATATAAGGTGTGCCCCACTTAAGTGGGTCGCACATAAGGTGGGTCGACCCAAAAGGGGACCCCCGCCATGTTTTTTTAATTTTTTTATTATTTTTAAATGGGTGGGGGATTTTAGTCTTCGAAAAGAGAAAAGGCCCTATCAAATCGGTGCATGTTGTGATGTATTGGAAAATCTGCTTCGAAGAAGGAAAGAACCAAGTTTTCTCGGATTTCGCCAACAAATTCTTGGGAATGGGATATGACGCAGTGCAGGGACTTCTTGGCAGAGCCGATGAAGTATAGGGTTTAGGGAGGCCCCCAAGTTTAAAGCTTGAGCCGAATGATTGTGGTA
This sequence comes from Sequoiadendron giganteum, assembly GCA_007115665.2. Classification (NCBI taxonomy): domain Eukaryota; kingdom Viridiplantae; phylum Streptophyta; class Pinopsida; order Cupressales; family Cupressaceae; genus Sequoiadendron; species Sequoiadendron giganteum. Next base: position 266,604,760 of record CM021108.1, read on the forward strand.
AAGCTTAAGAACAAGGGGGGCCCTTTTCTCTTAAAAGAAACATCATGAAGATGAGAGAGAAGCACTGACTTATCCATCCGAGAAACTTTCTTGAAGCAAGAGAGCAAGAACTTTTTAGGATAGCCATGAGCACGCAATTTGGAGGAGAATTGTTTTCGGACACGCTGGAAGCCATAGGGATTAGATTCTCTGAGAAGATACCTCTTAAGTTCACTCACAATGAAGGATTTCTTTTGATGAGGAGGATTCCAAGAATAGTATGGAATGTACTAATAAGCATTAAGAGGTTTCTGAAAACATTTAGTGTCAAGAACACCACATGCACAAAAACTATCACCTTTGAAGAAGGTGATGTCGAGAAGATCCACTAAGCAGGTAGAAACAAAAGGAGTAATCTTAATATCTGGATAGAAGCTCTGATACTGATCAAAGAAGGAAAGCAAATAACCTTCATCACCTATCCAAATTCCCATAGCATCATCGATGAACCTCTTGAAAAAGATAAGTTTAGAGCAATCATACTGAGCAAGGAGTCATTTCTCCAAATGAAAGAGAAAGAGACAAGCATACACCACAGCAAAGTTACTACCCATGGTAGTGCCCCGAAGTTGCTTGTAGATGATGCCATCAAACTCCAATTAATGTTCATGAAGAAAAAGCTCGACAAGACTCATAATCATATTGATAGGTCGCAAGTCCAAGTTCTGAGAACTGAAATAATTTGTAACCATCTCTCTGAGGGCAAAAAGGCCTTCAGTAGTAGGGATGCTCGAATAAAAAGATTCCACATCAAAAGTAAATAAAAGACAATCCAGTGGAAAATATCTATGGTCCAACTCCTTAAGAAGAGAAAGAGAGTCAGGAAGATGCGACTGCTGGTGCAAGAGGATCGGAAACAAAAGAAGATGAAGAAGTCGAGAAGCAGGTTCCAACATGTAGCCAGTGTAATTGCAAATAGTTCTTCCCACAAGAATAGGCTTGTGAATTTTGGGAAGCAGGTAGAAGGCACAGGCTCTGGAAGAGGAGATAGGATTCTTCCTCAAAAATTTGGAAACAGGATCAAGAAAGAACAAAAACTTATCCAAGATGAAGTTTAACTTACTCCAAATGAGCTTCCAAGGAACATTGTCAACCCGAAGATACACAGAAGAATTAGAAAGTTGCCGCAACCCTTCAGATTTGTACCAAGAGGAATCAAGAACCACTAGACCAATATTTTGATCAACTGGCTTGATGATGATGGATCTATCACCCTTAAGGTCCTTAAGACTTTTAAGAAGTCTAATAGGAAGAGGAGGGCGTTGAGAGAAGGAGCAACCAGCAATGCGACTTAACAAGATGGTTCCAGCCTTATGAATAATCTCTTCAAGAAAAAATTTGGGTTCATCAGGGTGCCAGAAAGGATTTTTCTAATGAAAATGATGAGGAAATACCCAACTGGAGAGAGGAGAGATACCAGCAGGAGGACCCGAATTGTCATCTTCAGGAGCAAAGAAAGCACGAAGGTGCAAAATTCTAGCAAAGGCTTTGAACTCTTTGTGTATATCTTCAATGGACATGGGGGGAGGGTGAGAAATAAATTTTATACCAAGCCCAAGCAGCTTTCAATCTTCAAAAGAGAGGTGCCCTATTGGAGTTATTAGAGGGATAGCTTTAGTATGGTAAGTATAGTGAGAGCTGACACAGAGGAATGAATTTATCACTAAGCCACCTTCCTCAAGGAATACTCACCTAGTAGATGGCCTGTGATTCCACTACCCCAAAGTGAGCATGTGTATCATTTGTATAGTGGACATCAAGTTCATCTTTTGAACGTTCTTTGAAAAAATAGCTAAGAAATGTTCTACATTGCATTTGAATTTTGAGGCTTAATTCTCTCGCTTCTCTTGGACAAACAACTGATATGTGTTCCACATCATGTTGGACAGTCGAGGCTTGATTCACCTCTCTTTTCTTCTTGGTCTATGATGTTGTATGATTGTGTATCTTTGTCGTTTATGCATACATAAGTGTCTTGAATGTCTACTTTCATGTGAGTTTGACATGGGGTCATACTCTCACTAAAGTTGGGGAAACATTTAGTGTAGAAAAAACTATCCCTTTCAACACTTAATTTGGGAATAATTAATATTAAAATGATCTTAATTATGCCTTGATTTAGTCTTGTAATGTGTTTCAGACATTCACATTAAGTTTAGGACCCTTAATAAAATGGACTTAATGGTGCCTTATTTAGGGTGTTGTAAATTTTATCTTTATACTTTCACACTAATCTAGGGATTTATTAATTAATTAAGGTTAATATGAGCTTAATTGGCCCATTTAATTTAAATCCAAGCCTACTTAATTGCATATTTTGAGGGATAAAGATTGGTATTCATAAATGATATTACACAACACTTAATGTTTGAAGATGTGTGCCCTTGGTTAGTGACCTAGGACCCATTCATCACCTAGCGAACATATCCTCACTAGGTCCTAAGACCCTATTTCCACATAACATTTCACAATCCCTAAAGTTTTCCCTAGCTAAGTGATCTACGACCCATTTCCCACATGGCGAATGGGTCCTCACTTAGACCTAGGACTCTCCTTGGGATATGTTTTTGGTGGTATTTTAATGATTTCAAATCCTAGATCTGATGTTGACTTGTGTTATTTGAATTTTGAGAACTAAGAATAATATAAGTATAAATACAAGGCTATTTCACATAGTTTCAACCGAGATATTCATAAAAAATCAAGAGTACTTTCACAAGAGCATTGATAGATTATTCAAGATAATTTCTAAGGCATTCAAGGGAAGAATTGTAGTAGTTTATTACAGCAATCAAGAGTCATTTCATCATGTCAAAGGCATAATGCATCATGCATGTTGTTGAGCTAATGTGTTGATGTACCATTTTAAAATCAAATCAAGCATATTGAAACTCTTGTTTCTAATCAAGTGTTGTGATCAAGATCTACATTCATTGAGGCCACTTCATTCAAGATTTATTATTTGTACTCCAATGTTTAATTGAGGTTTGGTGAGTTGTGGCATTGCATTTTGTTCATTCATCATTCCTTTATGCATTGTTTCATTTCAAGGTTTAATTACCAAAATAGGGTTTTAACAAATAAAAGGCCTATTCTCTAACAAAATAAAAAAATTCCTCTCCTTTAATTTGTGAATGCAGGTTTTTGGTTGAAGATCATTTGGAGAGTAAAAGTTGTGAAAGTTGTCACCTTTCTTGCAAGATCACATAAACTGATCTACAAAATTTATTTCCAATTTTTTGACACTCTCCAACTAGGATCTGGGAGTGTACACATTGAATAATATAACCCATAAAGCATTTTTCCAAAACCCTTACGAGGACCCATTCGCCACTGGTCGAATGAGTCCTCAATGAGTCTCAAAAAAAAACTTTTTGCAATAGGTATAGAGCATTTTACCCTCTTAAAACATTCCTTTTGATTACTATATTGGTTATCTTTGATTTATGATATTCATTTGCATATTATAACCCTCATAATTGAATGAAACACTAGTGAAATCAGGTTCATCATCTTGTTAGTTCATTTTGGTGAACTAATTTTTCTATGTTTCAAGTATTTCAGCTTCATGTAAGACCTGTCGACCAACTCTCGACCACCCATATAATCATGAAAGATCTCTCAATATTTCAATCCTTACTACATCTCGAGTTGGTAAGTTTCCTTGTGTCAAGTCAAAATAAGCCATAGGCTCCACACCTGGTGGTGCCCTTCCATCATTTCCTATAAGTTTCAACCTTGTGAAACTTCTTCCCATCGTAACCCAAACACTCTGATTTCTCAGAGGGTGGTGGAAGATTTCTTAGAGAAACATTCATTGATGAAAGAGGGGGGGACCAACCATGTAAGACCCTAGGTCATGGAGGGCTGAGAGAGGAAGGCTTCCCTAACTTTTCTCAGCTTAAGGGAGTGTTAGGATATGTAGAACAAGAATACTGAGGACTAAAATGTCCTTTGACCACTTTGCAGACTCAAGACTTGAAATGGGGCTAGGCAAGTAAGTTTTGGGGGTCAACTCTATGTCTCAGAGATCTCTCTACCTGAGGATGAAAGCGTGGCTCCAGGATGACAATGTGACGCACTAACATCTCTCAAGTGCACTCTTGTCCATACAACTAGAGGAATTAAGATTCAAGGTTGGACTCGAGAGAAAATACTAATCACCTAGCTAACTATGTTTGAAAGGACAAAATGACACTAGGACATAGATAAAGTATGTATAAATATGATAAAGCAAATAAATAATAGTAAGGATAGCGAGGATGATCTCACAAAGGTGGTTTATTTCCAGCAAGCTCCAAGGATGCTTCCACCTGCACACAACAAAGAGGAAAATGGTTGAGTGTTGTATGGGGGCCTGCCTCAGTTAGACCCCTATTTTGGTGTTTCCACCTCCATGGACAACCAAGATGATGATAATGGAGAAAATTATGCTAAAGCAAGAAATAGAGTAAAGAGCACTAAATCACTACAAAACGATCTTATGCTACTCAACCAAATCATAGAGGAGAGGAGTAGAAAGCTTACCACCTCCACCAAGAGCTCACTAGCTAATGGGGGAGAAAATGAGAGGACTCAAGCCTCTACTATAATGGTGTTGGTTCAACACTTGCCCTATGGAGTTAGAGGAGTGTTGATGTTGTTGCTATGGAGTGCAAAAATGTTGCTTGATGCTTGGAGCTTGAAGAGAATGTGAAGAAGCTACTTAGAGATTGTGGAAGAGCTTGAAAGAAATGAATGAATAGTAAATTTGAAGGAGAGATGAAGAAAAATGGTCATATTCGGGTCAGTTCATCGAAGAGGGTGTTACAATTCGACTTCCAATGGGAAGTGTAATGCCTCTACAAGCTCCAGCCACAGGAATCTGTTAAGGACATAAGTGCATTGTGCGAACATCTACATGTCATGTGGGCATCCCTAATATTTATTCCTCTATCGACACATAGAAAGGGCACCAAGTGGAATGAAGGCAGTGGGTTTATGTGGAATTTTTCCTTCGGATTTGGTTTTCTAACGTGAGGATGTGTAAAAGGGGAATTTGTTTAAGGGGTGCAAATTTGCTCCTATACATTTTTCCCCCACTTTAGCGAGCACGAATACTTATGAGTGCTTCGATAAAGTAGATCAAAGAAGTAATAGAGTTAGAAATGTATACCTAAACTATCGAGGAAGAAGATCGTGATGTCACAAACTCGAGAGTGTAGGAAAAGAAAATGACTTCATAGCCCCACAGAACTATGAAGCTAAAGAAATAAAGTGTCTTACAAGCCCATGAACCTACAAGAAAGGTGTATCCCAAGATCTCTTGCATGAAGGAGACCCATGAAGTAAGCACCTTACAGGCCCACATACCTACAAGGAAGGTATATCCCACATCTCTCACTTGAAGAAGACCCAGGAAGTAAGTGCCTTGTAGGCCCACAAACCTGTAAGGAAGGTGTATCCCAAGATCTCTCAATTGAAGGAGACCTAGGAAAGTGGACTTTGTGGAGGCAAAAAACAGCTTTATAGGCACACCTACAAAGCGACATGTTTACCCATAGATAGAACATGTCAGGAAGTGGCCACTAGGAAAGTAAGCGGACAGTCGCACAAACCGTTGACAAGTTGGAAAACTTCCAAAGGGGTCCCTCAAGAACCCTTCAAAAGGAAGAGGGGTCCACTCAAGGGACACACTATTCGAAAGTGAGGTCTAGTTAGGCTACCCCCAAGCTAGATGCAAAGATGTGAAATAGGTCTAATCAAGTTTCCCCCAAGTTAGACACCATGGAATCCATTTGAGATAAAAAAATTCAAAAGGGGGTCCCCCAAGAACCCCTCAAGATAGCAAGGGATCCACTCAAGGGATGTGTTGTTCGAAAGTTGATAACTTCTTTCTCAAATTGATTCATCATCAAGCAATCTTTTTGAAAGATTTTCACTTCATCAAGGAATTTGGAAGGAAGAATATGCCCCATGCAAGGGGAAGATCAAAGTTTTTCCCACTTTGGAGGAAGGTTTTCAAGTTCTTTCTTTAAGAACCCATGAAGGAAACATGTTATGTTAGGGTTTCAAGTTGAGAATGCAATTCTTATAAAGAAGTGTATGAAGATTCTTGAGAAAATATTCATTGGAAACGAATGCATTTTCTAAAGATCAAAGTGATGTAGAGGTGGTGTTGTCACACATGAGAGGGACAACTCAAGCAAAGAAGAGAGAAAGATAAAGAAAAAGAAAAAAAGGAAAGAGAACATGAACAAAGGGCACAAGGGTAGACTAATATTTTAGGGTAAAAACTGCTCATAAATATATATATGTATAGTAATAATAGTATATAAATGAACTATCATAAACCCCCTACTATATCAAGCCATGTGAATAATGCACGAGAAGACAAAATAAAAATAAAAAATTGGGTCAACATGGAGGGGAATCCTAAATGCCCCCAACGCTTTGCATCGTCCCCAATTTGTCAAAATTCAATCACAAACATGGAGGATTGATGATATGAATAGAAGAAGGTTTACAACACAAACACCACACCTATATCCAAGAATCAATAGGGGTGATGAGGGTCATCCAGGCACACATAGCATGATTACAGGGAAATTGCATCACAACACACACACATCTAATCTAAAGATAAAGAAGATGCCTCCCCTTAACACTAATCAACCAAGAGGTCATCAGCTTCCCACTTTAGATAATTGTAGGGGGAATTAGGAAGAGCCTGTAGTGGTGGAATATTAAGGGGAGGTGCTTTTGACCCTCTCGCAATAAGGGCTAAGGAAGAGGGACCAACAAGGTCTCCTTCACTCAGCTCTTGTGGGTCTAAGGTCAACAACTTTGCAAATATCATAGACAAGGTCCAAACTTCATCCACTGAGTTAAACATGCACTTAATAGGAGTGCCATGTTTCACTTTGACAGATAAAGAGGGTTTCACCCGAGGTTCACCGCTAAACCCATCGAGTGATTCGGGAGCAGTGATGAACTCAGGAGAAGCTAGGACTGGTTCTAATACTAGGACAAAACAAGTCAACATGAGGCCACCTTTCAGAGAAGGTGGGATCCTCTTACATCCTTCGTTGCTGGAAGGACTACTTTCTAACTTCTTCATCGGAGGAGGCGAACTCCCCATAGATGAGGCAAGAAGGGAAAACGAAGAGGAAGAAAGAACCATAGTAGATATGACTGAGGTGTTAGTCATATCTATGGTATTTGGGAAAGGTGAAACATCTAGAATGGATTTCAACAAGGGTAGCTCCATCGAAGGGGAAATGAACACCTACACCTTTTGGGGGTTAAATGCATGTGCACTCATAGCAGAAGCTAGAAGTGATACAAAGATGGTTTGAATGGAAACAAAGGGGAGGAGAAAGGAGGATGTGGTAGGAGGCCTTGATACAGGGGCATTCGTCTCCTCTTCCTTCATCTAGAAGGTGGCCTTCTCAGCCAAGAGAGCCTTTTGTCGGTGCTTGCATTCATGCACAAGGCAATTTCTATGACTCTTTGAACTAGAGGTTGAAGGTTGCGAAGGAACAAATGACTTCTACTCAACCAAGGGAGTGTCCTCCATAGTTGTTTCTAGTGGAGGGATAGACTCCTGAATGGAATTAGGAGGGGCAGGTTGAAAAATAGCGGGGGGGAGTCGACTCTACCACCTCAGTGGTGGGCCTCTTCCCATTCATTACTTTAGGAGCAGAGGTGATAGGAAGCTACAGAGGTCGGGCCATAGAGGATTCCCCATGAGGGGATTTCTTTCTACCGTACAAGTAGTACCAAGGTCTAAGTGGCTTAGTAGGGAGATCCAATATCCTAATCTTGGGTCTACACTAAGAAGGCACCATCAGACTCAGTGGATAAAGACCAGGCTTACTCATCCAATACTCCTCCCATGAGAGGGGAGAAAATGAGGCAATCCGAGAAGAGACAAGCTTCTCTTTTCCCTTCTTGGAAGAGGAGGTAGTTGGTTGTTGTGCTATAGGAAGGGTCAGTTTTGGTTGTCCCTTTCCCCTAGTTTTATGCTTTACGTAGTTCTTATAAAGTAGGTCCATTCTCGAAGGAAGCAAACCAACTAGGGCGGGCCAAAAGTGATCCAATGAATATCCCCCATGAGATACCAAGGGTTGATAGCCAGTATCATGTACCACATGCACAACACCTTTGTGGGAGAACTTTAAACATTTATGAATAATAGAGGCAATCTCATTCATGGAAGCTATCTAAGGTATACCTAGCTTCACCTTGAATAGATTCAACTCAGGAATAACATCAAAAATTGTGTCTATATTCCTAGGTCCAACCAGGACAGATAGAGTTATCGATCCATATGGTTTGAGAGCACGGCCATGATGCATATGGATGATGGAATTTATTTTTTCATATACCTCCCTTTTCAGGGAGTTCAACAATAAAGTCTCCTCCATGATGACATTCACTCTACTCAAGGGGTCAACTAAGACTCCTATCACAATGTTTCCATTGAGGCAAGTAGGAATGTAAAGCAAGGAACATTTTTTGTTCATCGGTGACTCCTACAAAGTAAATCTCACATCCGGTGAATCGGTCACAAGAAGAGAAGGGGTAATAGTAAGCATGTTAACATATGCTTCAGGCTGAGTAACAGAATCAAAGGGATCGATATTCATGTTAGAAAAGTGTGACAAAAATGGGTCTGTGTATATCTGCAATTCACTATTAGCTTTCACCATCAATTTTGTTCGTATTTTTTTGGGGGTGAAGCCACAATAGTGGTTTACAATTCAAGTGAGGAAGGAAAACTCACAAAAAATGAACACATGGCAAAAACCTTGATTTTAGGGCTTCGTACAAACCTACTGGTTAGAACGCTTAATTCTTTCCCACCCAAAAACAAAATCAAAACCCTTATGGAAGGGTGGTTCACTCGAACCCCTAGGGGTTCATACGAACCCCCCTTATTCCTCATCCCCCCCTAAGACACAAAAAAAACTTAAATTTTGGCACTTTGAAGCTCGGGTTGAGGATGAAAATGGAGGAATCTCACAAACCCAACTGGAATAAGCTAGTCCTTGGAACAAGCTATCCAATGAATATAATTTTAATATGTTTTGGTTTTACTATGTATTTATTTTTTTAGTTTTATTAAACATAGGTTTTTCATTGAAAATGAAGGTCTTTGTTCTGCACATGTGGAAAAATAGCAGATTATCAAAAAAAAAATGTGAAAAATATGAGTGCACCAGATATTGAAGTCCTCGATCCAACAAAAATAAAATAAAATAAAATCTATATATACCAAAAAAAATTATGCATTATACAGTCACGCTATGTCTGAATTATAATTGGTTTGAGTTTAAAACTTGATTAAAGAAAAAATATTCAATAAAAAACTATCTAACCAAGTGGAAGCACTAGATATCAGAGTTACAAATCTAAATTCAAAAGAATTAGAATTTATCCTTCACGATAAAAAAATTATGCGTTATACGGTGTGCGTCACTTTTTAAAAATGCTATTTTCTAAAAAAACCCAATTTTCGTGGGAGATGGAAAAAGAAATGCAATCTGATTCCAAAATTTTTGAAAAAAAATATTTTTAGAATCTACAAACAAAATGTGACGAGACTCTAGTTTGAATCATCTTCAAATTCCTCACGGTTTAGCCGCTATTCCAAATGATAGTTATTTATCTACCAAACAAAAAGCTTGCTAAATAAATAAAAACAAAGGCATTAGGTCCTGCATGCAAACTGATCAGTAGTTCATTGTTCTTGTCTTCAGTTTTCATCCTACAAAAAATATTATCTTTGGTTTTTATTGTCTTCTATGCTTCGTCCTACAAAAACTATGTTAATCCTCCTTGACACAGCTGCAAACAACCATTAGCAAAAAATGAAAAATATGGTGAAAAACAAAAAAGGAAAATGCGGATGTACGAAATTTTTTAAAAAAATGAAAAAAAAACTTTACCAGACATATGCGGCTTTGGAGCCATAGATGTGGCGCGGGTTTAAAAACGGATGCGGTTCGTGTTGATAGTCAGTCGCGGGTCAAAATTTTGACAGTCGGATGTGGTTCAGAGCTTCGCGGATGTGGTGCGGAATGGAAAATGTGTTGCGGTTTATAGCAGATGTGGCTCTCGTATACGGATAAGTCATTTCGTTAAGCAGATGCGGTGTGTCGTACGATAACCTACAAAATAAAATAAAAAATAGAAGGACAGAAAGACGAAAAGATGTGCGAATTTGAAGCGTGTTCACGTCGGGTTCACCAAATGTAACATAGAATAAAATCTGGATATGTATCTGCAACTAGAATAAACGATGTTAATCCTAATCTAAATCAAACAACAAAGAATGAATAAGTAAACATAATAAACTAAACCAATCAATTGAAAAGCTCTCACCAAATATGCGTCCACTCCTTCGAATTATCTCGATTGCCCTTCTCCATTCTGTTGTTTCAGTATTCTTGCCCTCAGATTTTCAATATTTATGCAAGCATAACCTTTTTGAATGTCTAAGCAAAATATCGAAGATAATTTTCTTCTCAAAAGTCTATGATTTCGGGAGGAGGAATAATGATAATGACAGGCCATTTTATAGATTTTGGGTTTTCGAACGATCGGCTCAGATTCAAAGAGATATCGACAGACAAGATTGATGAATGTCATGCAATGTGAGTTCTGTCTCAGATAGAACGTGAGTTAGAACATAAGTCAGAAAAGACTGCAAGACAAAGATTAAGTTAGAACAATAACTTAATCTTGTGTCAAGACTATTCGAAAATAGAAATAACACGAGTTTCAGATCTTAAATAAACAATTTAATCTTGAGTTAAGAGTCTTTGAAAATAGAAGAAATAGACTTTGAATGTCAAAGACAAAGTTAGAACTCGAAGATGAAGAATTTGAATGCATACATAAATTAATTAATTAAATAAAGATATTTAATTAATGAGCGCATTCATGCATATGAGTTAGAACTAGTTAACTGACTAGTTGTGATAGAGAGTCTTCTCGCAGAGACAATCAGATGTTAAATCCAGAGATAACTAGAGAACTAAAAATAGATCTCGAGTCAGAAGGTGAGTGAATAATTAGTCAACTGAATGATAGAAGAATATGACAAATAATTAATAAATGAATTAAATGTTAATTTAATTCAACATTTGAAAATGAAATTAATTTAATTAAATAAATAAAGATAATTTATTTAATTTAACTATTGTAAAGGTGGAATTGAATAATTAAATAATAAATATTTAATTATAGATAAAGGGGGTTAAATTGAATAATTAAATAAAGATATTTAATTATAGTTGAAATATGACAAAGGGGGTAATTAAATAATAAATTATTTAATTAAGGAGGACTTAATTAGTTAGCGACATAATTAAATAAATATGATTTATTTAATTAATCAAGTTGAATAAAGATCAAAATTAATTAATTAATTAATTAAAAAGGGGTATTTAATTAATAGAGGAAATATGTGTTAGAAAGGGTAATTAAATAATTAACATTATTTAATCATGACCATGGATAATAGAAAATTATGTCGAATGTGTACTCGCAGGCCTAGACCAATTTTCGGTGTCTACAGTTTGCCTCTCTTTGATACAATGTTGTTTAGGTGTTGTGTCAAAGAAAATATGCCCCGATCATGCCCCAGCATGAAACAAGTTAGGGTATGCCCCCTCGGGAAAATTGACAAATTTTTCAAAAATTTCAAAAAAAATCAGGAAATATTCTCTATAAGTCAATTTGACAGTCAAAAATGCTATGGAGTTGACAGAATTGAATATGGAAGTGATACGGATGTGTACGGGTCAATTGAAGTTGAAAGGTTAAGGGGCCAATAGACAAGGTTAGAAGAAACGCCACCCAAACCCTAGTTATAAATAAGAATTAGGTTGAAAACCAATTCATTTGCACCCAGAGGAGTTTGAAGAACTAAGATTTTGCTCTGACTATTGGACGAAGATGGCTCCCATTCCATACGTCGTGCATTGAGGATATCGGATCCGGACCTTCAGGCGGCTAGCCAACGCAAGACCACTGGTATGTACCCGAAAATGAACTCTTGAAAGTTATTTTTGCACGTAGTTTTAGGCCTCAAAAACTTAATAATCATATGCGGGCTTTCAGGATCAACGCATATGTCGTCGTATGCACCGCATTTGCCTACGGAACGATGCATATGCTAAAACACTCCTAGGCTATGATAGGCATTTTAGGCATTAAATGCATTTGTATTAAAATGCACCACATATGTGCGTATGGAACGCATCTGGATTAAGGATGTATGCATGTAGGTTAGTTAACCGCATTTGCATTAGTGAAACGCATATGCATCAGGTAGACAGGGTATAAGAAATGCACCGCATTTTATTTTCTGCATCGCATTTGTAGTAGTTATAAATTGGATTGGTAATATGCAATGCATATGGAATATGTGACGCAAATGCCTTGTCATGCAACGCATTTGTATGAATGCACTGCATTTGTGATAGTGAGCCGCCTTTGGCTGGTAAAATTTTCCGAAAAAAATTTCTAAGAAAAAAAACTTGAATTTTTTTGACATGTTGGTTGAAATGCAGGTTGTTTTAGATCCGATCTATATGCGGGAGACACATCCAGACACCTTCGATCTGAGAGATTGTCTGAGTAGTGCAGATATACGACTCTTGTGGAGACTTGGTCTACGTCACTATCTTTTGATGCCCACTATTCAGGCAAATAGAGGGATGCTCACCGTGTTGTGCGAGCAATGGCACTCTGAGACATCATTATTTCATATGCCAACTAGGGAGGCGACTGTCACATTGGAGGATGTGTAAAGGATACTTAGACTGTCGATCAAAGGAGAGCAGGTGATGTATGATACCCAACGTGGATTGATTGAGCTAGCCAGATTTTATCAGGTTGACGATATTAGTAGGCTCGGCATTGAGCATTATGAGATCAGATGGCCAGTGTTGGTAGATAGATATGAGAGGATTGACTGTATATTATGTACACTGATAGGTGGGATAGTATTACCAGATTGATGGGGTCATGGTTTTCCTATTGGATGGGGAGATATGTTGGTGGGTATGTTAGAGAGAGAGACCATCTATGCCTGGGGTCTGTGTCTATTAGGGATGTTTTATTTCCATTTAAATGATATTGCATACAGAGACGCACAGTCGTTGAGTTGTGGGACCACTCTTCTGATGGTTTGGGCATGGGAGAGGATAGTTGTTTTTTGACCTTTGGTTACTATAGAGCGACGAGAGAGATCTCCGTGTGTTTTCCGATACATGGGACATATCACTCAGAGCCATGTGGGAGATACTGGATATTGGAGACATGCACTTGACATCTTAGATCAGTTCACTTAGAGACCATACATGAACTGTGAGCAGTGGTCTGATGAGGATAGACATTTTCCATATTGTAGACAAACATAGTACCTGATTGGGAGGACTATTTTGAGCGTGCACATCATAGAGAGACACTTGCCAGGGCAAGTTTTGAGACAGTTCGGAGAGGTTCAGGATGAGCCTCGAGGTCGAGCAGATTTTGCTCGTTCATCCAGAGAGGTTCCACACTGGGGGCCCATGATTCCAGTAGCTACTGCAGAGGTAGAGATACAGGCCTTACAACCATTATAGTGGGGATGGAGAGACGGAGTAGCAGATCCAAGGACTATAGCTACATATGACACATGGTGGGCGGAGCATTGTCTGATTCCTTACACAGATCCGGATCAGCCGGCACTAGTAGAGAGATGAGGCATAGGGCTGAGAAGACGGTAGAGAGGTAGATGTGGCAAAGTTGGAGGGAGGGGTGGTGGGGATGATGGTAGAGGAGGGGGTGGTGCCAGAGGTGGTAGACGAGGATGGAGAGGGCAGAGAGGGGGTCGGGTAGGTGGACTTTCACCTATCTGAGAGATTGTGGTAGAGGATGTACCAATGTTGGACATCGGAGATGGAGCTGATGCACAGGTCGGAGATGAGCATGCTACCGAGGAGGCAGTAGTAGAGGAGCATGTAGAGGTAGAGATTGGCGGAGAGGATGTCACAGAGGATGAGGATATGGATATGGATATAGACCCTCTAGGTATTATGGTAGGATATGGGGAGGAGGATGTTGAGGAGGAGACACCTATGGAGGAGTGAGAGAGAGAGCTCAGAGATCGGATTGTGGAGGGGAGATGGGAGAATGATGCCCCTAGGGATGGTGATAGGGAGGCCATGGAGGAGAGACTCTGACTAATGATAGTAGAGTTTGATGCCATGAGGATAGAGAGAGACAGTGCCTGTGCAGAGTTAGATGTTATGCGGATAGATAGAGACAGTGCTCGTATGGAGAGAGATAGTGCACTCATGGAGAGGGATCGGGCCATAGTTCGGAGATAGGAGATAGAGCAACAATTAACAGAGGTCAGATGTCTATGTAGTGGCACTTCATCTAATGGTATGGTATGTGATTTATTCATATCAATAGAGAGAGCTACTTATTACAAGGATTTATATGAGGCAATGATGTCAGCAGAGAGACGAGCTCCTAGATTTTTAGAGGTTCACAGCCAGAGATCACAGAGCAAGAGTCACACCAGGACACAAAGTATAGAGGGTGTGGTAGGACCACTGAGGGCAGGTCTGTATGAGAGGCCTTCCACCTCACAGAGAGCACCTTTGAGGATTTTCCCACCACCTTCACCACGCGACAGTCATGGCAGTGGGACACGTTGACACTTGTTATATGTGTAGATATTGTATTTTGATCAGAGAGCCTATGAGATCATTTTTATTTATGGATACATTCGGACATTGTACTATGACACATTATTTTGAGTGATATATATATATATATGATTTTGGCGGCTTCTATCTGATATGCAATTCTATTTTATGGATGATGCATTATTTCTATATGATTATGTTTCCTAGATGATGTATGTACATGTGTTATGAATGAATGTTTCTACATGATGAGTTTATGATGTTTATAATGATTCTATTTGAGAATGGATGTAATGTTCTAAATGATGCTTATTTATATGTGATGGTGATATGTACATGCAATGTTTACATTATGTATCTTATGATGATGAAATGCCTATTATGTCATGATTTTGTAGATATGCAATGAATATGTCAATGTTCCTATATGTGTAAAATGCAATGTAACTATATGAAATGCTTATAATATGTATGCATATGCAAATGATCTAATGTTTTTGTTGTCACAAGACTTTATCATTATGTCAGAGAAGAAATGTTAGCATGAATGAATTTAGAATGTTAGTAAGAAATAAAAAAGGTTGATTGATTGAAAAACATATGATCTTCGATATATTGCCAAATATTCTATGCTTGCTTGTTATCATTATTGGGTAGGACATGACACAAATGGATAGTACACACCATGATATGAGATATACCATAGTGTACAAAGTCATCCATCTACGAAAAATAGATAGTCACAGACAAGGAATGTCTTAACTCAGACTAAGGACAAGATGCCCCAGTCGTTTTGTCTTAAAAAACCACAGACAGCAGACAAATAAAAGATGGGTCACGAGACATCATTGCCCCTCTAAATCCTTGAGGAAACTAGAAACATGACTCAAAAACCAAAGCTAAAAATACAGTTGACAGAAATCAGCCAAAGAAAAAGAGTCCTAAGACATCCTTGCTTCTCTAAATCCTTCAAGGGACATCCTTAAGAAAGCTAGTAACCAAACTTAATTCACAAATCGATAAAAAGATAAGACAAAATAAGATATAAAGTCATAAAGCCAAATAAAAATATTCGCCAAAACTTGATCTTGTGGGATTGTTTGATTGTTGATGTTTGACATAGCGTAATGTGAGGGATGACACATACCACAATAAGACGTTAAGTCTGGTTTTGACTTGGTGACTATCTGTATAAGACATGACAAAGCCTGGTTTCAGAAAGACACATGTCATATAAGACATTGGAGATTGATAGCATTGATGCGACAAGCTACATGAGGCTATGACAATTTGACAGCATTTGTTGACAAGAAAGACATATGTTGCTTAAGACATAGGTTGATCACTTTGACAATGTGTTTGATATTGACTTGATGACTTTGAGATGTTTGCCTTATCGATGCATGACTTGTTTTGATTCCTTGACTGATAAAAAGTGTGTGTGTAGACAGTGTATGACATGAGATGATACCCTAAAGTACTAACCTAAGCCAATGATATGCAATGTGTGTGATAGTGAATGCGATAAACCCTATTGGATTGACCTAGTGTGGTCTCGGGGGCTCATCGATTGATTAGCCTTGCCTATTTTGTACACACAGAGACCTCATAGTTCGACACGACCAATGACTTTGAATATACAAAGAGTCATGATTTTAATGTGTGATACATGACAAACCTAGATAGACAGACCTAATGCCTTAGGGGCACATCGATTGATGGCCTTGCCTACATCCTAGTCGTAGAGGTAACGTAGTTCGACTATGTCCACAACTGACTTGACTTTTTTTTGGTATTTTCTGACATGTTTTGATTTTTTTTGGACTTTTGAAGTTTTCTAATGTTTTGGGGATTTTTCAAGACATTTTCGATGGTGTAATTTTATGTACAAGGTCCTCCTAGAACAAAACAAGGATTTTCCCCCAGTTGGGAATAGACTTGCAAGATGGAGTGGGGAGTGTGACGAAATGGAATTTGATGTCAATCGTTCCAAGCAATGGATAAGACAACTATTTATTATGATGGATGATGAAAAATTCTGATTGGAATGATGGTAGACGAAAGAGCGAGCTTAACTACACATAGCGCCTATTCGCCGGGTTTTCACCATGGTACTTATCCATAGCGCCACCGAAGCGGTTTTCACTATTGGATGAATTATTTCTATTTACTATTTTGATTTTCTCAAAAAAATTGGTATTACAAAGATGCCTATTTGCCAGGTTTTCATCAAGGTAACCATTTTTTTTTCCTTTTTTTGTATTTACTAGATTAAGACACAGATTCTCAAAAGCTATACATAGAACCTCTTTAGATGAAGGTTGTTGATAGGTGACAAAAGTGGCTCTCCTTTAGGAGTAGAGAGTTGGTACGCTCCCAATCCAAAAGCTTTTGTGACTATATAGGGCCCCAACCAATTAGGTTCAAACTTACCTAGCTTTTCTCGTTCAGCTTGATTCTTAGGATTCTCCATTAAAACTGGGTCTCCAATGTCAAAGTGTCTAATTAGAACTTTCCTATTATAGCTACGATGAAGACAATTCTGATATGCTTGCAAATGGTCTAGTGCTTTCTGTCTTCGTTCATCCAATAATTCTAGCTCTTATAACCTAGATACACGGTATTCTTCATCGTCAATGTGACCCTTCAAGGATACCCTCAGGGAAGGTATTTCAACCTCAATAGGTAAGAGAGCTTCGGATCCGAAGACTAAGGAGTATGGATGCTTGTGCGGTAAGCCCATTAGGTAGGATTAAGCGGTAGGTGCCAGTCACGACCAGCATCATTGACAATCTTTTTTAGAATTCTAACAATGGTTTTATTAGATGCCTCGGCTTGGCCATTACCTTGTGGGTAATATGGGGTGGAAAAATGATGTTTGATATGGAACTCTTCACATAAATGGTGTACTTCTTGGTTCTTGAATGGGTGGCCATTGTTTGTGATTATGGACTAGGGTACACCATACCAACAAATGATATAGTTTAGGATAAACTTAGATATATGTGTGTCGGTGATGTAGGTCATTGGAATAGCTTCAATCCATTTGGTGATTTATTCGGTGGCGGTTATGACGAATTTATGGTCGTTGGATGATGGAGGGTGTATCTTACCTATGAGGTCCAGTCCCCATTGGGAAAAGGGCCATGGTGATGTAATCGGACAAAGCTCTTGTGCTGGTGCTCTTATCAAATCTCCATGTATCTGACACTATATACATTTCTTTACAAAGATATATGAGTCTTTCTCCATTGTAGCCCAATAATAACCTAATCTCATAATCTTATGGGCTAAAGTAGGACCACTCGAATGGGATCTGCATATACACTCGTGCACTGATCGCAAAGTTGTTTGTGCTTATTTAGTATCGAGACATATCATTAGGGTGTTATCTAAGGTACATCTATACAAGGTATCTCCGATGATGGTGTATTTAGTTGACTTACGGATAAAAGTTCTGCATTGGTTATTGGACAAGTCTAGAGGTAAGGTTTGGTCATTTAGATAGTCAAATATGTCTTTATACCAAGGGGAAGCAAGACCAAAAATCATACACACCATCGCAGTATCAGGGACATCATAGGTAGGGACCAATAGTTGTTCAACCAGAAACTCAAACTTACGCACGTTACTCGAAATATCCAATAAGGAACCCACAGTTGCCATAGCATCTACAGCCCTATTCGGAATACATGGGTATTTGTTGAAAGGTAATTTCATTAAAGTACTACTTGAAACTATCGGCCATGCACTTGTAGGGGGCGAGCTTCTCATCCTTAGTCTCATAATCATCATTTACTTGCCGGATTACTAGCTGAGAATCACCAAAAACATGTAGGCTCTTAATCTTCCACTGTGCTGCCATTTTTAATCATGTCACTAAGGCTTCATACTCTGCTATGTTGTTGGTACAAGGGAAAGCAATACGGAATGATTTAGGAATGGTATCGCCTTGAGGTGTAACAAATAAGATACCTACTCTTGAACCACGATTTGTATGTGATCCGTCAAAGTATAATTTCCATTCAATTTTAATGACAATGTTGAAGAGAAATTCATCAGGAAAATCTACCACTAAAGGATGGTTTTCCTTCATAGGTGCATCTACTAACTGATCTGCAATCACCTATCCTTTTATAGCCTTCCTCTCCACATATTGGATGTCATACTCGCTAAGTATCATAACCCATTTAGCCAATCGACCTATTAGTGTTGCCTTACTTAGGAGATATTTGAGAGGATCTATCTTTGCTACCAACATTGTTTGACGATTTAGCATATAGTGCTGAATTTTCTGAGTAGCAAAGACTACCGCAAGATAGGCACATTCTATGTTGCTGTAATTCAATTCATATCCTACCAAGGTACGACTAATGTAATAGACTGCTCTTTCATGACCTTGATCATCGTTTTATGCGAGAAGAGCCCCTAATTCCGACTGAGTTGCTGAAATGTATAGTATCAATGGTTTTCCATCTCTAGGTGGCATTAAGACAGGTGGAGTGATAAAATAGTCCTTGATTTGTTGGAAAGCATCCTGACATTTAGGTGTCCACACAAATGGTGCTCCTTTCTTGAGTAGATGTTGAAATGGATGTATTTTATCTGCTAGTTGTACAATGAAATGCTTGATGGACTGTAATCGTCCTTGTAGTGCTCTTAGTTGACCAATGCTGACTGGAGGAGGAATTTCTATAATAGATCTTACCTTCTCTGGATCTACTTCAATGCCTCTTCTGGAGATGATATACCCTAGAAGCTTCCTTGATTTCACTCCAAAGACACACTTCTTTGGATTCAACCTGACATTGTAATTCTCTAGCCTTAGGAATATCTTGTCTAGAACCTTCAAATGATTTGCCCTTGTCATAGTCATTGCCCATTGATAGGTAGCTCCCACATTCTTAAGGCCAAAAGGCATAACATTCCAACAGTATGTGCCCCATGGACATGTGAATATTGTCTTGTGTTGGTTTTCAGCTATGATTTTGATTTGGTTATATCCAGAGAAACCATCCATGAGGGATAGCATCTCTATCCTGCTGTAAGATCTACTATCATGTCTATGTTCGGAAAAGGGAAGTCATCCTTAGGACATGCCTTATTGATGTCTCTAAAGTCTGTGCAAATGCGAATGGCCCCAGTTGGTTTAGTCACTAGCACAAGATTTGATATCCAGTCTGCATAGTCTATCGTCCTTATGAATCCTACATCCAGAAGTTTCTTGAGTTCTACTTTGACCAATAGAGCAATTTACGGATGCATTTTCCTTAACTTATGTTTGAATGGCTTAATACCTGGTTGTAGTGGTAGATGGTGCAATATTAGGTCTGGATCTAGCCCAGGCATGTCCGCATATAACCATGCAAATTTTATCTATCTCTATTAAAGAAGCTGCAAAATATACCATCCAAGGATTCTCTTATGTACCTATGTTGACTTCAACAGACTCTTCTACTAGCATCAATGACTTTTCCTATTCAACGGGGAGAATATTTAAACCTCTATCCTTGGGTGCCTCTAAGAGGTTTTCGCCCTCGGATACGTCCTTTATTTTGATTGTTTCTTTGTCCAAAGGTGCCTTTCGGTTTTCACCTAGGGACTCATTTTTATTTTCATTGTCTTTTTTCTTTTTATTCTCATTTTTGTGACTAGAGGTGTAAATAGACTCCCCAAAATATGCTTTTTCATCCAAGTCTATGGTAAAACTAGCTTTATGATCCCCTCTTGGTATGCCTTCTTGAAGTCCCATGAACTCAGCTATTGCTTCGTCATTCTTGAATGTGTCTATGATGGGTGTACCTTGTTGATCCAAGTTGATAAGTTAGGGATATATGAGAGGCATGTCATCATCGGATTTATCAAAGGTGGAAGCTAACAAGGTGAATATAGAATGGTTGACATGATCACAGAAGTTTTGGACTAACTCCTTGTTCTTTTTCCTATGGGTAGGTAAAATCTGTTGTGGGACTATTGTAAGGGTTGAATCATCAGAAGATGGTTTGTGAGGTGCCCAAGATGCATGATCAAGGGTTTCCCAATAATAGTGCTTATGCCATTCTTCTTTGGACAAGTGTTTCCTATGACAGGGACTAGATGGTTTTGGTACAGGTTTTATCTTTAGGTCCAATTCTCCAAATAGAGCATCTATGTTCATGGTACTGGTAGAGGAAATGGAATCCCATTCACAATCGCTTGAGTCGGGAGATTCATCGTAAACTGGGGGAAGTGGTTCATGAGATATCTCGATGTCTGCACAAGCACTCACTTCCTCTTGAAATGGTGACGAAATACTAGGAAACCCAATTCTAAGCGGTTGAAACCCTAGCACTAGGTATTTTGGTCATGGTGAAACAATGATCGGTTCCATCCTTCCATTTTGATGTAATCCTAACCCACTGTGCCTGTCATAACCTTCATTCTGCATTATCTTAAAGCCTTTTCCATATTGGTCCTTAGCTATTTGAATAGACGGCAAGGGGTATTCATTATCTTCTTGGTACAACCAGGAGGTAATATCATCTTGATCCACAATTTGTTCACTTAACTCTCCCCATTTGGTCAATGTCATTGTAGGGGGAACATGAAATGTGACTACTGACTGTCTTCGATCTGCCTTGGGTAACCCATATTCCTTAGGTGGAACCAGTTGACTGACATAGTAGGATGCCTTCATGTAATATTCCCCACATCCCTTGTCTTGGATCTCGACCTTTGGAGTGGATGATCGTGGTTTGAATGAAATGGACTTGGTAAGATGTGATGGATCAATGTATAGGGATAAAGTGGATGATGATGGAGCTTCTTGGTTAGCTGGTACCTGTCATTGTGGAATTTCCCTTAGGCTTGTACAATACTGAAAAGGATCTAGATCACCATCAATCGTTATCTCGGTGCCATTATACAGGAATTTAAGACATTGGTGATATGTTGAAGGTACGGCTTTCATTGCATGTATCCAAGGTCTACCTAACAACAGGTTATACAAAAGGGTGAGATCCAAGAATTGGAAGCTGGTGTTCACAATTGTTGGGCCAATTCTGATAGGGAGTGTGACAACTCCTTTGGATGATCTTTCCTCATCATCATAAGCCTTGATGACTATAATTTTAGAGGTGTCTACGCATTCTTCTGAGAATCCTAATGCCTTAACCAATTTTAGGGTACACAGGTTCAAACTTGCTCCTCCGTCTACCAAGACTCGTCTGACTTTGGTTTGATGGACTAGGACTTCAAGATGTAAGGGGTCATTATGATCAGACTTTTTGGTTGAGTAATCTTGTTGGGAAAATGTCGCATGATGCAAGTTGGTTAAATATCCCACCATTTCTTTGAAATGATTGACATCTAAGTCTATAGGAATAGTCGTGCTCTATAAAGCTTTGTCAAGAATGGCTCGACGCTCAGGTGATAAAGTCAATAGTTCCAAAATGGATATTTGTGTGGGGGTTTTACTCAATTGATCAAGGAGGTTGTATTTAAACTTGGAAGCCTGTGTAGGTGGCTTAGAAGAAGGACTTGGAATAGTTATATTTGTTTTGCATGTATCTACAGCACATTCAGGATGCTTCTTGATTGTGATGGTATCGACATGTTCATTTATAGCTTGGAGGTTATATATGGTCTTTCCTTTTCCATAGTCATACTTGGTGTTTGCGTAATTGGCTGACGGAGAATTCTTGGTTTCCGAACTGGAGGCTTTTCCTTTCGTGTGGTCATGTAACAGGTCTGTGAAGACCTTATGATCATTGTTCTTGGTATTTTTCTGCCCATTGACCTTTATGGTTCCGTTTTCAACAAATTCTTGTATAATATTCTTCGGTTGGCGACATTGTTGTAGGTTGTGTCCTTTCATTCGATGATAGTCACAAAAAGTGTTATCATCCCACCATGAAGGTTTAAACTGTCTAGGATCATACTCTCTTGGTTCCAAAGGTTTGATGAGATTATTTTTAATCAATTCCTTGAAAACTATCTCAATTGGTTGTCCTAAAGGAGTAAATTCACGCATAGGAAATATTCTTTGAGGTCGTTGTTGCTGTGAATTTTGGAGATAATTGGTTGTTTGATCTAGACTATTCATCTTGTCTTGATTGGATTTGTAACCTCTAAGTGTGATAACTGGTCCCATATGTATGTTTTTAGCATCAACAATGTCATCATATGTAACATTTTTGTTTCTAGGCCAGAATTTATTCCTATCATTGGGTGCGTTTTGATGTTGAACCACTGGATTTCTACCTGGTACCTTAATTTCTCCTTTGGCTATAAGGCCTTTTTCAAGGATGATTCCCTTTTGTACCAAGTCTAGGAATGAAGTACAAAAATGTACCCTTAAGTCACTTTGCAGTTTTGGATTGATGTTTTCGAGGAATATCGTGACCTTTTGCTTTTTTGGTATTTCAACTAGATATCTGCTAGCTAGACTTCTCCATCTCTAGAAGAAAGTGGCGAAAGTTTATCCATCTTCTTGTGTTGTGTGACACAAGGTAGCTATGGTTATTTCATTGTCTATGTTAAAGGAAAAGTGTTTGACAAACTTCTCAGCTAATTCACCCCAAGATCGTATGCCATACGGTAATTTAGAAAACCATTCCAGTCCTATCCCGATAAGGGTTTGCAGAAATAGTCTCATCAAGTATGTGGGGTCATATGATATGTCCATGCATGTCATTGAGAATTCTCTAATGTGTTCCAAAGGACTCTTCCTCCCATTATACTTAGGAAAATTCGGTATAATGTATCCATGGGGGAAAGGTGTCATATAAAGTGCTTTATTGAATGGACATGGACATAGATCTTGCGCTGAGATAGTTCGTTTTCTTGACATAGACATGTTGTCCATCTGTTGTTCAAGAGTTTACATTTGGTTCTGCAGAACATCTACTTGTGTCAAGGACATGTTGTTTGCATTGTTTGGATCAATTTAGGTGTTCTGATATGCCATGTTCTGTGATGGGTTGTGATTTGGTGAGGGAATATATCCCGTTAGAATGTTCTAATTTGGTATAGGAATATTTCATGTCTGAATGTTCTGATTTGGTATAGGAATATTTCCTGTCTGAATGTTCTGATTTAGTGTAGGAATATTTCCTGTTTGAATGTTCTGATATGGTATAGGAATCCTCATACCAACTTTGGATCTCTTACCAATAGTGTTGGTGCCAAAGGGGTTGGAGGAAGTTGCCCCCACAATAAATTGTAAACCCTGTGTTATGTTGAAAGGGATTGTGCTTACAATTGACGATGTTTGAGTAGATACGCTAGTTGGTATCGCTGCGGTAATTTGGGGAATAAAAACACTTGACCTCACAGTTTGCGTTGGTTGAGTAGACTGTGTTTTCAAAGTATGAATATCAAATCCTGGTGGTAGTGTGGCACCTTCTACTAGCAACTTTGCTAGATATCGTTGGTGATCATTTGCCAAACACTCATCCATAAAGGATGCAAACTCAGGATCTTGTACGGTGGTGTCTATGTCTTCGATATAAATTCATCCATGTGTGTCTCTACTGACGTGTTTTTCAAGAAAAGGTTTGTGTGGTCTCTCACTTCCTGATGGTTGATTTCCGAATGGATTGATGAATTCATTAGGGTCCGACATTGCTTTATATTTCTTTTGAGACCTTGTTTCGACCATGAAAAGTTGCTCAAAAAAGGGTAATGCAGACTATGTCTAAAAACTAATATGACCTATTTCTATGTTTTTTTTGTGGATTTTCTGAGAATAAGGATGTCGCTAAAATGATTTCTAAAAAGACATACACTAAGATGACGTATGGTAGGACAGAAAATATGCAAAAT
Source organism: Sequoiadendron giganteum (assembly GCA_007115665.2). Classification (NCBI taxonomy): domain Eukaryota; kingdom Viridiplantae; phylum Streptophyta; class Pinopsida; order Cupressales; family Cupressaceae; genus Sequoiadendron; species Sequoiadendron giganteum. The sequence goes on from CM021108.1 coordinate 266,629,296, forward strand.
CTCGAGTAGACTATGATGATAAATGAGTCTAAGATGGGTATAACCTACCACTTATGGAATAAATGAATGCAATGATTTGTGTTTGACCAAGGAACCTGATTGTCGGACAAGGACAGTTGACAAGGTGAATTTTCCAAACTAGACTGTTGAGCTGAAAAGATTCACTAATAGGACCAAAGTGACTAGGTTCAATGATGAGGACAAATTATAACATGAACGTATCCAATGACACAGAAAGTTGTTTTATTCGACTATATGCAATTTCCTAGAAAGTATCTAAATGCATGCAGCTTAGGATGACTTATGACTAAGATGTATATGACACCTAATAATGCAAGGTTTTGAGAAAACTTTTTCTAGTTTTTGTCCAAGGTTGATCTTTAGAAACATAAGTGAAAATGACAATGATGTTTCGGACTTAGTTTGCAGTTTTCGAAGTTTTTTTTGTTGACAGTCAAATGCGGTTCACCTAACAGTTACGATTCTATTTTTGATAGATGTGGTTTAGCATGCACATGCGGTAATTTGACTAAAACCTCATTTCAGATATTGACACAGTTTGGACTTTTTGACAGATGCGGTTTTCGTTATGATAGATGCGGTTTGCAATACGCATGCGGTTTTCTGACAGATGCGGTTTTTCAATATGCATGCGGTGATAAATATGGACTCTATAAACCTAAACTTTATGAAAGACACTTGCGGCTTGAAAATTGATAGATGCAACTTGCATATACACATGGGACTCTAAATTTGACAGTTGTGGCTCGTAATATCGAGACTGTTAAAATGAAATTTTTGACAAACACATGTAGCTTTTCCCCTAACAAATGCGACTTGCTAAGACACATGCGGTGTTAAAATTGACAGTTGTGACTCACTTTTTGATAGTAGAATTTTTCCGAAAGTTTTTTTGATTGACTCCTTTTGTTGATCAAGATTTTTGATGAATACAGCAAACACAAGCACAAAAATCAATATATTTTCAGTTTGTGATGATAGAACTATTAAGACCCGAAAACATTTACAACCTAGGCTTTTTGGACAATATTTACTGAATTCTTACTTGGATTTCTCTAGCTACGCATATTTATGGCGGATGACTAGTAGCTTGACCCCATTGGCTCCCCTTCGTGGCACTCACTTATACAGGGCAGCCAAGCTACTGTACCCATGAAACTCCCATGGCATACATCTCATCTCCACACATAAACCGTTAGAATGTAAGATGGCTTCATAGGGCCGACCCTGCTGCGCCAGCAAATAGGTAGGATTTTGGCAAAACTACAACAAGGTGTTTAATAAGGGCATTCCATTCGTGGGGCACTATTCAACTTCGGCGAGATCCCATTTCTGCCCTTCTCATTGAAACAGTGAGCGTGATTTCTGGGCTTTCTCTAGAAATCCATTTTTATATAATGGGTGGAAGTCGCTGGCTAAAGCGTGTTACCGGTCTGAGTCATCTTGGGGTGAGTACTTTTTCCTACCAAGACAGGCCCAAATTCTAGAGTCAGTAACCATTTCTCTTACACCCAGGATCGCATGACTGCACAAGGGGAGAGGATACTCCGATATACTGAATCATAAAGGGTGACAAATTTGTGCTTCCACACCAGACAAAGCAAACACTGATTCTTTTTATTCCAAATGATAGTTATTTATCTACTAAATAGAAAGCTTACTAAATAAATAAAAATAAAGGCATTAGGTCCTGCATGCAAACTGATCAGTAGTTCATTGTTCTTGTCTTCGGCTTTCATCCTGCAAAAAATATTGTCTTTGGTTTTTATTGTCTTCTATGCTTCATCCTACAAAACTACGTTAATCCTCCTTGACATAGCTGCAAACAACCATTAGCAAAAAATAAAAAATATGGTGAAAAATGAAAAAGGAAAACGCAGATGTACGAAAGTTTTAAAAAAATGAAAAAAAAACTTTACCAGATAGATGCGGCTTTTGGAACCACAGATGCGGCACGGGTTTAAAAATGGATGCGGTTCGTGTTGACAGTCGGTCGCGGGTCAAAATTTTGACAATCGGATGTGGTTTAGAGCTTCACGAATGCGGTGCGGAATGGCAGATGCGTCGCGGTTTATAGAAGATGTGGCTCTCGTATACGGATGCGTCATTTTGTTAAGCAGATGCGGTGTGCCATATGATAACCTACAAAATAAAATAAAAAATAGAAGGACGGAAAGATGAAAAGATGTGCGAATTTGAAGCGTGTTCACGTCGAGTTCACCAAATGTAACATAGAATAAAATCTAGATATGTATCTGCAACTAGAATAAACGATGTTAATCCTAATCTAAACCAATATTAATCTAAATCAAACAACAAAGAACGAATAAGTAAACATAATAAACTAAACAAATCAATTGAAAAGCTCTCACCGAATATGCGTCCACTCCTTCGAATTATCTCGATTTCCCTTCTCCATTTTGTTGTTTCAGTATTTTTGTCCTCAGATTTTTAGTATTGATGCAAGCATAACCTTTTTGAATGTCTAAGCAAAATATCGAAGATAAGTTTCTTCTCAAAAGTGTATGATTTTGGGAGGAATAATGATAATGACAGGCCATTTTATAGATTTTGGGTTTTCGAACGATCGGCTCAGATTCAAAGAGATATCGACGGACAAGATTGATGAATGTCATGCAATGTGAGTTATGTCTCAGATAGAACGTGAGTTAGAACATGAGTCAGAAAAGACTGCAGGATAAAGATTAAGTTAGAACGATAACTTAATCTTGTGTCAAGACTATTCGAAACTAGAAATAACACGAGTTTCAGATCTTAAATAAACAATTTAATCTTAAGTTAAGAGTCTTCGAAAATAGAAGAAATAGACTTTGAATGTCAAAGACAAAGTTAGAACTCGAAGATGAAGAATTCGAATGCATACATAAATTAATTAATTAAATAAAGATATTTAATTAATGAACACATTCATGCATATGAGTTAGAACTAATTAACTGACTAGTTGTGATAGAGAGTCTTCTCGCAGAGACAATCAGATGTTAAATCCAGAGATAACTAGAGAACTAAAAATAGATCTCGAGTCAGAAGGTGAGTGAATAATTAGTCAACTAAATGATAGAATAATATGACATAAATAATTAATAAATGAATTAAATGTTAATTTAATTCAACATTTGAAAATGAAATTAATTTAATTAAATAAATAAAGATAATTTATTTAATTTAACTATTGTAAAGGTGGAATTGAATAATTAAATAATAAATATTTAATTATAGATAAAGGGGGTTAAATTGAATAATTAAATAAAGATATTTAATTATAGTTGAAATATGACAAAGGGGGTAATTAAATAATAAATTATTTAATTAAGAAGGAGGACTTAATTAGTTAGCGACATAATTAAATAAATATGATTTATTTAATTAATCAAGTTGAATAAAGATCAAAATGAATTAATTAATTAATTAAAAAGGGGTATTTAATTAATAGAGGAAATATGTGTTAGAAAGGGTAATTAAATAATTAACATTATTTAATCATGACCATGGATAATAGAAAATTATGTTGAATGTGTACTCGTAGGCCTAGACCAATTTTCGATGTCTACAGATGGTATTGAAAATAGGTATTTGCTTCATACCACTTAGGGTAAGGTTTTTTAACAGCTTTAGGATCTGGCAAAGTTACGATCTTATCCTTCAACAACTTTTGCAAGATGGAGGAATAAGATTCTGATAACTTTGTGAAATTTTATTTGTGTCTAAGTTTGTTGTCATCTACAATGGCTACTACATTTGCAACATCTTTTCCTTTCCCAGAGATTGACAAAATGGACTTTCCTTTAGGACGGGAGCACGAGGAAGGTCCCTCAAACTGAGCCTCCATCTGTTGATAATCTCGTAGAGCTACACACAAATGCATGAAATAAGGTTATTTCATAAGGGAAAACTTATCTTGTGAAGGCCTCTATAAGTTCCCTATGAATACCTTTTGCACATCAGAATCAGGTAATGGGTATGAGATTTGTGAATAGAGCGCTTGATATCACACTATGAAATCAATAATCTTCTTGTTATCTCCTTACTTGCATCGAACAAGATCAAAGAAGGTCATCTTAGGTCCGATGTTTGCTTGGAACTATCGTAGAAACTAGTTCACACGCTGATCAAACGTAAAGATGGAATTTTCAGGCAAGGAACAGTACCACTCAAGAGTTGTATCCTTTAGAGATTGGGGGAATAGTTTTTCCATCAACACATTGTGATGGAAGAATTCTATACATAAGGAATTAAAGGAGGAAACATGCATTTTCGGGTCCCCTTTGTCGTCATATTTCTCGAATTTAGGAATTTCCATCCCTTGTGGGAAAGGAGTATTTAGGATCACTACCGACGGTTGGCTATGTCAATAGAAGGGCTAGAAGATAGGCTGGACAGAAGCTTGGGAGATGTTTGCCAACTGGTTATGCATCTTACCCATATTCTAAAGAAGAGTGTTCAAAATTGGGTCATTAGAAGATATAGGACCAACGGAACCACCTCCAGATCCACCCCAAGAACCACCAAGGTGACTACCACCAGATTTGTTGCTGATGCCACAGCCACCAGTGTGACCTTTTCCGGAGCCACCGCCACTTCCAAAGCCACAACCATGACCTCCACCGAGGCCACTTCTGCTAGTGCCACTTTCACCACCAAAGCTACCACCACCACCAAATCTTGTTTTGATCATCCTACCAAATCCTCCACTTCTAGAGGTGACAAGAGGTGTGAAGTGAAAACCTAGAGGGGTTTTGTTTACTTTGACTATTTCACAACTTTTAGAAGTAGTGGGTATACTGACTAAAGGGACCATGTCATCCATGTATACATATGTGGGAGGCATCGACACTCCTAATTGTCTCTCATGTTCCTCAAAGGAGCCACCTTGTATAATGTTACTATGGTTCAAAGGGGTTCATGCTTTGGTAATACTAGTGAGACTAGCTAGGACTTCTACACATGTTTGGTCTTTTCCCACCATGTGTTTTATTTCCCTGATAACCTGAGTGTCCCTAGCTAGCTTCGGGTTTTTCTCCAGGTGGTTCTCCAAAGCACCCAACCCTTTGCTAAGACTAGCGACATAATCAAAAGGGATATGGACAGCTTCACGTTCATCTATGGATGATGATGTAGGCAATGCAAGAGGAGTAGGGACGTGGTCAGTTTCATCAAGGAATCTTGACACGCCCTCTGACACCTACTCTTGAATAGCAAGGCCAACTGCTGAACCGAAGAAAAGACCTATAGAGAAACTAGAAGTGACCTTCATCTTCTCCATCGAAAGGTGTCATACACTTCTCCTAACAATATACCCAGAGGTCATATATTGGGTTGTGATTCTCATAAACCTTCACAACACTCAGGGGTATGGCGATCAAAGGATACAAGGGAAAATCCTAAACACCAATGACTGAGCAAACGTTGATTCACGTTGGGTTCACCAAAAATGTAAGAGAGGGGGACCAACCATGTCAAGGCCCCAAGTCACGGAGGGTCAAGAGTAGAAGGCTCTCTTAACTTACCTCAACTTAAGGGAGTGTTAGGATACACGAGACAAGAATGATGAGGACTACAATGTCCTTCGACCACTCTATAGACCCGAGACTTGAAATGGGGCTAAGCGAGTCATTTTTGGGGGTTAACTCTGTGTCTTAGAGATCTCTCTACCCAAGGATGAAATCGCAGCTCAGGGAAGACAATGTAGTGCACTGACATCTCTTAGGTGTGTTGGCATCTGTATGACCAGAGGACTTAAGAGACAAGGTTGAACTCAAGAGAAAAGACTAACAACCTAGCTAGTTATGTTCAAAAGGCCAAAATGACACTAGGACATAGATAAAGTATGTATAAATATGATAAAGAAAATAAATAAGAGTAAGGATAGCGAGGAAGATCTCACAAAGGTGCTTGGTCACTAGCAAGCTCCAAGGATGCTTCCACCTGCACACAAGAGAGAGGAAAATGGTTGGTGGCTGTATAGGGGCCTGCCTCAGTTAGACCCCCATTTTGGTGTTTCCACCTCCATAGACAGCCAAGATAATGATAATGGAGAAAAGTATGCTAAATCAATAAATGGAGTAAAGAGCACTAAAGCACTACAAAACAATGTTATGCTACTCAACCAAATCGTAGAGGAAAGGAGTAGAAAGCGTACGACCTCCACCAAGAGCTCACTAGGTAATGGGGGATAAAACGAGAGGACTCAAGCCTCTACTGCAATGGTGTTGGTTCCAAACTTTCTCTATGAAGTTGGAAGAGTGTTGATGTTGTTTCATTGGAGCACAAAAATGTTACTCGATGCTTGGATCTTGAAGAGATTGTGAAGAAGCTGCATAGAGATTGTGGAAGAGCCTTAAAAAAATGAATGAATAGTGAATTTTAAGGAGAGATGAAGAAAAATGACCATATTTGGGTTGGTTGGTCAAAGAGGGCGTTACAATTCAACTTCCAATGGGAAGTGTAACGCCTCTACAGGCTCTAGCCATGAGAATCTTCTAGGGATGTAAGCAGACCGCGTGGATGTCTACACGCCACATGAGCATCTGTGATAATTATTCCTCTACCGACAGACAGAATGGGTGCCAAGTGGAACAAAGGTAGCAGGCTTATGTTTAATTTCGCTTTCGGATTTGGTTTTCTAAGGCGAGGATGTGTAAAAGGGGAATTTGTGTAAGGGGTGCAAATTCTCACCTATACAATTTATCATTGGTTGACATCATTTATGTTTGATACTAGGATGGCATCTGACCATCTCCAAGCCCCCAAATTTCATTCTTGTTTAATGGAATCATCCTTGCAAAATTCTTTTGCAATAGTCCATCTTCCATAAATCCAAAAAATTCACCTCTAGTAATGAAATGTTCATTCCCTCGACAATCCCTATTAATCATATGTGACTTTAGTTGGCAAGGAAATAAATGAATGAACAATTAAAAATTAAAAAATTAGAAACACAAATATAAACTCATGCCCATTCCATCATGCCTCTTATATATGATTCATCTCTATGGCACCCATTTCTATGTATTAATTAAGGATAATTTGAGCATATCTTGCCTAGGAAGCCATTCCTTATTCTCATGTTGTGGAAGTGAAATTTGGTTTATTTTAATTTTTTATTGCCCATTGGTGTTTGGGTTAGGTGGCATCAATTGAAGACAAGTAGTTTATATCTTTCCATATGATATAAATGAAGCCCCTCATTTATCACATCGAAATCCCTTGGAATGTGAACCCTCGAGAGGCAAGTTTTATAAACATTAGAAAATAAATCAAACAAATATTCTAAAAATTCATGATATATACCTTGTCACTTATTGTATCTCATACAACCATTACATAATTGGAAATATAATTGATAATTTTCCTTGTGCTAGGATTTGTATCAAAACAACTAACATCTTGGCATAATATAATTTTAAAATATTGCATTCTCATGCGAGTTGATTGTTATTCCCCTGTTACATCCATCATGATATTTTTAGATAAATAAAACAATTAGTCAAATTGATTATCCTCTAAATGGTAGTTTGCATACTCATGCAATAGGTAAATTAGATGAATAGATAATATATAAATGATGCAAAGGATTTATTTCATTAATTAATATGTTCTACATTATAAAAAACAACACCAAACTATGAAGATATTTAACTAAATAGGGGCCCAAATTATATGCATAAAGACTAAATGATATTATCATGATAATATTCACTAAATAAGACGTTTTTCATTCAACATCACAAATGTTGAACAAGTAATAAAGATTACATTACTAGTTTTTAAACGAGTGAATTAAATAGCAATAACATCAAAATAAGAAATAAGCATGGGATATTTTACAATAATAAAAATTGGGTATTAATTATTGTTTAAAAAATATGTAGGACAATAATGATAGTATTACTAAATACTATATTAAAAAAATATTGGTATTGTCCTTAATATATTAAATTATTTAATAATAAGAATATCATTTTAAAGGTAGTTTTGTTAATAAGGAAAAAGACTACTTGGTAACGAAAGCTAAATAAAGTTTTTAATGTTTCCAATATTGGTAGAGTGTTATGGTTAAGTTGTTGTGATGTTGTTATTTCCATCAAGATTCAAACTCCATTGGGGTGTAATTGTTGAGTATTTATGTTGGAAATGAGGTCCCCTAGCTATGACCTCATTGGTTCATAGCTCCGTGTCAAAAGCTTTTACCCATCTAATAAATTTTAAAAAATAAATTTATTAATGTTTTTTATATAAAATGCAGGGAAAAGGGAACCTAAACCTGAACAAAGAACAATGAACATGCCAACTGGCCAGCAAAACTACCACCACAAAATAGCAAGGTCAAAAAGCTAGACCCAAACCCCACAACAAAACAAAAACCCTAACTAGAATGAAACAACATAAACCAAAAGCCAACCAAATAGCTAAAGATAGAAAAAAGAGATCATAAACTAACATAAACAAGAGGGAATGCAAGCCCATAAAATACCATGGCGCAACAACTAGAAACAAGAGACATAAAAGACATATATTACTTTATGGCATTGCAAATTAATACCCATTCCTCAATTAGTTGCTCCATCTCACTGCACTATTCCATCGCAATAGTAATTTTCTTCCAATTGCATCTCCTCAGCTTGAGAGGAGTTCATCTTTTTATGGTCTATCTTGACTTTTTTCAAAACATTCACAGTGCATAAATAATCCCTTCACATGATACCCATAGTAATAGACGTTAACTTATTAAACGTCGTATCCATTTTGTTCACTTTATCTTCTAGCTCCTAGAATTAAGTGAGATAAAATCCCAAGGGCCTATCTTTATCCTGTATATCCTCTTCTATGTCTACCATGCCCTGCACTTGTCCACATATTTTGTAACATTCATGAGCACGCCCTCAATTTCTTTAGCAATTTCCTTATCCCCTTCATCTTCATTGTCCTCTGAATCCTAGACCACCTCTTGGTCAACACCCTCCATCTCTTCATCTTCATCACTGCTAATAGAATCCTCCAAGAGGTCTTCACTGAGTACTATAAAGAGTTTCTTCTAGCTAACATTTATGGGGTCTAGAGCCTCATCTTCAAGTTCTTCTCCAAGTTCTTCATAATTTAGGTTTTTTTCCTTTGGTTGACTAGCCCACAAGCCTAGCCAACCTTCTTCCACCCTTTCCATTGCTAGAGTCATCTATTTTCCCTATTTGTCCACGTCTCTTATCTCAATGGTATCTTTTTTAGCTATCTTAGGTTCTATGTTATCATGACCTTTCCTCTTAGCTCCCGAGGAATTACCAGGAGGGTTAGAGATACTCTCCTTACCTTTACATTTGAGATAGTGGGGTCCCCTTTGATAAGGATACCTTTGATGGAATATTGTTTCATAATAGAGGGAAAAATTGGGGGGTTTTGGGGAGAGGTTTAACCGATTAATGTGCCACACCATGGGTATTGCGAAGAGGAGGAAGAGGATGGGGGTCTAGTTGGTTCGCTTGGGTGACATTAATATTGGGGAGATTTCCCAAGGATGGTCTAAGAAGGGGAGTGATTGCTAAGGCATAATTATAGAGGCGTTGAATCAAGCCCTTGTGAAGGGGAGGTGAAGCCACTTTAGCCTTGCATTTCTTAAGAGAAGATAACAAAATAAAGGAATATTAATCTTTTCATTTCTCCTTATTTGACAAAGAAAGGGGAAGTCATACTCGTGAATTGTTGTTTACCTACCCTTCAGGATAAATTATTTCATTATGTGCACATAGGCCACCCAGTAAGGGTTTGGGAGTCATACCCTATCGTATCCATTTTGGTACCACTCGAGCTTCTCTTCACCTTCAAGGAAATTGTTAATAAACCTTTGGTAGTTTCCATTATTGATTTTAGCCACTCAAATAACACTATAATGTAAGCCAGTCACAATAGCAATCAACCTTGGGGACACCTCAAACCTAATGCTTCCAATTTGTACTTTGTCTCCCCTCGATGAATTATAGAACTTAGTAGTGATATCATCATTAAATCCTCTCATGGCCATGAAAAAAGGTATCATGCCAGCATCTTCAAAGAGCCTCTAGAGCTCCACATTTTGGTAAAATGACACACAAGAAAGTGAATCAAATCACTTCCTAGGAACCCCATAGTAATACAGTAATAAAGGCTAGATAAAAACTTTTTACCAACAACCGCAATAGCAGCAGTGGGTAAAAAGTAAACAGTTCTCAAAATAATATAGGCTTCCCTAATATTTAGTGGAGGAATAAAGGCATTGACATCCGCAAGGAAAATTTTGCTAAAGTCACCAAACTTCAAGAAAGACCATAGAGGCCTTTAACTAAAATAATTTTAGAGATAGGATCCTAATAAATCTTTCACTAGATTTGGATAATCTTATTCTAGCACCCATAATTTGTGTGAATACAACTATTACAATTAATAATAATGGATATTAAAATCCATTTGTAGCACAAACATCTATTGAAATGACAACTGACTATCAGGGGCATAGGAAATATGTGAGGACTCTTTAAAAAAGAGCTTTGTAACCTTGATGCTATTATTAAAATAAGATCCAAATCCTTAGTATCAGAAGAAATATGATTTGTGGTTTTGTCAATAAAACTCCCCTCATTTTTCTTAGCATAGGTTAAATAAATACCTTTGAGGGAAATAAATTTTAAAACATAAGTCCAAATTATACTTACCTTTTCATTACTCTTAGTTTTATCCTAGATCATGGGAAACTTTCCCTTAAAACAACCTATCATAATCATTTGATGATTAATTCTCTACCAAACCATATAGAAACATATGGTAAAATTGCGAAATCAAGCGACATCATTGGTTCCAATATTTTCACCACCTCTCCTTCACTTTTGATATAAATCAACATTTGAGCCAAATCTTCAATTTTATACACATCACCATCTCATCAACACAATTTAAATTCAAATAAAAAAGGGTTGGGAGACGACTGACCCGCCCCCAAATTGGATAATAACCCTTCATCCAAGGAGAAAAGAATCATCATCATTAATTAGAGCAGACCCCTCTCAACCAGTCCTTAGCAATCCACTATTTAATTTGAATCAAAATATGTTCAAACTTCTAGAACTACCATTGGGGATTAGAAAGCCCCATATTGGAGAAAATATTCGTAGAAGCATTACCTTCTCTGAAGATTTAAGACACAAAGAAACTTTCCATAGAATTAAACACATTCTTTGATTCCTAGATAAGGTTGTTGATTTTCTAGGGGGCTCGGCTAGGCCTTTGAGGTAGTAAACAATCAATTTAGAATCTTCCTCCATGAGCACTTTGTCAAAACTAAGTTCTCCTAGCCTCTTAATACCTTTCCATGTAGTAGTAGCCTTTTCTTCCACATTGGTAGCATGTCCAATACATTTTGTATAATCTTCAATACATCTCCCTTCATGGTCTCTTATCAAACCTCCAATTGTAGCCATCTACATATTTCCTATAGAGAAACCATCAAAATTTAGTTTAACCTAGTCCTTAGGAGGAGGCCTCTAGAGAATCAAATTCCTACTAAGAATACTAGCCCAATTAATCTTAGTCATATCTTGGTTGAGATCCATGTATTTATAATTAAGAATGGTTTTTTTGAAACCAAAGACATTCAAGTTCAATTTCTCTATAATTTTCTACTTTGTGCAAAAAAACACCTCTCCACTACTCTACTTTTCCCTAAAAATTCTATTATTTCTTTTCTTCCATAGGTGCTAGCAGACAGAGGGGAGGAACTACTTCCAAATATCCTTAGTTATAGGATGAGAAAAAGGACTAGAGATCCATTGGCTCACAAGGTCTTTCAAGTCTCTCAGAAATGCCCAATCTGATACGATATTTCGAAGGGCCAAAGACCATACTTCCCTACTGAAAGGAAAATGGATAAGAAGGTGATAAATAGATTCCTTTATGGAGTGACATAGAACACATATGTTCCTAGATTAAAATCCTTTTCTATTGAGAACATCTATGGTGAGGATTCTTCATTGTATAGTAGCCTACCAAAAACAATTAAATTTTGGGATGAGTTTGGAATTCCAAATAAGGTTATAATTGAAATTTTGATCAATCAAAGAATCTCCTTCTAGTTTTTTGTAGGGATATTTAACCGAGAAGGCCCCCGAGGGGTTATCACACTAGATCCAATCATAAAATCCACCTTAAATAGCCAAGAATTAGTCACCCAAGAGGAATCTAAGAGTAGAAAATAATTGAGAACATGGAAGTAAATTTCTACCTCTTCTTAATCTCAGATCAAGAACATCTTTCTCAAAGTTTCTCTATTTAGGGGTCTCCTCAGACTAGTTGACATATTCATAGATAGATGTACCATAAATACTTTTGAGGTCTTGTTTTGGAGGAGATAATTGGGCCATCAAATACAATATAGGACCATTACCCTGCATCTCATCCAATAATTGATAACTCTCCCATCCCCCAATTTCCTTTTAGATCCTTGCTACAGAAAGCTCCTAGTCTTGAGAATCTTATTCCAAAAGGCAGACCTGTTGGGTAAATTTTGAGGGGGAAATAAGAAACTAGGGTGGTCATTCCCCATATACTTAGCACTGAGGATTATCAACCAGTCTTTCTCTCCTTGGACTATGAGTCACCCCATCTTGCTCATCAGGGCTTTATTGAACACCTCTAATCTCCTAATCCCTAGCCCCTTAACTATTTTAAGGAGAAAACTTTCTTCTAGTTGAAAAGAGAAATCTTGGATCTCTCTTCCATCCCCAACCAAAGGAAGGTCTTTTGAATTTTTTCAATCTTGCTTATGATGAACACAAATATTTTAAAGAGAGGTAGGTAATAGATTGTCTAAAATTTTGAAGAGAAGATTTCAAAAGTTGGAGCTTACCATCTTGGCTATGTAATCTTCATTTCCATCTAGCTAGATTCCTTTGGATTCTCCAAATGATGCCATTCCAGAATGAGTCAGAAGGTTTCCTAGTGCAAAGAGGAAGGCTCGGATAAACATCCATAACACCTGCTTCTTAACACCCAAGGATTCTTATAATCTTGTCTTTCATAGTTTGTTGAGTAGTGTTAAATAAATATAGTGTGTTCTTGATATAATTTATCAACTAGCTAGACGAATCAACATATTTATTAAGAATAGCCTTCCAGTTTTCTACTTCCATAAAAAATGAAAACCTGAACAAAATGTTGTCATCAACGAATTTTTGGTGGGAAGTAGGAGTTGATAAGGAAGCAACACGAATCTCATGCAGGCAACCACACTCAATATTATTTTGGAGGTTTCAACCAAAAAAATCAGAAACAAATATAAAAAGGTAAGGTGATAAGGGGTCACCTTGTCTTAACCCTTTTACACAAGTGAATTGTTTAGTAGGAACACCATTGAGAAGAACGGAAAAACTGGTAGTAGAAACACACTCCTTAATTAATCTCAGAAACTTCCTAGAGAATCCAAATTTTTCCAACACAACTAATAAAAAATCCCAAGAAACCTTATCATAGGCTTTTGAAATTTTCAACTTGAGAACCATACCTAGATTTCTAGAATGCTCCATGGAATGATTAAATTCATGTGAAATAATAATGACATCTAGAATCTATCTTTGCACCACAAAACCTTTTTGATTCTAGAAATTAATTTATCCAACAAGGGCTTTAGCCTATTGACCATGATTTTAAAAAAAATTATAAAATTTATTACATAGACTAATAGGGAGGTAGTCGAACATAGAAGTAGCATCATCCTTCTAAGGAATAAGAACAATATAAGTAGATTTTAGTTGGTGAAGGAGCCTACCAGCTCTGAAAAGTCTCTAGCAACAAGAAGGAGATCATCAGCTATAATATCCTAGAAATATTGAAAAAATGTTGAAGGAAAGTTGTTCGGGCATGGGGATTTGAAGGATCCAAAGGAGAAAACAATCAATTTAACCTCTTGCATGGAAACCTTTTTTTCCAAAGACTTAATATCCTCTTGGAGAATCAGCCTAGGGATGACCACCAAAAGAGAGTCCAGATCATCGAGAGGGAAATGTTGAAGTCTACCATCATTTTTGAAGAAGGAAACAACTTTAGATTCCAAGTCTTCATATTTGGTGAGGAGGTCCCCATTATCTTTAACAAGAGAGAAAATAATTTTTCCTCTTCTATGCTTAAGTTTTGATTGATTAAATAATTTTGTATTAATATTACCTTCATTCAACCACTAAACCCTGGACTTTTGTTTTTAGAAAATCTCCTATTTTCTAGCAATCATAAGCCATTCATTTATTAATTTTTGTCCCTAGCGGAGCTGTTTCCTTAGCAATGGTTCCACCCTCCATCCTATCTTGGATAGATTTAAGCTCTTGGAGGACATTTTTCTTTGTCTCGAAGATATTTCTAAACATAACTCTATTCTAACCTTAGACATTAGACTTATTATTTTAAGTTTCAGAGCTATTCAAAACATAGGGGTACCTGAACATGGAAAATTCCACCAAATCTTGACATGTCTTTTGAATTTCGAGTGCAAATTCTACATGATCTCGTATCTAAAGGGGAAGGGATTGACCTTCCATTTTTCCTCCCAATTTAAAACCAAGGCACTGTGGTCAAAGGTATACCTTGGTGAAGCAAATAACTAAAGTTTAGCCAAAACATCCCAATCTCCAGAGATCAACACTCTATCCAACTTAACTTGAATATGATTTTTCCATTACATCTATTTGACCAAGTGAATTTGTATCCTGAAAGTTCCACGTCAAGAAAACCCTGATTAGAAATGAAACTAGAAAAGTCAAACATACTATCAGAGAAGTCCTCTATACCTCCAAGCTTTTCTGAAGGGTAGAGGGGGCCATTAAAGTCTCTAGCAAGAATTCACTTCTCATTTAGGTTTTTATATAGGATCATAGATAACAAATCCCACAACAAAGTCCTAGTGACCCTAGTATTACAAGAAAAAACATTGACAAGGTGTCATACCAACCATTTTCTACTCTCTTCAAGAACAACTTATAAGAAGTTTTGGTTACTAAAACCTTCCTTACCAATCAATCTATTTGGATTCCAAAGGTTAGCAATTCCTCCCAAAGCACCATCGGCATCACAAACACAGTAATGAGCTTTAGGTCAAAAATATTTCACCATCTTATCAAAATAATCCTTCTTCATTTTGGTCTCTTGTATTAAGAGAACATCAATTTTTAGGTCAATAATAAAACTCTTGAGAATATGTTGTTTAAGAGGACTATTAAGTCCCCTAAAGTTCCATGACAAAATCCTCATGGAAAAAATTAAGAGTGACCAAAAAAACCTTTCCCTAGCCTAAGGTGAGGGAGACTCCCTAATTATTTCTTTGATTTAAACCCATTTGAGAGCCCCTCTAGGGTCCTTTTCTCCCCTGAGGCAATGTCTCAGGATGATTCTCTTAGTATAACTTCCTTATTGTTCGCTCTGCTCACTTTTGAATCGTTCCCCACATCCATTTTATTGTAAAGCCCAAGATAGCTAGTGATTCTTGCATCTTCACATGTAACTAGTGTTGAGGGGCTGAGGCCTTCTTGTTTAAAGAAATGCATAGGTTCAGGCCTTTATCCAAATCTTGATAATTAGTAGGAGAGATGGGAATATCCTCCATGATAGGTTCATGACTAGAAATTAATTGACCTACTAGGATGGGTTGAGTAGCACCATACAATGAGATGGGATCATCTTCCTTTGTTTCAGCTCCTTTCTTAGGAAGCTCATTCAGAGCCTCATCCCATCCCCCAACCATCTTTAAGGAGTTAACAATAGGAGAGAAAACTAAAGTCTCCTTATTTTTTTGGATAGGAATTTTCTTACAGGTGTTATTGAGATGACAAAACTTTCAAAACAACTCACAAATCAACCTAGCATTCTTGTATTCTAAAACTTGAGTCCAAGAGATGAATTTGGACTTCAAGGTGATAGAAGCGAGGAGAACATTGGTAATAGCAACATTAACACAAATTCTAGTAAATACAAAGCTATATCTCTATGAAGTTACTTTGTCCACAACTAGTAGACTTTTGAAGGTGTTAGTAATCGCCTAAAACACCTTACAATTCCATAACTCAAGATGTAAGCCAAAAATCCTAACCCAAGTAGGAGCAACAGAGCCTAGGTTTGCCAAGAGGTCTAATCCCAGTTTCTATTTATACATTGCCAAGAAACTTAAATTTCTTAGATCAAATTCCCAAGGACCTCCCATAAGCATTGAGATAAGATCTTCCTGGTTGTTAAAGATAAAAAGGAAAAGGCCATTTTACATAGCACTCACACTAGCCTCACCTTTAAGAGTCCAAATTGAATCCATCCACTTGTGTACCTAGTCAATATTGGGCTTGAAGGCTAAGAACCTCCCAACCAATGACATTTAAAGTCTCACAATAGATTCATCCATGATTTTGTATGGGACAAACACTTCTAGACCCTCCACCACACAAGACTCCTTTGACTCAAAGGAGGAGTACAAAGCCCTTTTTAAAATAGATGAATTTCCCACAAGTTTTTCCGCATATGACTTTGATTCCTTCTCAACTATGAGGAACTAGCTTCAGGATGGATACTAATAGTACCATCATCCTAAGACTTAACGTCCACTACAAAATCTTTTGACCCCAAGGAGCCGATAGTTGTAGTTGAGATGTCGGCATTGCCACCTATCAAAAAGGACAAAGTCTTAGAAGGGGACACCAACTAGGCCCCCCCACCCAGCTTCACCATGGTTGAAGTGACAAAATAGAAATTTGAATTCCTAAGTGTACATAGCAGTAGCAGCTAACGAAATTCCTAGGTTTCTATGGTGTAATTGTATAATTATTAATATTACTAATGTAAGTTTTAATAATTCATTGATTACATAATCATTATGTTATAACTCGAGGGGGGGGAAGCAGAGTTAGTCATGTATTGATATGGATATTATGAGTTAAGTTTTTGTCAAGCCAATAATAGTAAAATCTATAAAGATTAAATATGAATCGATTATACCTTCAAGTTGAGGTAAGATTGTGAAAAGAAATGTTATTATCGAATCAATGGTTGATTGGTAATGTTGTTATTTGTAAGATCACCAATTGGTTACTTATTAATATTATTATTCACGAATTATTAGTGACTAGATATCATTATATTCTTATTCTTAATGTTTCAATTGTCAAATAAATAATGAATTGTTTATCATTGTTCTATTGATTAAATAATTACATTTTTATCAAGGTTTAAGAATAAATCCAGTAACAACAAAACCATTAGGGTCTAAGGAATAATGGTCCATACCATCAAAAGGATAATAATAATGTTATTAATGGATGAATTGTAATTAATTAAAGATAATAATATCATTATTGATCCATTGGTGAAATATGAAAGATATTGTATAATCTAGAATTGAAATATAATAATGTTATTATGTGGATGCATAAACGTTAATAATTTTATTATTAAAGTGTATGGATGATTTATTGACATTTTTTTTTATTGGGTCTTGATGGTTGATAACAATCTCTTATTAAAAAATAAATTGAGTTTAAATAATAATCTTATTATTCGAGTGTTAAATAGCAATGCACTCACCCCCAATGTTCTAATAATAATATTATTATTATTGAGTCATTGGTTAAAGGAGAATAACACCATCTCTAAGGGGTAAATAGAGCTTAATTAATAACATCATTATTATGATCAATCGATGATATTTTCATGGTTATAGTTTGAGCAATGCTAATGTAAGGAGACTATGATTATGACATGGCAATTCAAGTAATTAGATTATTATTGCATAAAATATGTGTATCCCTTAGTATATGTAACCATCACTTAAATAATAATAACCTTATTTTTTGGGGGGCATACTATGCTAATGCACTATGTATTTGATCTTATATATGCATGAAAAGTAGTTCGCTCACACCAATGTCATTTGTTCCCCTAGGTGATGTGTTGAAACCCCAGACACATATTGCCACAATACTATGAATATATTAATATACGGAAATAAATAAATAAATGGAAAACATGATCATATGAATTTTTCCATTACATTTGGTTGTTTTCAATTTGATTCACTTGTAATGGATTCTATTTCACTTAAAAGTAAAACACATAAGTGAAGTCTATATGTTCTAATAAGGATTATACAAAAACAAAACATATCTAGTTCGCACGTTCTAGATTATTGATCTTTCAAAAGTTAGCCACATCCATTAGAGTAATATTGTAAAAAGCGAAACTCTTTAATGCCAAACAATCTATAATTCCTTTAATAAATTCATTCCCATTCCACAATATATCGTAACTCAATTCAATTAAATTTGTTTAATCCAAAATATTCCAAACATCAACTTAAAGTCTACAATAAGTTTCATAATACATCCAATTGATTTCAAATACGTGTCATCTTTCACGACATTTAATATTACATAAAAATTGTAAAAGAAATTTACAATTCAAGACTTAGGCATTTTGTCGCCTTAAGTTCTACAATAATCATACAAGAATAAAATATAATAGATATATGAAGAAATCTTCATTTGATCTTCAATCCAATTGCTTATCTTCAACATGAAGACGAGAACAAGGATCAAGCGCTTTTTCTGCCCAACCTCGAAGCTTACGCTTCCCCAGAATTCCTTAGTCATTCAAAAAATACCTGACCCTGTACGAATCGCTTAACAAAACGAAGTCGACAAGTAGGATGGAATCTGATGCATGCCTAGTATAACTAGTAAATCCACAAACATTTTCATTTTTCTAATTCATTTAAGAAACAAGAAAGTTCGATACTAGGATATGGTAGAGTTATTTTCATTTCATCTATTTCAATGGTCCTTAAGTTACTTGGCCAAGTAAAATGTCATGCACGACAAATAATAGTATTTTGGAAAGAAAAAAAAACTACGCTCTCTAAAAACCCATATTTGGCACCCGTCCCAGAAGATAACTTTCCAAACACATGACATGCACATTCAATTATCACTAGTACACAAACAACAATATTTGACTAAATAAACTACTAAAAATTGCATGTAAATGACTAACTTTAGTCACGTGACTATTAGTAGTTTATTTGTAATCATTTATAACACCACTAAATTTATGACTAAACAATTTTAGTCATTTATTTAGTCATTGATTTTAGTCATTAATTTGATCATTGATTTAGTCATTAATTTAGTTATTTATTTAATCATGGTAGTGATTTATTTAGTCATATATTTAGTCATTAATTTAATCATATATTTAGTCATTAATTTAGTCATTAATTTAGTAATTGATTGTTGTTAACTGGTCATTTATTTAGTCATGGTAGTCATATATTTAGTCATTACTTTAGTCATTACAAATCAAATTTAACTTAATTAATCTTCACAAATTTATGCATATAAACTTAATCATAGATATTCAAATGTTGAAGAAGCACCATGAAATGAAGACTAAAATGCTTGAAAAAATATGATTGATCAAACACAAACACAAACAAATTACAAATCAAGAGCCACAACACAATATTTATGAGTGGAGAAAAAACCACTCTGAAAATTTATTTCATTAAGCCTCATTGGCAAATCAAAATCTTATTGGTTACATTCAATGTCTCGGTGACATTGTACAACTTACATACACTATATAAACAAAATACTCCTATTTTCATATACTTATATTGTTTTCCCCTTCCTTAATTGCAATCCTTTTGGAAGGGTAGCGACCTCCTATAGGGGCTCGACCCATTTAATCCCTTTGCAAATCCTCAACTTTCCAACCGCTATTGGTTTCGGCTCCTCCAAAATCTTCCTCACTGGTATTCACCTTTCACTTCTCCAATTTGGAGCTGCAGCTTGAAAATAAGGTTTCAAAATTTGCACATCAAAAACTCAAAAAAGTCAAATAATACAAAGAATAAAATTCAAACATTTTCTTTTCCTTTTCCAACTATGGCACCCTAAACTTAAGTGCTAAATATAGTGAATGTATCAGAATTAGATATAACATTCATCAAAAATATATTTGGAAGTAGATTTTTATCAGATATTGTAGTTGCAAGTTCCACTAATTATAATAAAGATAAATAGTTTTACCTTTCTGCATCAACTAATACAATTTTGATAACTTATAGAGGATGATAATGCTAGCCTTTATCATATCAACATACTCACCTGCAAGTTGCAACACAACATTAAACTTATTAATTAGAATCAACATCTAAGAAAGAAAAATAAACTTCAAACATTATCAATTTAGTAAAAAAATCATCAATTTCAAAAATCAAAGTAGCCAATGCTTCACTCTCTACATCCTCTGCTACAATCAATATTATAGTTTCGAATGTTGCAGCGGCAATAGATTTTCAATAGAATCAAGGAGGTTATTTAAACCTTTGAAACTTCCTATTATGTTCAAGTGCTACATTTGTGATAGGTTGACAATGGAATCAGGGAGGTTATTTAAACCTCTACAACTTACTATTTTCAAGTAACCCTTATTGCATTACAATTTACATATATAGTTGATCATTAGGTTTGCATGGTTGACCTTCATGCCCATGTTGGCTATATTGAGGACACCCTAAACATTATTACTAAGATGCTAATTAAATCTGTGGTACATGTGGATCATATATGAATATAGGCTGAGTAATTCCAACAACACTGCTTTTTTAGTTGGCCAACACAACACAATAGATAATTAAATTATGGCCATATTCATACTCCTTTAAATTCCAATCCAGCTCACTGTTGGATCTTATATTTTATAAAAAATTCATAAGCATCAATTTCCTTTCTTTAATTAGAATAATAATACATGGAAAACACTTATCATACCTCACTAAGATTAAGTTTCTCATGCAGATGTTGTATTAAAACCTGCAGCAAAGTGAACGTAACAACATAAATTTTATAAAGCTTTTTCAGATGTTGTAGTTGCAACTGCCTTGGTAGACATGTATGCAAAATGGGGAAGCATAGAAAAGGCATGTGAACTGTTTGAAAGAATGTTTCAAAAGAGATGTCATCTCATGGAATGCATTGATTGCACAATATGCACAAACTACATTCATTGATAAGGCTTTAGAAACTTTCAAGCAAATACAATTAGCAAGTGTAAAGCCAAATTCCACAACCTTCTCAGCATCTTCCCTGCCTGATGCAAAACGAGAGCTTTGGAATAGGGCATGGACATCCCAAGTGCCTTGGTAGACATGCATGCAAAGTGTGGAAGCATAGACAAGGCATATGAATTATTTGGAAAAATGCCTCAAAGAAATGTGGTCTCATGGAATGCCATCATTGCAGGATATGTTCAAAATGGATTTGTTGGAAAGGCCTTGGAAACTTTAAGAAAATGCATCCGGCAAGTGTAAAGCCAGACTCCTCAACCTTCACCAGCATTCTCCCCACCTGTGCTCAAATTGAAGCTTAGGAAGAGGGTGTGGACATACATCAAAGCATAATTGAAAGTCAATTCTTGTCAGAAATTGTAGTTGCAAGTGCCACTTCCGATCACCACAGCCTTCACAAATGCTTATGTACAAAATCAATAAAGAAGAATTTATGCACAAATTCTCTCTTAAATGATTTCAAATTGTAATTAATTTTCTTTGGATGAAATTTGAAGTTCCTTGAAGTTTTCTATGGCATTCACTAAAGTGGCTCATATTTCCAAATGTGTAAGGTGCAGATACATTTCAGGGAGCTTGGAGTGCATGTACATCATCCCATATAATATGTTTGACAAGAAATTGAGCAACTTTAAGAAATTCTTAAATATATTTGTACACATAAATACATATGTATATCTACATACATTTTTACATATGTATCATATGGTTATGTATGTGTGTATATGTATATATACTAGTATATATATCTTAAATACATCTATTTAAAAAATGCCGAGAGATACCAATTTTAAGTTATTTTATTTACTTATGAAGTAGAGGAGCAATCTAGATGATAAAGATCCTCCTCCATCTGGTTTTACTTTAGCTGCTTAGTCTTTGTTTGACTTGGCACTTTTAATGTTCTTTCATCTTTGTTTTGGACATGGTAAAGTTTGACTTTGTGGGTGTGCCTCTCTAACACCCTCCCCTTTTTTGTGAATATTGTACTATTATTTAATCGATAAAGTTAAATAGGAAATATTAAAAAAAAAACCTAAGTATACAGTTACAAGGAAATAAACAGAAAAGCAACTCTATGTATCATTTAGTAATCAATGATTACAATACACTTGCAAGTCTAAGCCTTTATAGGGGTATCACCAACAAGAGATCTAGAGTAATTCTAACAACATAACAATACCTACAAAAATCACTATCCAAACCTCCATCTCAAGCACCCAATAAATAGGAAAGCAATACATGAAACCATCAAATGGTAATTAGGAAACCATTTATTAAAGCCACCCAAATGTGGTATGCAGATCCCAAGTCCACAAGCTAATAATAGCATATTCCTTCCACATGCCATAAGTTCACCATAATCCACTCACCAACTTGGGCACTACATTTTGGCTCCATTATCTCCATTCCTTATGGTGTTTCATAACATGCATCATAAGTTGGTCAACTGGACAATTGATTAAGTCAGTCGAATCTTCCTTTCATTTCTTGGTCAGATATTTGCATCTTCTCTTTCTGATGCATAATATTTTTAACTTGCTACTCAATAGCTAATCACCCGCTTACATTTACCAGATATACACCATAGGTGAAATTAGTTGATGTACCAGCAGCATTAAATTGATTCTCCAAATCCTATAGTAATCAGGCAGTGTTTGGACAAGATGTATTACAAGCTCGTTTCAAACTATATGGGCTTAGAAGAGAGATGGGATTAGTATGAGGGTAGTATGAGACTTTTTAACATTTTCCAGATATACACCGTAGGTGAAATCAGTTGATTTACCAACAGCATTAAACTGATTCTCCAAATCCTATGGTAATCAGGCATTGTTGGGGCAAGTTGTCTTACAAACCCATTTCAAACTAACTCATAACTTAAAACCCTTGACTAAGCCCCAGATGGTAGTTGCACATCCAAGAGACAGTATCTTCACACTTCACATGATCTTAATCTTTATAGTCCCTTAACAATTAATTTTTTGTCAACCAAAGCCCTAGAAATCAATAAGCAGAGAAAAAGAAAACCAACTTCTCTTTTACATAAATCTAGGTTAATTAAATAAATGTATATTATAAGCATATAATAACCTGAATTAAATCAAGAGAGATGATGTAGATATTGGGTCACAAGCCAAATTTAATACAAGAGTGTGCCTCTCATCAATATTTAATTGTTTTGTTTCAAGATATTCTATCAAAATAGGCCCACAATTAAATGGGAATTGATATGGATATGTAAATTTTATCATAATTAAGAATTTAAATTCCCTGTCAAACATATTGTACATAAACTCAAGTTCTTTGAAATGAATCTGCATGTTACATGTTTTGAATTTCGAGCCACTTTAGTAAGCACCTTTGCAATTTAATTTGTGCCCATCTTGAGGGAATATTTTGATTAACCAATAGGCTATATTTTGTAGCAACTTTCACACGGATTGTTGTCTCACGAAGGAATAAAAAACTTCCAAACAGTTGAGACATTCCTTGCCTCACGCCTGAAAACAAATTTTAACTCCAACCAATATTTTTGTTTAAAAGGCTGCATTAATCTTGTCTCAAACACAAGAATCTAGTAGCTCTAAAACCCCAATATTTTTAGATCTACTTTCCGTTTATTGTGAGTAGATTGAAGCAGCAGCTGTAGGGAGACTGATTTTGGTCCATTTCATTTTTTTTTAAATTCTGCTTTGGTAGGGTTTCGTAATATTTTTACTGCAAACTCTGCCCCATTTATTCTCATCAGCATCGTTGACAACACAATACAATTTGTGCAGAATCTTGAGGTAAGTCACTTGCCATCATTTCAGTAAAAAAAATGGGAATCTATACGTGGTCGGATCACTTATTGTCGTGTTTTATTTCATTCTAAAACAATTATGTTGTTATCTAACTATGTTGTTATCTGTTAAATGAACGCATTGCTTCCGTGGTTTAATCTGTGGCTTTTTTCATATAAGATATTATTGTAATACCTAGTGTTAGATCCTTATTTGTTTCTTCACATAGAGATATTTTGAACTATGAAATGAATTTTATATTCATTTAGTGTTTAAAATTTTTGTTTATTTTGTTTTCCTTGCTCTTGAGGTTATTTTTTTGATAATTTTCCTGAAAGAATTATTTAGTATTGAATGTATACCAGCTACTGGTGATGTTGTAAATGTAATGATCACCAGAGCTATTTTCACAGAGTGAATAGTAGAGATCAGACCATCTTCATATGTTAAACTTAATAGATTCTTCTTCACAAAGCTTATATATTGTACAGTATATTTCTTCATAGTTTTGTGCCATTATACTGGTTCTTGTACTTTAAAGACCAAACGTCACAAACCGAGGGATTGGCATGACACAGATGACTAAAATTTTAAAAGATTGTGTTCAATACGTGACAAAGAACTTGGTTTTTCAAATGGATAAATCCTCTCTCATGGTTGGTTACTTGGTTAGGACTCAGCGGTCCAATTTGGTACCAATATGCTTATGATATTATTATATTCTTTTCTGAAACCACGTGTCTGTTAGTTCAGAAAAAATCAGGGGTGTTACATTTGAGAGATCATCTTCCCACAGACAAATAGAGCTACTAGCATCTCTGCTTTTACATCGATTTGCAATGATTCAGCATCCATTTATAAGCAATACTATACATGATTGTGTCCTTAAAGTATCAGGTTTCTGTAACTGCAAAGAAGAATTCTTTCTAAAAATTTGATTCAGGTCTTCTGTATGGGAAAAAATTGAACAGTATGGCATTTGTGTCGTGGTCTCCAATCATCCAAATCTCTTCTCCTAGTGTTGTTTTCCATTGCAAGGCACACAAAGAGTCTCATATATTCTACTTTCACGAACCCCTAAAAGGTTTTAGCTGATTTCCCTAGAGATATCTTAGGCCTGCAGGTGATGAAGGAGGAGTGCAAGGAGGAAAAAGGAGTAGGAGATGACATAAGGAGAAAACATTCAAGCTATAGAAGCAAAGGATAGAGGAGAAAGCATTCAAGCTATAGAAGCAAAGGATAGAGAAGATGAATGTAGATGCCCTACAAAAAGAGAAAGAAAGCGAGAAGTAAGTGAGACATTCAAATTATAGGCCTACAAGTTGTAGGAAGTAGGAACACACGTAACACTAACAATATTGTAAGTCCAACGTATCCCCACTTTAAAAGCATCGCATAAGAATCAATAACCCTACTAGTTGTATGGTTAGGGGACATGTCACCAATCCTAACTACATAATAAAAAATAAAAAAAGTTTCGTAACGGATTGTGGAATTAAAAGTCACTTGTAAATGCAGAAGCAGCCAGGAAGCAGCCAGGGGGGAGGTTGGGGATGCCTAAATTTACAAAGGTATTTTAATTTAAACTGAATAAATCTTAGAATGCCCACAATCTACAAGAAATATTATTTATTCAGGCATTAATGCGCTTTAACTTATTCTGAAATAAAATGCACACATAGAATGCAATTCTCATTTCAGTCATGAGATGTATTGAGAATATATATAATGATACACACACGACATGAATGATGAATGTAATAGTAGATGAATTTGTTTAGACATTGACTATCTTCATAGCCTAAGCAAGGATTCATAAAAATCCTTACCTGTCACTCATGTACGCTGCGCCAGTCATGCTTTAGCATAGTTTCTGCTCTTTATAGTATCACCATAGCATTACAAGACTGAAAAATATTGCAATGGTGGTCCTTTCTATGATGGATTCTGTTAAAAAAAAATTAAAAAAAAACACAAATTTAGTTTTCATTTGAAGGAAAGAAATTCCCAAAATTGAAATAAAAAATAAGCAATGTGAAACAAAATAATTAAATTACAAAAAGTGGGCCTATCAAAAAATACCTTGGAAATCGACATCTACTTGAACTGCAAAATTTCACCAGCATCCTCCTTGCCTGTGCTCAAATTGAAAAATAATCAAGAGAAGCCTATGGGTTGCGTGGGCTGGGAAAAGAAAACAAAAAATCAAACAAAAAAAAGAAAGACAGCTGCTATGCCATGTTCTTGGGCAATATTTAAAATTTGCAAAAAGAAATAAAAAGAAGAGGAAGAGGGTCTACACAAGGAGGAAATTGAGAGTGTGCGCAGCTGCAGCTACAGGCACATAAAAAATTAAAAAACTAACTGCAGATTTTAAGGGAGAAGAGGATAGAAATGTGGGGATGTGCATGGAGAAGGCAGATTAGAGCAGCAAGAGGGGCTGCATATAAGAGCTTTGAAAGGGGCGTGGGGAATTTAATGGAGCAGCTGCAGCTTGTGAATTAATATAGGTTGCAGATGATAAATGGGAGATTCCAGATTTTAAAGAGACTTTAAAATGATGCAAAGTCAAAAGAAACAAGAAGGCTGTGAACAAGTGATTTAATAATTGGAGGTTGCAGATTGAAATTGTGGAAGGCACGTGACCATTGTGGAAGATAACATGTAGGGGATAGATAATATAGAGATTGTAAAAGTTTGAAATTGGATAAACAAATTTGAATTGTCTTTAAGCTTTTGTAAATCAGAATTTTAATTCAAATTTGATTGACAAATGTAATTGTCAATTCAAGTGTTTGTGCATATTGCCTGTTGTAATTGTGAAATTGTGGTTAAGCGGGTTGGGATAGCGAGAGTTTGATTTTTTTTTGCCTCTTGCATCAAATCTCATCAAGGTATCCCCTGATAGCAAGATTCTTAATGAAAGTGTTTATCATTTTGTAATACTAAAGAAGAAATAGCGAAAGTTATAAAATATGTAAAGGAATTTTCACATAAAATTGTTCTTTATGTAGAGCATATTCTTCGATTTTCTAAGAAATATATTGTAGAATAGAAATAAGACTGATACTAATTCAGTTTAAAGTTAAAGTAATCAGAATCGAACCTGGTAGGTGGTAAAATCGGTTTCTATAGAATACTCGGCCTCTTTTCTAGATTGGTCCAGCATAAATGGTGAAAAACCAATAATCCTCTGCATGAGTAATCACAAGTCACAATATTATGATCATGCATAAATAAGTACAATAATCCTATCATTATACTAACTGCTTCAAGAATTTCAGTATAGGTAAGTCAAAGTATAGATACATTGATCCAAAGCAGCTAATAGGATTCAGATTAATTTTCCTTATCAATTGTAAATGTTATTAAGATTGTAACCCACTTGCATGCAAATGGCAGCATATATTGGAATCTTTGAAACCTGAAATTGGAAAATAAGTAGGAATAGAAAATTGCAAGTCAATTAACCCTCAATAATATTTTGCCAGTCAATAAAGGATTAAATGAAAATTTGAGCTTTAAGGCTTGCTCTCCTCTATTTGAAGTGAGAATCATGAAACGCCAAAATATAATATAGCAAGAAGCACACACATCCATAACTACACATTTAAGGCATATAGATTAATGTCCTCATTTAGACTGCTGTCTACAAATGGTATTTAGACTGAGAGAAGTCAAGTGCCTAATCTGTTGTTGTTTTCAAAGACAGATATACAGAAAGAAGTTATACAAAAAATGCAACACATAAGACAATGAACACAACAAGATACCCTGGGAAAACCCTCCTCCTGAGGGAGAAAAACCCAGCAAATATTTCTCTTATATAAAGAAGAACAAGAGCAGAAATCTGCTTACAACTCAGGCCCACCAATGGCCGAATTTGATGCAATGAATAATAGCACCTCTCCTAGATGCACAAGATACAAATGAATATGTTCTTCCTTGAAATCGGATCTGCTGCTATCAATATGCGAATTCTGGACTGCTCTTCTAATTGCGAACTTGCTTCATTGAATTAATTAACAATGACAAACTGACCTTGTATTTATACAACACAAGGTGCCGTTTCACTTAGGTCGGCCTCTTTAGTGAAACATAATAAAAGATAAAATATAAATGAGGTCGGCCCAAACAATAATAGATAATAGGGTCGGCCCTTTATTCTTTTATGTTTATTGTATGCTATAAATTAAATAGCCAAATGGCTATACATTTAATTTGCTTTCTCCTTGGAATTTGTGCGATGAAGTGCAGACCATAGCTGCAAAACATCAACATAATCAGCATGTCCTCCCAACTCTAGTTGGACATAATATCAAACCCTTAGCAAACGATACAGATGAATACCTACTGCACATGATTCATTAAATCCCAAGGGAAGGAAGTAAACAAAATATAATAAGCTCCAAAAATGCATTCTTGTACCTACCTAGACATGTGAAAAAACATAAAAGGGGATACCTAAGAAATCGTATTCAAACATCAAGGGGTTATGGATACAATGAAATTTTTAATCACACCTTAGTCCATGATCCCCACATATATAAGCAACAATGTAAGTGGTGAGACAACTTTCTACATATCATTCAACATTTTTACAATCGGGTTATACGTATCTCTACCAAGTATCATTCAAAATTTTAAGGAAATTTAGCATTTTCTCAAATTTCTAAACCAATATAAATCTATCTGTTGTGACCTTTTTCACACATCACCCCATCCAAGATGGGGACCCCCTAATTTTTGCTTTATTCTGGTCGTTTGGCTTTGGTTAGTGCGTCTCTCTCTCTATCTCTGGTCCTTCCGAGGATGTCATGTCGTTTGACCCAGGTTGAAGTATTGGTTAAGTCTGTGTAATTAGGATTTTCATCCTTCAGGCTTATTGGTCAAACTGAGTTGTAAAATTGAAATCCAAGCTTAGTACAGCAATCGGAAGGCTTCCAGCAAAGTCCCATTAAATTTTCACTGTAGTCCGGCAACTTGCTATTTTTAGTAAGTATTCAATTTGGGAATCTTTTATCGAAATTTTGGAATTCTGTCAGTTCCACCACATTCAGGTAACATCAAACTGCTTGCAAGTAAATTTTGAGCCAGATCAAACAACTTGCTTTTTTTAGCAGTTCAAGCTTCAGGAGCCATTTTCAAGGGTCAAACATATGATTCTTCATTGCATGTCTGGAGATTACTTCTGGGTTTCTCGAAACCTTCGCAACGATATAACATGCAAACGGAGACGATCACTTTCAGAGTTCAACCTTCGGAGGCTATTTTTAGGGTTTGCATGCGGAGTTTTTCAACGCATGTCCGAAGATACCTTCTGGGTTTTTCAAGAGCTTCGCAACAGTGTGACATGCAAGCGGAGAAGATCAAATTTTGAGGGCTTACTATTTTTAGCCAGTACATGCATGCAGACCAGTTTTCTGGGTTTTTTTGGGTTTCTTGAGACCCCACGGGCAATATAACATGCAAAACCATCCGGCAGTGGATGAGTCACTTTTCAGACAGTTTCTATTTTTAGCAGGTATACTCTAGCAGCCGCCTAACACTCCAGTTCAGCAAGCAGAACGACATGCAGAAGGAACGAAGTCAAACGGAGACCGTTCGGGATACATGCAAGTCAAATTAGGGTTTCCACTTTTATAGGGGGTGAAATCCAAAAATAGTCAAAACGAAATACCCCACCAATGTCAGCATACTTCAAGGCGCCTGCTGGCAAAATTTGAGCAGAATCGGAGAACTTACTATTTTTAGTAAGTCAGGGCACGGCTATAAATAGCAGGTCTGCGCCCGAGGTTGGCATCAGAGCGACACTCAAGTTCTCAGGATTAGGCGTTGCAAGTTTCAGGTCAAACAGAGCTACTGAAGTCAAAATCAAGAACTTACTATAAATAGCAGGTGGCTATAAATAGTAGGTCGGGGCAGAGGACTGGCAAAACAGGTTCACAAGGCAGAGAGTATCATATGGTGAAATTTTCAGGCAAAACAGAGCTATAGGAGTCGAAAATCAAGGGACTTTCTAAAAATAGCCTGACTTGCCCAAAATAGATGGTGAAGACGAAGGCAAGCAGAGGTATGAAAAAATTTTCTAAGTCTGGAAAATGAAAGTTGCCTAGTGAAAATGCGCCCCAATCAAGGTGATGAAGACTTGAAATATTCTCAGTATGAGAAATGGAAGCTCATGTGTGAAAATGCGCCCACCTCAAGATTGATAGCCTGAAATATTCTAAGTGTGAAATTGGAAGTCACACATGCCAAATGCGCCTTCACTTGAAAGTGAGCTAGTCAAAATGCGCCCACCATGGAAGAGCCTTGAGGAAATATTCTAAGGCATTGAGAAATGAAAGCTTCCTACTCAAAATGCGCCCACCTTCAAGAGGGAGACTATGAAAACTCCTAAGGCGTGGAAACTTCAAGGGGGTCACCTTCAAAATGCGGCTAAGTGTGAAATTGAAAGTCCGACATCTAAAATGCGCCCAAGTTGAAAGCTCATGTATGGAAATGAGCCCAAGGTTGTTGGAGTGACTTGGAAATTTCTAAGGCAAAAACAAAAGCAGCCACCCCCATTTGCGCCCTCACATGAAAGCACATCATCTAAAATGCGCCCACCTTGAGGAAGTGCCTTGAAATTATTCTAAGGCATTGGAAATAAAAGTGGATGGGTGGAAATGCGCCCATGTTGGAGGATGCCTAGCAATACGCCTAAGGCATGGAAAATAAAAATGTGAGCATGAGGTCTCAAATGCGCCCTCAAGTAAGAGCTAGCCCCATGATATGTGCCCTCAAGGTGATGAAGTTTCAAATTCTCTAAGGCATGGAAAATGTGAGTTTGACCCTCTAAATGCGCCCTTGATGGGATAATCAAGATAAAAAAATTTCTAAGTGAGAAATCAAAGCTTGCATGAGTAAAATACGCCCAAGAGGCAATAAGATGCACAAGGAGTAGAAGTAGACACATGAATATGCGCCCAAGTTGAAGTGGAGATTTTTTTAAAAAATTTCTAAGTGTGGAAAATGAAAGTGGCTCATGCTAAATGCGCCCTTGATTGAAAATATTTCTAAGGCGTGGCAAGGGTAAAAGCTAGCAAAATAAAACATCACTGAGTGAAAAATACGCCCAAGATGTGAAATGACTTGAGAAAATTTCTAAGTCACAAAAAAATAAATGCCAAGGGGTCAAGTGCGCCAGAGGTGTAAAGTGAGCAATTTTTCTAAATGAAATAAATATTTCATCAAAAATATACGCCTATGGTAGAGAAAATGTTAGGAATATTTTCTAAGTGAAAGAACATTTCACTGGGGAAAAACACGCCCTTGGCATGAAAAGATAGCTTGATGAATTTTAAAATTTTCCAGAGACAATTATGAAGTGGACACAGTGACGAAGTTTTATTTCCAAGGCGGAAGCAACTAAATATTTTCCATGGGTCAAGTGAAAAATCAAATGAACCCGTTCAAAAGGCACCCATGGGTTGGGAAATTTTAAAATTAATTTCCTAAGAGAAATTTTAATATTTTCAAAAGAAATTCATTTTGCCTAAATTATTTTCCTAACGGAAATTAAATCTCAGAGGATGAGTTATTTCAAACAGGCAAGTGATTTTAAATCACCCGGAGTTGAATATTTTAAAGAGAAAATTTAAAATGTCTAAGGCAAATTTTATGAAATTGAGGATTTAAATGACAGACATTTTAAAAGTTGGAAATGAATTTACAACTCCCACGAATTTTTCGAATCAAATTTATTTAAACACTGCAAAGATTTTAAAATGGTGTTTTCAATCAAGTCAAGTGATTTTTCTCGCGAGTTGTTTAAATCACCAAGAGTTAACTGACAGACTAAGGGGAAAATTCGAAATTTGAAGAAGAAAGAATCTTCATTAATGGCAACTGCCATAATGACCGGCTGACGACTAGCCCACTACTGCGCCTGAATTAGAAGATGCCGAACGGAGAGAGTGGAGAATTGATGAAGGTGCTAAAAATAGCCCCAGCACTACTCAGCAGGATTCTTCGCGAAGAGTTATTTAAACAACTTCATTTCTTTCATTTCTTCACACGTTTCGAAGAGCTTGGAATTGCTGAAGTGAAGAATTTTGTGAGAGATCAAAATCTTTTTCGAAGTTGCTGAGAGTGAGGTTGGATTTGATTCTTCTAAGAGCGAAGTTGCTAAGGATTTTAATTCTTGAAGAGCTGAGAGGGTGTTGCTACAAATTTCGAAATCATATACTGCAGTTGCTGGAGAGATATTTTCAAACTGCTGAGAGTTAAGGTTGTTGAAATCATTTTCGAAGTTGCACGAGAGTTCTTGGAGTTGCTGCAGATTTTATTTATTCGAGCTGCTGAAAGCTAGTTGCTGTTGGAGTTGGGAAGAAACTGCAGCAGTCTCTCTTCATTTCTTCATTCTTCAAGTTGCTGAGGTTGACAGAAGTTGAGGCGAAAGATTTAATTTATTCTGTGCCGAGGAAGTAGCCACATTGCTGAAAGTTGTTGGTTTGCTGTAATTTTCTTCGCCAGCCAGAGTGCAGTTGCTGGAAGCTTCTTTATAAGCTCGGAGCTTTTATACAGTTTGAGGTTTGGAGTTAGATAATTATGCTGAAGAATTTTATTTTCAAAAGCTAACTCCACATCCGCAGCCGTCTCGAAGGCTATTTTATTTTATTAAAAATCTGCAAACTAACTTATTATTATTCTATCTGATTCTTGCAGATGGCTGGAGCAAAGGATGTTGCAGGAACAAGCAGAGCCGCAGGCAGAGCTGCAAACACTGAAACGGCCAAGGCTAGCTCATCCCGGCAGGCAATGATCAAAAGGCTCGCCAAGTCATTTCTTCCAAAATCGGCAATTGTCTCAAAGTTGGCAGGATTAAGTGACACCAACCTCGGGTCATTTAATCTAAATGCACTCAAGTCTAGGATGTACGGACTGGGAGGCCATCAACCATCAGTCACGGCACATAACATCATGAAGAGTGGTATCTACGCAGCCACTAGTTTTCCACCAGCAATTCAGTGCCCGGAGCTAATCATGGAGTGTGCAAACTACTACAAGCCGGAGCGTAGAACCATTGTCTCGCCGGATGGCAAATTGCTTGCCAACTTCACGCCAGATGCCATCGGAGAGGCATTTGGGATTCCTACTGCCGAAAAGATGCTATACAGATCAAAGGAGAGGGCGGATAAAATGTACTCCACCTCCTTCGAGAGGGTTGCTGCGGTCATCAACAGAGTATGGATGCAAAAGCCAAAGCCACCTCGCACTAGACTCCCAAAGCAGATAATTGCCGAAGATGTGAAACAGGAGTACTGCGACTTGATGATGATGTTGAGCCGAATAAATGGGAGTGCACAGGCCTACTTCTTCGAGCCTTGGATGTTCTACTTCATCGAGATCATCCTGGAGGGAAAGGAGTGTGTTGACTAGGCAAGAATGATCAGTGATAACATAAATGAACAATTCAGGAGCCTGAGGGGGACGAAAACCTTTTACATGAGCTCGTATGTGATATATATGCTGGCAAGAATGACCAAGTACCGAGGGATTACATACAAGGAGCCAATAGGCTGTGCACCTGATCAGTTCAAAATCCATGAGGCCTGCACATAGTTGCATCTAACTAACCCTGCCAGTTACAAACGGGCTAATGACGCATTCACAATGCACATCACGAGGACCCTTCAGCGGAGAACGCAGCAAAGAATATCCAAAGAGGCACAAGCATTGATAGAGGAATACGGATATTGGCTCATCCAATTTCCGAAATTCACTTACATTAGGCTGCAAGGGTTCACTTCGTATCCATACCGGCTACCGAGGTACCCCACCGATCACATTATAATGCTGGAAATATCTAGGCAATTGATCGCCTATGATAAGAAGAAGAAGAAGAAGGAAGAAGAAGGGTGGACTTGACTTTCCTATTGCCATGGGAAATTCCACTGAGGTGTGTCCCTCCTTGCAGGCAGCTCGAGAGGCAGAGGATGAGCTGCAATTCTATCATCTATCGTATCACACAGGCAGACAGGATTTCGATCCTTACAGAAACATCCGAATGATACAAAACGTTGAGTACCGACACAAGGCCCACATTGAGGACTTTTGGGCAAATGTTGTTGATGAGGTTGAGATAAGGAAAAGGATGTTTTCTAGGCTTCCCCTCAAATTGATCAGGGAATGTGAGGTCATCCCAGTTCCCGACCAGGTGGAAGAGGATGTCAACGTTATACAGCCCGATTATGGTTCAGTCAGGGATACTCCGGTCCCACCACCTGATTGGTCCGAGCCAGAAATCATGGACTTGGACACGCTCTCTATTCCGGTGTTGACTTTCACAAGAGCTTGGGTCGATAGACATGCATGCAGACTTAAGAGCAGATCGATCGCCCTTACTTATAGCTTGATGGGTGACCCAAGGCCGCTATCGGTGAGAAGGGGAAAACAAGTTGCTCAAACACCGGAAGCACAAGTAGAAGTACCAACCCAGCCGATACCGTTGAGGATGGAACAAGCATCACCTATGCACTCACAAACTCAGTCTTCGAGTTTGAAAGTGATTTCATTATTTGCTGATCAGAGGGCAGGATTGGGTGAAGAGCGAGAGCTTGAGGAGGTGGATCAACCCAACATCCGAGAATCAGATAGTATAAGCGTCAGTGTATCCAGGGCTGGCCAACAAGAGGAAGAAGATGAAACCGTGGCTGACACTCGTTTCCAACAAATGTTGGACATGACATTGGAGGAAGAGGAAAACACAGAATAGGGAACCCAAGGGTCAGGAGATACGCAACTCATGGAAGATGATGAGCCCGAGCAGAACAGTGCAAGAAGAGAAGAAGTGCACGAGGTGGAGGCAACGAAAGAGTAGCCCCTCGTCATTTGCAATCCGCAGTAAACGGTGCCGGATTGGCTTTCAAACAGAATGAGAAGAGAACCCGAGGATGATACAGATCCAGCCATCGAGATGGAGGAGTTCCTCAGGAGGATTAGTGCGCCTCCAGAAAAGAAAAGGGCCAGGAAATTCTCGAAGATCTCGACTGATGAGTTAGGCTCTCGCACGCTTAAGGTGGCTATTCCGAGGGAGGAGTATGATTGAGCCGAGGAGAGGCCCGAGAACTATGTGATCACCACCGTAGAGTTGGGTCGTCCTACGGGAGCCCAAATTGTCGAGGAGTTCGATAACTCCTATCAGGCGCTGAAGGATCAGTTGCTCCGCACGGAAGGGAAGTATAAGAAATTGAAGAAGGAGCACAAAACCTTGATAGGATATGTGCAAAGTCTAGCACGTCCAGGTGAACCAGCAAACCCAACAGTAGAACGCCCACCAGAGCTTCCGAGGGAGTCAGTTGTTGGCTTAGAGGATTTAAAGAAGATGGAAACGGAAGCGGACAAGTGGGTTAGCCATGTTCGTACTGAGACAAGGAAATTCATGGAGGACCTCGCCAATGCTTATCGGCAGGCCTCAAGTATTTTGGCACGGATTGACATGGTGGATCAGGCCTAGGGCGATACCCGCATCTATCAGACGAAGACTGTACTTCGTTTGGGGGCTTTGATGCATATACCTCTAGAAACCTTGGTGGATGGAGGTGTAATTCAGAGGGGTGACAAGTATGATTTCACTGGTTGGTACTCCTCGGTGGTCACAGGCCGTGGATTTCACGATGCAGCAAGGGCAGATTCAGCCAGAGTGAGGAAAGCAATGGGTAACATCTTGGAGGGAGTCCTTAATACATTAGAAGCCATATTTGCTAGAAAGTTGGCCCCAGAGGAAATAACTGCTGATGGCTTGAAAGACAAACTTGGCTCCATTCTTCTCAGCTGCGAGGTCGCTTGTCCTGGATGACTTTGAGAATGTCTCCACTTTCTCTAGTATTATTCAGCATACCCAGGATGCCTTGGCGGCATGGAAGAAATCTTACATCCGGCACGGACAGACGGTAGCAGTCTTGGAGTTCCAGCTCAACCATATTCCACCGATTTCTGCCTAGGAGGTTGAAGCGGTATTGGCCCGGTTGATCGAGTTTGCTATCCGGGAGAAGGCCAATGGGAACGCTCTCATGGATGAGGATCTTCTTGATGATGGTAGTGGGCGTTAATTGCTCATTATGATTCCTGCAGGGGAGTGGAGAATATTCTGTGCATTCATTGCCCACCCCTCTCTGTGGCGGTTTTTAGGGCAGAAACCCTAATCAGGGCATAGGTGGCTCGATCTGAGCCCTTCATTGTAATTCAATCTGAGCCGTCCGTTGAAATGGGCTAACTATAAAAGGGGCATCCCCCCTCATTTGTAAACAATTAGACATTAGATCAAGAATTGAATCAGAGCGAGAGTAGAAGGCATATAGCGTTTAGCTTAGAAGTTAGCTTAGATTGAGGAGGAAAGGAAGTTTTCCCATTGAGGACTTTGTAAGAAGTTGTTGTGAACACTCTCATAGTATAAAGATTTATCATTGTTTGGTGGTTCTATCTTCTATTGTGAGTAGCTAGCAAGGCTTGTTCGTCTTTCCAATTCAAGTGGATAGAGTAGAGTAGACTTTGTTTTATGCAAGTAGTTGTTAATTGTGGAGTGTGGCGTTGCGATTTGAGCACATCTTCTTTCATCCATACCACTAGCGGGCTTACTGATGGTAAGTTCGCCTTGCGTGGTCAACTGGAGTACTGGCACTTAACTTCGATTGTGGCTCATATGTCCGTATGCATCGTGGTGATGGTATGTACATGTTGTGTCGTAATTTGAACACCTTTCTCATCCTTTGAAGATTGCACCAACTTTGTCAGAGTTGTCTGAAAGGAGACAAAGCAAAGTCTGGTTTGAAGGTTGTTTAAGTCGATCCTCGTCCTCCACCCTTTAGAAGTAGATTTGTAGAATCCCTATCCCTATCCCTTTTTAATTCAGTATTTCTCGGTTAATTTAGGAGTCAGAGCAATATTGTCAAATCATTCATGTCCTAACTGCTTCACAAAATCGAACAATTACGTAAGTCCCCTTGAATACCCAGCATATTCACATTAGCTAACTGAGTCTATTCGCGTTAAAGGAACCTTGGAGTTGAACGCATGAACTTTCACGCAATCTTAGCATGCGGGATACTTTGATCAAGAGAGAATAGAATGACCGTTGGGCATTTTTATTCTGTGTTGATGTCGTCATAAAAAGCACATCAACAATATCCTTCCTTCCAAACTATTCATAGTAAGGAAATCCTTTGAGATTTAAATTACTCAAGTGTGCATAACTTATTTTTATGGTAGTGTCTCTTGCTAAAAATTGGACTATAAATCTATCTACAGTCAATTAATGCCATCAAAAAGTTAAAATGATGTTTGAAAAAACTTTATATGCTATAATTCTATCTGCAATACAATATTATATTGTTAATACTTAAAAGTTAAAAGCATCTACACATTGGCTTTAATAGTTTAATCTTCTCACATATTTACCATCTTATAATATCATCTTAAAAAGCTACAATATACCATCAATGTCTTGACTCTGGACTATGTTCAAATGACTAATCCCTTTATCTTATGTGGGTGAGAACTTGAGGAATAAAAGGGCCATTAAAAAAATACATAATGTAAAACAGTTTAAATGATCCAAAAGGTTGTTTGCTAATTTTACTATCTTCTACTCTACATATAAGTTGAAAACATACAAATTTACAAAGTAGACATTGAAAATTCAGTTAATTCTGTATGTGTACATAATAAGAAATTGCAGATAAAATAGAGGATAAAATATATTAGAGAGAGAGAGAAAGATAACCGACCTAATAGTTGAAGCGTTGCCAGCAATCACACTTCCAGCTTCTTTAAAAGCCGGTCTAAATTTCCTTAGCTTTGCAACATCAAACTAGCACCAAAGAAATTCAAAATACAAAGAAATCTTATTTCGAATATATATTTTGTTGTTTGATAAGTCATTGCATAAATTATCTCATGACAAGCTATACACATCTTAAGAAGCCCAACCTTCCCTAAGCCTTCATCTTTGTCAACAATCGTAGATGGCTTTCCCCTTCCTCCTGAAACCTCAACCTACACATCAGGTTCAAGAAGACCAATGAGCATAAACAAAATAGAAATATAATGGCTGTTGCTGCTAAAGGTTTGAGGCCACGGTTAATAGTTATTCCATTCAAAACACACAGACATACTGGCACAATTTCCCATTCAAAAGAACCACCATTCTGGGCTGAAATTCCACGCTCAAAGCTCTGAATTGCAATTGTTAGATACATAAAGTGAGAACCTAAATATTGTTAACCAAATGATGGCAACTTCCCATTTTAACATCAAATGATTTCTCCATGAATTCCAATGCATAAAAAGAACAGTAGAACCAAATTAATTTGGATTATAAAAGTAATGTTTATCAACTACCTTTGTTGGGCCTCCAATATCATTTGTACTATATATTCACTAGATCAACCTTTTCATAATAATGTGAAAGAGCGGCAGCAAATATTTTGATCGATTTCAATTGTTCTTTAACCCTCATAACTCGTTTTGTCATTATGGCTCTCCTAAGAGAACACAATTAAGATTAACTTGAGAAATCAAACAGGAAAACATCTAAGCATTCAACAGAGATAATTAAAAAGTGAGGGTCTACCTCAATCCACGAACTACTGCAAGATGTGCATCACAGATGACACCAACAAGCTCTATTCTGTATGGTTTCCTCACATTTTCAAGTGGCTTCCTAATTGCTTCCATGTCTGAGGTTTCATTACTCAGTATGCTTTCATGGTTTTCTAAAACATTTGGAGGATCAGTATCCTCAACTGGTTCCCAGTATTTTTCTTGTACAGAACCATCATCTGCTTTGTGATAGCCTGGACCCCTCCAATACTATCTATGATGGACATCTCGAGCCATGGAAATTATCTGTAGAACAAATGGTCATCTCATGCCTTATACATTTTACATAGCACTTCCTAACTGTTAGTGCATGTGAGTTTGATCTCTGCTATCCTCTGCATATGAAGAAGATCTATTACTATTCCAATCACCTTGCATCATTCTTATTTTTGGAGCATTATCTGCCTTGGAATCTCTTTGAAACATTGTCCTTCACTATCTATCATATCCTTTCTCCATGGTCCTCCTTTTCTCTAGACTGACCTATTTTACTTCACAAAGATTAACATTTCTGTGTCAATCCTTTCTTCATGACAACACTTGTACATTCTTTACATAGTGTAAACTCTTTCCTTCATGTTATTTGGCTCAAAACATTATCGCATGCTCAAGGATCTAAAGATCACTGTCTTTTGTAGCTTTTATGCCTTTAACTTTATGAACCCTTTCTTGCCAACTGACTTACTAAGAATCACAGTGAACCATTAACTCCTTTTCATCTACCCAGTTTACAGACATCAGACCATATTTCTCAATGTCCATGCATAGATTGTATCTTGTGACTGTCACTGTCATGAACTAAATCTATCATTAGTGGTTATTGTCACTAGATATATCACCCATTTGCTTGCAATCCACCTTTAGGTCACTGCCATTTGATAATATACTCGTGATTTTACCACCTTATCTTACTTCCCCTTCACAGTGTCATAGCTCACTGCCCTTTGTGGAACGTGATCTCCTCTAGCAATTAAGGTCTTCCTCACAAATTCTTTTGATGATTGTCATCTTTTACATTAGCTTTTCACATCATGACTATTCTACAATTGCTCATTGATCTACAAACCCTGCCACTGTCTTCCTTTTGCTTCTCATTCACCAACAGTAAAGGACCCTAATGAGATCACAGTCATCCCAATCACCTACAGACTGTCCCTATACTAGCAACCCTGGGTGATTGTTGCCTTCTTCAATAGTGAACTTCACTGTCACTTGAAACCTTGTCACAGACTATTCTCCACTGCTCTTATCGTAGGTTGCCCTTAGTGTCTATACCTTTGTGATTATTCTAACTGCATGATGATCTTTGCAACTTTCATTCTAATCTTGTTGTCCCTCAAGACCTGAAACCATCATAGCTTATAACTGTCTTCTATCTATGCAGAAGTCTTTAGTTTATGATTGTCAATACATGGGCATTATCATGTCTTCTTCCTTGGTGTTTGGTA
Organism: Sequoiadendron giganteum; assembly: GCA_007115665.2. NCBI lineage: Eukaryota > Viridiplantae > Streptophyta > Pinopsida > Cupressales > Cupressaceae > Sequoiadendron > Sequoiadendron giganteum. The sequence goes on from CM021108.1 coordinate 266,669,322, forward strand.
ACTGTGCATTAACCCAAAACACCCCTAACTGCACAATTATTCACTGTGATATTGGAACTGTACATTATCTAACTCTGCCTCTTTATTAGGCTGCTCTTTGCATTATGGTAACATATGACTGTCCTTTGAATGGTTGACTTGCACAGTCCATGCGTGGTATTCCTTGCATTTGTGATGACTATCACACTCCTATCTACCATGTTCTTTGTCATTTTAATGTTTTCCTTAATACCTAAACATCTAACATAAGTGTTAAGAAAGCTTCATAGAGATATTCTTTGAAGACATGATACTCAAAGGAGCAAAAAAAATCCTCCATTACCCCTGTTATCTGACCAATAATTTTAGTTTTTAAGAATTTGCAGAGTAGAGTTGAAGCAATTGAGACCAGCCTCACCTCAAAGAACAAAAAATGCCATTTAGTTGACGCACTACAGCAAATCAAAGATGCAAAGATACATTCAATGTCTACACATGACTATCATGAACCAACATATGCACAAGTATGAATGCTCTCAAAGATTTTTTCAAGACCTATAAATTATGTATGGCATGTTTCCCAAAGAATGAAGAGGTCAGTTAATGGATGCCTCTATATCAATGCATATTGATCGACATGAGTTGTATTTTAGTCTATATATAGTTTGTATACAACCTATGTTATGATCATTTACCCAGCACTTTGTGCAAGATGATATGTGGTTGAAAGTTGTGGTTTGATATTGAAAAAATCTACTTTATTAGAGTATCCATAAAGAAGCTAGCATAGTAAGCATCTTACTTAGAACAATACATAGAGTAGCAGCCATTGAGTAAGCAGTGCAAAAAGTGCCAGCATGGACCAAATAACTCAGACACTATCATTGCTGGTTGGGATTCCTCCCTGGGAAGAGTAGTATGGTTGTTGTTTTGTCATCTGAAGATAATTTTGTTGATTCCAGTGCAGCTAGTTTGAAAGAGGGACCCCTTTGTGCAAGATAATAAAATGGATCCATTTTGAAGTTGAGGCTGTTGTGGTGCAAAGTTTGATTATAAGCATTTGTTGTCTTTTTTAGCCCCTTGGTTGGTTTTTCACTGCATGGTTGAGGCTAGCTTTCTTTTGTTCTTTTCATCCGTAAGGATTTTTCCTATGATTCTTGTCTGTAGAGGATATGTTGGTAGCTTTTCCTGAGCAGATTAAGGCACTACATTTGTTGCTGTGTGAAAGTTTATAAGAAACAGGCTCTTTTTCTTCCATGTAATGCATTAGCAACATAGAAATATGTTATTTTGCTGCCACAAAGGAATGTTTGCATCATTTTCCTCCAACTTCAGCTAAGGCCAGCCAAAGTGTCAGTGATGTTCACTAAAGAAATCTTCAAAGAGTTGGAGTTAATGGAGTTGGGTTGCTGGTTTTGAAGGGGGTATTATCATGCTTGTGATCAGGAGAAGCAGCAATGGGAGTGAGTTTACAGAGACACAAAGAAACTTCATTGGATGTCTCTTAAGTCTTAATAGCTACAAATGTACCCATGAGGACAAACGTAGTCACATTGCCACAAATTTCTCGATGGAAACACAACCTAACGAGTAGCCAAAAACTACAATTAAACTAACCAATCCAATATTCTTAATATTTATAAGAATCAGATATTATTGGGCAATATAGGTACAATATTCTTAATATTTCTAAGAATAAGATATTATTAGGCAATATAGGTGATGCAATACTTGTTTGCGCCCTTAATCTATAATTTAGCATTTATTTTTTGTACCTGCTAAATATCAACTTTGAGTTGAATATTTTGCACACGAAAATAGCCATTTCTCTTTCATCTATGTTTTACTTTCTTTTAAACTTCATTATTATCATCTTTCATTTGCACTGACTGTAGTCTGTAATTATAGTGTTGTTTTTTCCCAAAATTTATTATGTTTGATGATGACCAAATTTGATAGACAATGTTCTTAGTTGAGTTTGATCGAATAAATGTGTTTTTCAGTTCACTGTCTTCAAATCCATCAGAACATATAGGTTGAGCAGTTACAGATGAACTTTCCTTTACAAATTAAGAGGCTTGTAAATGGTCGTTGAGATCATTTCCTTCTTTTTCAGGTGAAACACTGAAACATATTCCGAATAAATTTACATCTGTAGTAGAATACCTTGGCTCATTTGTTTGGCTCTGATAGAAGAAACACAAGCACAACTACAGAAGAGTCTGGAATCTATATCTGAAGCACAAAGTACAAGAATAACATTTCATGAAAAGACACGCCTATTAGAAGGTGAATTTCGTCAATATAGTATCCTTTGTACAGAAGGACAGAAGGAGGATAAGACAAAATTGAAGTGGAAACCAAAGGACATTCTTATATTATCAACAAAATTATGTAAGGATCTGGATTACTTCCATGATGAGTATTTGTTAGCTATAGTCCATTAAACTTGGGAGGATACGGGTCAGGCTGGACTGACAGATACACCTCTGGACGGGTTGAAGGTGAAGCTATATCTGCCGAATGGACATCCCTTTACATCAGAAATAAATGGTATAGAAACTATATACTTCACTTTTCATCTCGGTAGTGTCATATCAAGTTTGAGAATCTAGAAAGCTTTACACGCCCACATGCAAGAAGGGGAAATTTTTTTGATCATGCTTCATGAAGCAATATGCTTGAATATAGAGTTATGTGCTTGGATTACTTTGAGCTTTACACATGGTAATATTTTTGTTTGATCATGGTTTATGAAAATTAGAGGTGCATTGGTAGTAGAGAAGCTGGATAAATTGTGCTAACCTGACTTTGATTGGATTTGTAGGATCGTAATGAGTTGAAAGATGGTTTAGAGAAGTTCAGTAGCAAGAATTTCATGCCTCATAACTTAAATGGTTCTTAAATATCTATTGTAATTCAAGCGGTTAATGTTGTTGAATTTAAATCATCTTCTGATATAAAGCTGGTCCAGGGTCCCCTAGGAATAGGAAAGACCTCAATGCTGATCTCACTTCTTTCTATCTTAGGTCATAATATGTTCAGATTACTTGTGTGTGCACCCATTAATGCAGCGATATCAGAAGTTGCAACGAGGTTCATCAGGAAAGTTACAAGTCCATCTGGAAGTTGTCCTGATAAAGATAATTTTCCTAGTGCCATGAATTTGGGTGACCTCGTATTGGTAGGGAACGAGGAGAGATTTGATCAAGAAGGTGATTTGGGATATATTTTCCTTAAATATCGAGTTGATCGTTTGTACAAATGTTTCCTGCCAGTGGCAGGATGGAAGTGCAGGGTGACATCTCTTATTGATTTTCTTGAATCAGTTGTTTCTCAGTATGACCCTAGACGAAAAATGAAAGAATTGACCCAAAAAAATTGTGAGGGTGCAAGAACATTAATAAATGATTTACCTGGGGCCTTATCAGGAAAACAAGAATTGGAATGTTTGATCAATGTCGTTGAATCTTTCGTAAATTTTATTGAAAAAAATAATGTCGAAGAAAGTGTCCTTAGAGAATGTTTTTGCAGTAACAGCTAAGGTCTGGGAGATCAGTAAAATACTGCTACAAACTTATTTTTGATACATTAATCCAGGGAAAAGGGCTCTCGCCCGATTATAAGATAATCATGAAGATCAAGCTAGAGACTGCTAGCACTCAGGATATCAAATGACAGAGCTGCATAAGAAGAGCCAAGCAAACTGCATACTCGGAAGCAGAAGGAACCATAACACTCAGCAAAGAAATGATCCTGAAGCCATTAATGTCGGAACAGAGACAGGACGAGGGGCAATTATGATAGGTAGAAGCTGCATAGAAAATGTTCCTAGAAGCATAAAATAAATAGGGAGAATAAGAGTGAAGATCCCATTTGAAACAAAAACAGAGTGTGGGCCACTAAGGCACCAAATTTTAAGGTACCAACAAACCCTAAAGCCCTGATAGTGAGCAGCAGCATGAAACAAAAAGGAAGCATAACAGAAACGCCAAAGTGGCCAGAGGAAATGATCCTGACGCCATGAATGCTGAAACATAGACAGGAGAAAGGCCAATTATGATAGGTAGAAGCATAAAATAACTAAAGAGAATCGAGATTGGACAACCTCATCTGAAACAGAAATAGGGTGTAGGTCCCCAAGGCACTGGATTTCAAGTTACCAGTAAACTCGAGGCCACAAAGAAAGCTCTCATAATGAGTAACAGTAAAAAAACAAAAACAATCCCCACTTGTGTAACAGAGAAGGGAAAAATCAATCGCAGTCACTAGACAACAGATCAATCAACCCTTCCTACAGAAGAGGATTATCAGAGATTAGGTTCCTCCCATTAAGCATAGAATTGGCTATGTAATTAGCAAGAAGATCAACAAAGCGGTTTATATTTCTGTAGAATTGAGTAAAAGTAACATATCTGAAGTAGCCAATCTTTAGTGAATTTTACTAGCCAATCTTTAGTGAGTTTTACTAGATAACACATCTGAGTAAATATTTGAACAAATTCATGGAAAACAATGAGTGTAGATAAGTATTTTCTAATTCTATGGGAAAATCCTGAACTGTGGACAGATCCGTAATAAAATTCAGAAGAATCCTTAGTGAATTTTATCAAATAACATATCCGTGTAAATATTTGAACAAATTCAATTGAAACAATGAGAGATTAGATAAGTATTTCTATTTATTTGCGAAAATCCTAAAGTGTGGACATATTTGTGCTCAAAATCAAAACAGAACAAAATAAATTAAAATGTCTGATTTGTATGGCTTCGGGATTCATCCCTTTCTTTCATTCATAAATTATTGTGAGATAATATATTAATCTATTTCTTAAAAGTACAAAATAAAATACTAAAACAAGCGTAAAGAATGGATAAGTGACGCTGTTCAATTTAATAGTATATTTAATATTCCTGTTTAAACCAAGATAACTTGATCGGTTAGGATTATGTTACCTTGTATACATAGCCAAATCCTCCCTCTCCAAGCTTGTTATCTTCATGGAAATTGTTAGTTGCAGCCTTGATGTTTTCCAAATTAAAGATTATTCCATGCGCCTCTACCTCTCTATCTAGTTTCTCTGGATAAGTAATGGACCGAGGATAAAATAATTACAATTTGGTATCTAACTAGAAAAAGTGTAAAATATGAGCACAATTTGATGATAGAAAAAATCTTGATTCTTACTAGAAAGGAATTTGTTGATACAAATGTAGGACAAATTCCAAAAAATATCACCGAAAAAGTTTCCTTTTCTTAAGGGTTGGCTTCCATATTAATGCAAGCTTTAATTTTCTTCGGATTGCAAACAGGCATAACAGTGACACGATCAACACGCCACCTGCAATACCTAAAACAATACATATTTTGCATGTCGCCTGCAATACCTCAAACAATACCTATTTTGCATGTCGAATGAGGGAGGGTAAAATAAAATGGGAGGGAAAATGAATGCCTCAAACAATACCTGTTTTACATGTGAATGAGGGAGGGTAAAAAAAATGGAAGGGAAAATGAATGACGAGAGTGAATTTTTTTTTTTAATAGAAAAAGTATGCATCTTTTATTGTCTTAATTTAAGATAATTTAAAAATTAAAAATACAATTTAAACATAAATTAGCTATTGCACTTTAGGTGTGCAATGGGGTACACCAAAGAGGTGTGGAAGGTCAATTCAGAATTTTTATTTTTTTTTAGAAAGGTCTATTTTTTTGGTACATTTGTTCAGTACATGAATATGGAGCACTTTCACCCTTTTTGGTCTTAATGGTTGTCATGGAGAGCACACTATATAAAGTTGGCCAAGTGGAATGACAAGTTCTCTTTCTCTTTCTCCTGGTTTCATAATCACAAATAGGAATACCTCCAATCAATATGAATTCACCAAGATTGATCTTGAGATATTATATATTCATTTATATCACAATGAGTACCTTATGTTAATTAATATGGTGTCGATTGAATCATTGGCATCAACATTATTTTTATGGCCCTCTACTATTTCATCGAGAAGCTTGTTGGTCATCTTTTTCCTCCAATGGGAATGATATGTCCCATGTATCTTTTTTCTAAGGTTGATGAAGCCCTAGATTTACAAGGCCTTTAATCATTCAAGAAATCCATATCCAAAGACCCCATGAATGCTCTATTTGAAATATATCTCCAATGCTCTATTTTCCCTCTCTTTGATTCACCCTCTCTCTCTCTCTTTATTGCACTGCAATCAAATATGACAATTAGTGGGTTGTCTACATGATATTTTTTTATTAAGCACTATATTTTATTTATATTAGATACATTATTTGCTTAATATTTATTTGTGTCTCTTATATATAAAAATAATATATGAACTAGATATTTATTATTATAGATTATGTTATATATAATAAATATTATTAGATCTAAATATAATTTAAGATATACTATATGTTATTTTTTTACATATAATCTAATAAAAATATTTAATATATTATATGTTTAATATTTGTTAAATGTATTATTTAAAAATATATTAAATTTATTAAAAAATTAAATTATATTTATTTATATAATAATGTAATTAAATATAAATATTCTACATAGTATATATTTTATAAAAAGTGGCAATTAAATATAAACATAATATATAATTAATATGTGAAATAAATTTTTTAATTTATTAAAAAATATATTATATATTAATTAGATAATATTTATAATTAATAATTTATAATACATAAAAATAGCTAAAATTTAAATATTTATAATTAAAAAAATTGTGCAGTTAAATGCATGGGAAAACGGAAATTAAAAAACGGTAGAACGAAAATAAAAAATTATACGTAGGGTAAAGGATGTCGTAATGTTAAAACCTAAAATGTGCTCATTATTAGGATCTTGGTCGTAATTTTCATTTTAATAGACATACTCTAAAACCCTCGTCAAACTTTATTTTCAAGCTGTCGTTGATCGTCAATACCAGCGAGGAGAATATACCATCTTAAATCACAAGAAATGCACGCTGTTGAAGATGCTCGGTAATGTTTCAAAGAGGGAACATTAATACCAGTGAGGAAGCATTTGGAGGAGCAGAAACCGATAGCAGCGGGGAAAGTAGCAAAAATGGTAAAAAATAGCCAAAAAAATGGTAAAAAACAATCAAAAAATGGTGAAAAATGATGGACGGTTGAGATTCATTTCACTGTCAACCAGGGTCTCTCATTGCTTTTCAACCATTGAAGGAGAAAATGAACTTGGAAAGTTCATATAGGGACACACCTTTGGTGTAAATATATATTTAAAACAAAATTGATATTTTGTCTTAAATTAATGTCTCAAACCTTCCTTTTGTGTAGTAGTGAAAAAAGAATAGAGGAGTAATAATCATTTATTTAATCATTTTTATTTGTCTGATATTAGTCATTTATTTATTCATTTAGTTTTGATTTTACCCAATTAACAAATTAGTCACTTATAATGACCAAATTAGTCATTTATTTTCAAAATACTACTAGTGTTAGTCATGTGACTAAAACTTTTAGTCATGTGACTAAAACTTTTAGTCATGTAGTCATTTATTTGCCAAATTCTACTGATGTATCAATCATGCATGGTTCCATTCAAAATAAATAAATTATCTTTCCCAACACATGTCATGCACATTCAATTATCAAATATACATAGTTTTAATACTATAATCTCGCAGATTTAAATCACAAACAACATTATGTTCATATTCAAAATAAATAAAAGAACACACCTTCTTTTGGTTCATTTAATCATAAAATTTATCTACACTTCAAAATAATCCTTTACTAATTCTTTTCATTTGAAAGTAATTATATTTTTATTTTACTTTCTTTCTTTTTTGTTTTTTCGTATTTCCCTTAAAATAATATCTTTTCAAAAAACATAAAACCTCGTATTTAATTCTATTTTGCAGCAATTTTAGTATCATTTCTAGAGAATTATCAAATTTCATTCTTACTTTTCAAGCATATTTAACTACACAGAATTATTTTGAACTTATCATTTTAAATTTTATTTAAACCAAAAACATTCAGCTGTATAATTCTATAATAATTTCCCCATCTTTTCTGTTTCTTCTATTTTGAAAATTTTATCTCTCTAACAATTTAGATTTTTTTGAAGCATTTATAAATCTAAATAGATCTAAAACATATTGTTTTCTGAGTGTATCTTTTCAATATATTAATCAGAATTTCCTAAACAATGAAATCTATTGTCTCTTAATAGTTTTCTGTAATATGTGTTTAATAATTTTCTATTCAAGTTTGTTCTTTATCTTCATGAAAATATGGCCTGGTGTTTGATCTTTTTCAACAATTGTATACATTCAGTAAATACATTTTTGTTTGAATAGAAGAAAAATAGTTAAACTTAGTTATTAATTTGTTGTGAATTTGAGAAATAACAAGTTATATATCGAATCTACTTGTCAATCTCCTGTAGCTATGTTTCCTGAATTTGGCGATGAGTCTTTGTTTTTCTGTCAGCAAAATTTGATCATTATTCCCTTAGTCTCTTGTTGTTCTTTCATGTCTGTCCCTCCTTTCTCTTTGTCTACTTTCCTCTTCTCCTTAGCTTATCTTTCTGGTTAGAATTTTCTCCTTCTATCCTGGCCACACCTTTCTCCCTAACTCCTAGATCTCTATGTTTTCATTCTTCCTTTCCTCTTTTATGTCGTGTCCTCCCTCCTTCCACTCGCGCATGGGAGACAAGAAAAATGCAAACAAATCCAAAAATTGTTCTATGCCTAGCTCACCTGGCCGCACCTTCCCTCTCCTTCTCCCACACGCATGATAATTCAGTGCCAATGTTTCCTCAGAATCCCTGCTGGCTGTGTCCCTCTCTCTTCTACAGGCGCATGGGAAATAACTACCAATTTTTCCTAAAAACTCACCTCTTCCTGCCAGGCATGGGAGATAAAAGAATTCCCAACTCACCTTGTCCTCTGCTTAGATTTTCTTGTACTATCCAAAACGGATTTCCTTTTTCTCAATTCATGCAATGGTCTAGTCATAAAGAAAATTTGATCCACAATCTCTGTTTGATCTCCAACAAAATGGTGGACATAACTC